>JAODLC010000042.1:16144254-16155446 GCA_026781145.1 Hippopotamyrus pictus | reverse complement strand
TCTGAATAGTGGGGGCATGCTGGCCCCCTCCCACAAGACAAACAATGGGACAGTGGCACACCTTTGTGCCCAAGGCTCAGGGCAGCATTCCAGGCTGTCAGAGAAGACAAAAGAGCAGAGGCCAACCCCCCCCCCGCCCCATGGAGGGGTGATGTTTGAATTACAATAGTCCTGGCCTGGGGAGGACAAGCACAGATCAGTGCTTCTGTGCAGACGACCACAGGGTTGCAGGTACTGTGGCAGCAACTACGGGATAATAACGTTTATTCGAACGGTGAGCGGGAACGTCGCGGCACCAGAGCAGGCAGACCGACGCTGCGCTGGGACAAAGCCCACGTGGGCCGAGTGCCGGCTGTCCGAGCGGTCCCGGCCAACTGCCTTTCGCACATTCGCTGGCCCGCAAACACAGTTGCGCAGTTAACAGGTACACTGAGGGGGTGTCCGCTGGGTGCCAATGTCCTTACTGATTGTTACTCACGGTGTTATGGTGAGGTGGCTTCCTCGGCACTGCCGGCAGGCATAATATGGCGACCCGGATCATTTTGGGGTGACGCTCCCCCGCTCGTCCCCCCGTTCCCGGTCCATCGAGCGCCGTGAGATCCCCTCATTCCCTCGGGTCGCAATAGCCACCCCCGCCTTGACGGGCTTTCATGCGAGGCGCGATTGCCGTCACTGTGGCAGATACAGAACGAGCACGGCTTTTTAAGACTTGCCGTTCCCACGGAAACATTCCTCCCCGCAACCACGCGGTGCCAAAGCACCCGGAGCTGGTGGAAGCGAAGCCACAGCCGCTGGGTGTGACGCTCCAACGCATCCGCCGCATGGGGGTCACGGCTGCGTGCGCATGTGGAATGGGAGCAGCCTCATGGAGGTACACACACCGCAGACATTAGGTTCATGGGGAGCGCGTGCGTGTGTGTGTGTGTGTGTGTGTGAGGGGGGCGGAGCCCAGGCCACGAGAATGCCTGTGCCAAAGCCCCTCCCCCATCTGCTGATTGGCTTACCGACTCCCTCCCTACATGACCAGGACAGCAGGACAAAGGCCCCAAACAGTATGGTTACTTGCTTATTACCTACCAATCCCAGCCCCCCCACCTGTCACCCCCCCCCCCCCCCAACATCACCTCTTACCACAGCAAACCTACCAGATCTGTTACCAGCTGCTCCTGGAAAATTAATATTATAAAAACATCAAAACCACAGACAATAATGCCACTGTCTGTTGTTGATAAAAATGAACCTGAACTCCTTGTCGTGAGCCATTAAATTCCCCATTAGCACCCCCCCACGCAGACAGGAAGTGCACCGACGTGTCTGTGCTGATGTGCGGCGGTCAGGCGCTCCAAGGTCACATCCCAACTTTGCTCCTGGCTATTTCGGGGCCGGCGAGTTAATTTTTGAACGTGTCTGCCAAAGAGGTAATGCCCCCCCCCAAACCCCAGCCCCTCACTCAATGGGGGAGAACAAAGATACAAAAAACAGAATCATACGACAAGAATACGGAGAATGGTGACATTTAGAAACCGAACCAAATGCGCGATGACTCCTGGCCAGAAAAGGTGACCCAGCGCCCTGTCGAACAGCTACATGGGTGACGGGCACATTGCTGGGCATGATGGGTAATATTACAGGTCATGATGGGTAGAAAAATATGAGCCATTCATGCATATCCATGCAGCTGCTAATCTGAGCTGTTCATCTCCATCAGACCACACTGTCACTTAAGTCTCTGCTAAGAGCGATTAATAATCACAGATGTTCAATTACAGCTTCCAGAGAAAGACAAATTAAGGGGGTGTAGGTGGGGGTGGGGGGCAAAGTCTTTATTTTTTTAAACAGTGACAGCTCTCTTTACCCCCATGCTGGCGTGGACACGGATGAACATCGGGGAGAAAGAAAAATTAAAAATTAAAAGGTTATCAGGAGGAAAAACATCTCAGCCAATTAAAAAAGATTTACGAAATGGGGAGGGGGGTGTTTATTCTTCATGGATAGCGGAGCAACACACTTTTCCTCCTTCCCGATTACGACAGCCAGGAAAAGAAAGGAAGGGGAGAGACGACAAGCAGATGAAGAGAGCGATACGAGAACGAGAAAGAAATCCTCAGGCAGATTCCAGCTCAGGTTAGAATTTATTTTTAATATATGGAAATTCAGAAGGGTTGACGTAGCTGCGGTAAAATGTGCGCTTCGGTGCGACGGTGGTGAATGAGCCCAGTAACATGGTGGACTTCTAAAAATGCAGGGGGGCATTGACTGCCGGCGGGTTTTATCACAAACCCCAGCTTAGGAAATGGCGCAATCTGAGGCAAGTCGAGCAGAGGCACCAGAACACGATGCCGCCCTTGCGGGGAGCCGGCGTCGCGGCCGCCGTCGGGATCGTTAGCGGAGAGCCGTTGAGATCCGCGCGAGCGCCGCCCACGACTGACATCAAAGGCCTGGAAGGGGAGGGAGCAGATTAAACGCGGCGCTGGCCGTCCGAGGAGAGAATGGCGAATGCCACGGGGAGACAGCAATTAGCATGCAAAACGTACACGTGGAAAAAGATGCTGACGAATCATCGACCGTCTCCATAGTCCCTTCCCAGAATGCCGACTCACAAATATGGGTACATTTCAAGCAAAATAAGAGTTTACAGGTCAATGAAGTATCAAGAACTGTGGTAAGACTGTGGTAAGAACTGTGTCCTGCCCAGGAACACAGGGAAAGAAGAACACAGTTATTTCAATCGAATGCTGTGAAGTGGACTTTGCATCCACCCCTCCCATGACCCTGTAAAATCTGCTCTCCTACTCTGCTCTAAACTACATTCACTTATAAGGTAGGGTCACCTTTTACTCCAGGCAGAGAGTCTCCTGCTGCATTACCCTGCCCTATGGGTAGGGGGCACTGCGGGGTCCTGACTGCCCAGGATCCTGTGATTGTCACGGGCAACTCTGTCCCCCATCCACACCGAGCATGTGGGAACGCTTGTGACGACTCCATACCGGGCCCGTGCGTAAAGCCCCGCCCTGCCCCCAACGGGGGCCCAAGGTGATATTTTGTCAATGGGTCCAGAATTTCGAGTTACACGGGAATTGGTTTGTGAATTCAGATTAAATAATCTGTCCGGAGACACAAGATACGCAAACGGCACCTTCAAGACCATGCAGTGCATGGGTTCAGCTTGCCTCAGTCTCCCAGATGATGCACCACCCAGCATCACCAAAACTGGGATTTATAACCAGTTGAAATAACATCTATCTAAACTGCAATGCACCTGCAAAACACAAGGGAAGGAAGCTTTCTTTTGGAATAATCGGAGCTTTAATTGTCAATTAACGTGCACAGAGTACAATTCCCGGTGGAGCAGTCTTTCTGGGCCGCCTTCCAGCAAACCTTGATATCTGGCTCTCGGAAAATGGAGGGACGGACATAACAGTTAGTGTTCATTTCGATTTTACAGAGACACTCTGAGCTAATTACGGAAAAACAGTAAATCGTTCAGCGCTGGTATGCTATTACACTCCTACGGTTCACTCAGACTTCAATTCATCCGCCACAGACTGCGGGACATGTTAAGCCCCAGTTGAGTCTGGGAGACTCCACCGGTTCTGGCTGCACAGATCTTAAGCCTGTCAGAGCACGTGTGAGTGCAGCAAAATGCCACACATTGTCCTATATTCATCCTGCAGCCTGAGATGAGCAGCGGACGTGATCCAGACTAAGCAGCTCTCAGTTAATTCACGCATATTTATTAAACAACGAACAAAACTTAGTGTATAATAAGATTCTCTGTGTGGGGAGACATTTTTTAACTGTACAGACATGCTCTGTCCTTATCCATCCTGCAGCTCTGAGACAGAAAACAAGCCTTCCTTGTTCCTGATGGGGGAGGCAATTCCCCCCACCAACAAGGCTGTACTGGCAGTCCACCCTGACACAGCAGACGTGCTGTTGAATACGCAAGACCCAAGCCTGGGCAGGACAATCTGGGCTCATCTTGCTGGGTAGAGTACTGGAAATCAGGCTGTGGGGTCCTGTCACTGTGTTTGGCACAGAAGTGGGGAAGACCTCGCCCAAGTGAGCTTCACCACGTAGCCAAGCGTGTGGACCACATCCCCACGATAACACTGAAGACACGTGTTACCGAAAAACATATGCAACAGACCACCGCGATACGGCCAAGCACGCTCAAGTCCATTGTGCCAGTTCCAGCAAGTCGGTGAACCCCCATTAAACCAGCCATATTGGGCCAAATAAAAAAAAAGGATATGTTTCAGCCAGATTTGTTACATCCTTTGGAACGACTGGTCTAACATGCGACGGGCAGCTGTGTAAACGACTAAAGGTCTTAGCGATAAGACACAGGCAGACTGGGTTTTTTTTATATATACGTCTTCCAGAAAACTGACTCTCAAGAATCTCAAGATCTTTGTCGCTCGTGAACATGAGTGGAAGGTGAGAGCAAGAGGTGATACACGGGGGGAGGAGATGCCAGGCGGGCATTTCCAATCAACACCGGACAGTCCGAGTCGGCTATTTCGGGCGGCCAGCGATCAGAGTAGCGGCGCTCGATGTGTTGACCGCAATGGCGCCACGCCAGACGTTACCCAGTCTGCGAATAGGCACTCGGAGAATGTCTCAAGTGTTTGCTGACAGGCTGTGACCGCCGGTGCAAATCCCCCTGGCTTACAGCTGACTTACATCAGATGGCGTCACGCAACCGAGTCTCTGCAAGGCCCGGCTAAGCAAAGTCAAGTGAGGCGCTTCAGTCTGATCACTCCCCGACTCCGGAAGTGTCACCCGTTGGAAACTCCCTCTAAGCACCAGGAAATGGAGGCAAAGCCTCAAATGGTCGGTCGCAATTAAACACACGCTTTTGGTTGGGGGTGGTGGGGGGGGTCTCATGAGTGATGGAGAAACCCACGTGGCTTCATTATCTCTGCTAGCAATGCTGCCGAATCCAGAATTTTATTCCCCTTGATCTCACTGTGGGAAATAAACCATGGGGGCGTTAGCTGAGCTGACAGGACCTCAGGGGGGCCATGACGGCATTCTCACGGCCTTTTTTATGCGTCTGGTTAAACAAAAACCGAGAAAGACACCTATTCCAATTATTTTGTCATTTTATGCTATTACGCACCTCTATTCGGTAATATGATTCTGTAATATAACGCACTGGCAACCCATGCAAAGTCAAAAAAAGTCAAAGCATTATTGCCAGCTTCAGATAAATAGTGCGTGGAGTCATGAAGCGAGGAACATATCGTTCTCGTTGCTCATAGTGAAAATGTGAAGTAACAGAATATAAACTGGAACATACGGGCGTGACATTTTAAGTTATGGATGTTAAGGCACAGACGAGGAGAGATACGATCTGATTCGTGGGGAAAGACTTTCGCATTGGAGCTTCGGCATGGAAAGCAAGATGTGCAATAAGTAAATAGGTCTAGATTCAGAGTTAAGAGGCTAAATCTGCAGCCAGGTGGAGCCCTACCTTACAGCCGCTCCCTGCAGTCTATGACACGCACACCAGACCCTGCCTTAAAGGCAGATAGCATCATACAAGGACACCACTCACGCCAAACTGCCTCCTTCCTCCATTCCACCCTTCTGGCAGATGGTACAGGATCTCAAGTCTTCTGACCACGAGATTTAGGCACAATTTTTACCGCCAGGCAATTAGCCTCCTAAAATGCTAATTATGCACTAAAGTTATTTCTGCTGCCACAATCCGACTCTTTGACGCCTTATTCCCAGACTCTACCTGCGTCTTTTACACATGCGATCATATTATTTGTTTGTTGTCGCAGTTTTTAGTGTCAGTGAAGGATGCACACAAGGATTTCAGTGGATTATGCGCCAAAGGCAATAAAACAGTCAGCACCTACCATGATGGACCGCAGTATTAAAAGTGGGTAGTAGATGCATCTTCTTTATAAAAAATATATATGCAAATAATGTGTATTTTCCCCTAAGTTTCAAAATGATTATTTCAGGCAAAAACAGGAGAACAATCATAACTGTAACGAATGGACAGAAACGGACAGGAATCAGAGATGAGCGAGATAAGGTCTTCCGTTCCTGCTTGTGACAGCGGAATCCAAACCCTCACCGCCGTCCCTTCGGTAAGACCCAGTGACTGCTGGCTATCGTCTCTCCGGTGCTCCTACCTCAGGCTTTGTGCGAAGGGAAGTTGCGCACGGCATTTGCAAGAGACATGGAACATGCAAATGGGTTCAGGTGTGACAGAAAATACACCTCCGCTTATTCTGACTCCTTCCTCATACGCCCCCCCCCCCCCAAGCCTAGCCTAGCCAAGCGCTCATTACTTATATCACAGCCAGTAACAGCAACGTATTGAGGGCGCCATTCGAGCTCCGCTGTTACGCTCAGCCGTTACATCCCATTACCAGGACCATGGTTTGACACCCTCCCAGTTCTTCCACCCGGTGGAAATGGGAAGAAAAAAAAATTGCTTAACCATTATTTGCAGAACGAGGGGAGTGTGCAGTGTGTGGTGGTAAGAGAAGGATTTTTTTTTGCCTAATATTCCTACCAAGATGGGCTGATACCATATCCCAATGGGGGGGGGGGGATGACACCACCCTTGACAGGCAAGTTTAACTGCCATCACCCTCCACATGGTGTCACTCCATTAGCCATTCCATCAGCATGCCCCCCCCCCCCAGCCCCACCACCAACACGACAACAATACCTTGATCCAGTTAGAGAGACCTCCCCAGGGAGGACTGGGGACGTCAGCGCAAGCTGAGACACAACAGCCCTAACCTCACAACAGCAGCCATTAATCTTCAGCCCCCTCCTACGCGTTCCCGCCTGGCCTACTGTATAACTCCAGTGTTCAGCAAAAAAATAATAATAAAACAAACTGACCAAAAAAAATAAAAAACACTAACAATAACCCACTGAGAAACAGTGACCCCCCCTCCCCCCTCCTCACACCAAGATCTCCACATGCTTGCAGAAGATTACCTAAACGTAGGCGATTTTTGGAACAACATTCCATGCCCCCCTCCTCACCCACTGAAAAAATTCCTAACCCCTCAAACCTTTTTTTTTGTGTGTGTGTGGGCCTTTCCGTAGGCACAACAATCGTGTTTATGTGTATGCTTCTTTTCAAAATTCCTGCCAGAAAATTCTTAGAGATCAGAATAAAGGGTGAAAAGGAGAAATGTAGGAGTTGGTGTGCATCGTATGTTATATATATATCGCACCTATATGTATGTTTTTCTTCACTATTCTGTCATTTGCCAGTTATAATTCATCACAAGTCTGCAGGAAGGTATGCAAGCAAGTATCTCATTGTACTTGTACAAATGACAATAAAGCTTTTGAATCCTTGAACATACAAGATGGATACACACAGAGATGAAAGATTTACCAGTCAGCACACACACACGCCGAAGCAGCACCACCAGCTAAGCAGTCATCATTTACGGGAGAATAAATGCAGATAACTGGTTATGAAACTGGGTCCTGCCATATAGACGACGAGAGTCCACTGCCCTAGTAACAGAACGCGTAGTCTGTTCTCCAGATATTTAACGGGAGTGTGGCTGCACTGATACCGCTGACCACGACTGTGCTAGCAATGGCTCCGGCCGAATGAGCGGAACTTTTGGATTTTCTGCATGGGATATGTCACTCGCCACTGGTGAGGAACCACCCCCCGGAGTGCGACGGAACCTCTAGGAACGTCAGAAACACAGATCAGCAGAAGGCCCATGTCCCGACCTGCTTTATAAAGACCCATCTGCATATGTAATGAGGGAAAGAGCAGATCTGAGCAACAAAGCGTTGCTCTTCTTAATAAACAAACAGCGGCTTTTCCTGACGTCTGCCCCGCAGACGCTCATTCAGGTTCATCGTGTGTTTGACTCGCCATTGACTGGCGTTCCATACAATCCAATAGCGGCCACAGATGGAAGACCAGTGAATCAGCCCCACGAACAATGAGGTCAAACAGTTCTGAAAATGAGCATAACTAAACCGTTTATTACTATGCAGCTTCTATTAACAGACACCCACCCGCGTCTGTGGGAACTCCAGCTCGAGCAAAGGGGTGGATGGTATCATGCCAAAGGCTCCAAGGGCCCATTCAGGGCTACAGCGAGATCAGAGACAGCCACTCGACAGCTCCGGACACGTCCCGGTGATGGATTGCTTTGTCCACACGCTACAGAAACTACAAAGGAGTCCCCGACAACCATTACGCTCCCAGTTCGATCCTGTCTGTCAATCAAAATGGAAAACTGTCACCCCGGCCCCTGAAAGTGAGAAAATTCTCCTCCTGAGAACCACTGTAAAAAAAAAAAAAAAACTGGAAAGGTTCAACCCTGCACAAGTCCCTGTGGCAACAGAGGCAATGCAGAAGCCTGACAGTGAGATACAGTAATTACCTGGGTGTATTACTGTCCTTGGCTTGGGAGGAGAACATGTTTGGAAAGATTTTCTGGGAAGATGCCCAGCATTCGTGCAGCCATTACACAATGCACAGGCAGTATACTCCATCGTGGATTACCCGCTGCAATGGGCTAAATCTGTTTCAATTCACTCAAATACTTTCACCAGTGGAAGTAAAGGAGGTCCTATCGAATTCCACTCAGAAAAAAAATGGCGTGTCAAAAAGTGACGCTTCAGCTGTCTCGGCTTAATCAAGACCTTTTCAGACATTAAATCAACAGCACTGTGTGCGTGTGTGTGTGTGTGTGGGGGGGGTGTTAGTACACAATAAGACTCATTTCAGTTCCCTTTGAAGAAACACACACACTTAAAACACAGGTCTCAACAAGAACAGTAAACTCCTTACTTAGGAGTCTTCTTAAAAATGAAAAGGTGATTAAAGCAAAACGTGGGGAGAAAATGAATTATTCACGGTGGGAATGCTTTGAAGAAAAAAAAAAGTAAAATATGCGCATTTTAAGAGCTCATCGGTGTTTCATTTTACAAACCTTTTTTAAAGAACAACAGCATTACACACGACATAAACCGCTGGAATTATCATAAGAATGACAGCATATTCATTCATGTAGGGGTGGTCGACATTCTACGATTTCATCTATTTCTGAACTGACGGCGAGGCGGTAGCTTCACAGAGAGATGGGACACCCAGGCTTCCCCTTGGACGGTAGACCAAAAAACTCTGCAAGTCTTAGCAAGTCTCTCTGCAGGAGCATCAGAGTACTTCGCACCTGTGTGGAAGAATTTGCAGGCAGATGAGATCACCTTACAGCCCCCTGGGACCCACTACAACCTGCTCCCAGGCCATTTTTCACAGGAAACCCCCAATTTACCACCAGTAAACATTCACTGGTTTGCAGCCAGGTTGTGGTCTACATCTGCTAGTGCTGGTGAGTCATTCTGGAATGTCGCTGGATACGGTGAGAGTCTGAGCACCCAACTGCCACTATGGTGCTTTACCCTCGCAAACTGTTTGCGCTTCTTTGAGGTCTCCAGGGCTGTGAAGAGCTAGCTAAACACATCAGCGTGTGCATGTGAATGCAGTGGGACTTAAACAGCTCACATGCAAAATGATGACATACGTTTTTTTTTTTTTTTTTTTTTAAATCCCCTTCCTGTTGACTTGGCCTACCTAGACTGGGAAACCAGGCCACGCAAACAAAGCCCACCACATGCCTGTCCTGCCTACGGCCATCTCACATTCTCAACCATCTCCCGTCCAAAATCTGGCTTCTCGAAATGCCATGGGAGACGTCATTCGCTTTTGGTTCCAAAAACAGGAGACTTATGACACGCAGAATACCTGGGTCTTGAATCGGACAATTTAAACCTCTAAATGTGCTCACGAGGAAAGGTCTTGCAAGGAAAAGAAAAGGAAAGAGGTTTAAACCACTAAACCAGGGGTGGGCAATCTTATCCGCAAAGGGCCGGTGTGTATGTGGGTTTTTGCTGCAACTCCCTAATTAGATTACTAATTAGAGGACTGATTGGCTGAAGAGTTCTCACACTTGGGTTTGAACAGCTAACCTACAGGTTATCCCAAAAACCTGCACACACACCGGCCCTTTGCGGATAAGATTGCCCACCCCTGCACTAAACCATCATAGCTACCAATCTGGCAGGAGAGAGAAAAGCCAAAGCCCTGAACTATTCTCAAAAATAAAAACCTACCTCTTGCGACCGGACCGTTGGCGCTTTTATTTGAATAACATTAATGCCCGTTTGGCATGAAAATACAAGGAAGGGTCACTGGTGTATGGCTTTCAGAAAACAGCATCCCAGCAGTCAGCCCTAACCCGTAATCGCAGGCTGGGTGGCATCCCCTCAAAACCTTTGCACCAGTCCAACTTAGCAGGTGCTCTTAGGCAAGTTCTCACCCACAGTGCAGGCCCTTCTGAATCACTTCCTGCCGACTGACTTTGCGGGAAGGTTGCTAGGTGACCGATGTCTAGTCAGACAGGACAAGGAAGCCCCCCCCACCCATATTGATTCGTAAACAAAGGCTATCGAAATGTAGCCCCACCCACCCAAAGCACTTGAGTCATCTGTAACGGTGACATCGCTTTATTTACATAGTTCCGAGTACTTTACAAGCTAATAATGGAGACCAGTGTGAGGCTGGAAAAGGGGTCTTATCGCCGTTGTAAGAAAACGCACCGCTTCTATACTGTCAGTTTTTAAGTAGTGAGTAGAACAAAAAAATCAGCATTGCTATTTATACAGGCAAGAGATTTGACACTCCGCTTTTTCTCCGAGTCCATTGGGAGGAACTGCAGCATTTGCATTCTGATACTTGTTTGGAAAATCTGAATATTGCAAGGCGAGCTGACGTTTTCACACATCCGAAACCATTGCAGTGGTCTTGACACAGATTATGCAACGTATCTGCGGAAAAAGATGGAATTTTCAAAATGAAAGTATGATTTCTAAGTGAAAATACAGTGCTTGGGAAAAATAGCCATGAAGAACATAGAGGACGTGTATTTTGGAGCATATTGTAGAGGGAGGACGGTCTGACTCATATTATCTGACGAAAGCCCCCCCTTCAGAGCTGTGTGACTGGCTGTCATTTTTGATGCTATGTGCTTCAGTGGTTTGGAGGGGGGGGTTGCAGCCCGATTTGAGTGGCAGCTTACTGCCCCTACATCTCTGCAAGACCGCCAGCTCCTCACAGCCCATAACTAAAGTGGGAACCCGGAGGGGGGGGGGGGGGGGGGGGGGGTTAC
>JAODLC010000042.1:16124324-16144154 GCA_026781145.1 Hippopotamyrus pictus | reverse complement strand
CCGGGGGGGGGGGGGGGGGGGTGCGGGGGTTACTGAACACCCGCCATCGAAACAGGCATTCATTAGGAAGCTGATTTCTGACGATATAATGAAAGCCACACTATCGATCAGGAACGACAATGTTTCTTTTCGAACCGACGGCCAGGTACCCGTGGGGTGGAGGGCTGAGCACCCAGTGGCGTGCGGATTGTCGCCGGTCAGCGCGCGCCCGTCGGACAAAGGCCGTCACACGGAGCCCCTCTGGCAGTCCGGGGCGCAGTGAGCCTGCATGCCCGCCCCCAGGCTCCGCGGCGCCCCATCATTAGGATAATGTGCCGTGAACATGCCCATTCCGAAAGACGGGACACAAGCTGGCAGACCTGTCACTCCTGAAAACAACTGTTTACCTCCGATTCAATAAACGTACATATATTATGAAACGTATCGAGCTCATTACATGTTTAAGTGAAATAGAGACACTAGGGGGAGGGAAATTGTTTAGAGGGCAGTCATGGGAGGGATAATATTAAACCGTTATTAGATGGCCTTTCCACTTCTCACACACATGCATTTTTTCCTCTCCTGTGACTGACCCCCACTGTAGGGATCAATCCACCCTCTCCACAACATGCGCTTTACCCAGCCCACTAGAAATAAGGGCAGGTAATTTATAGGGCCGAGTTCATCTGCAGAAGTATCAGGTACCACGCCACATTCTCACACGGCTTAAAAGCTATTCGCTCGTTTTCACAACCAGCCATCTAAAAAAACATGTGTGAAATTAATGAGTTTGGTATTTTTCCTCACCTATTTAAAAACAGCAACCATGTTATTATGGATAACCTTGACTACCGCTGTTTCCGTAAGCAATCGTTTATGTAAGCCGGGTTTCACGAAGCGAAACGTTACCAGGTATATGCCCCCAAAATTAGATGCTTACAGAGGGATCGCACCGGTAAAACGTTATATTTTCATGTTACTGCATTATTCTGTATTTGCTGATTGCTGTTATCGTGTTTTTTCCCCCCCCAAGACTATCGCTTATGATTTATACCTACGACGTTTCGTCGCTGACTTAATTGACGAGCCGCCGCTTCAGTAATTCATATAGAAAGGATTTATTTTTGGCTCACACTCATCGTGCACATGCATACATATATAAAATGGCTAATACGTATATTCGACAGTGTGTAGGCTGAACTGAGGTTTGTCTTCTTAAGAGTAATCAAAACACATGCATTAACACGCGTCGCCACCCACAATGCATGGACTTCAAAACCGACAGATGTAGAATTACTTGCTGTGCATGGTGACTTAATTGTGTTATAGACATGTTTTGGTGTTTAAAGCGGACAATACCGTGCTATTACATATTGTTTGACATTCCCAACGTGGTTGCAAAAACAAACAATCCTGCAGAAATGTCTCTATCCCCTGGGAATATTCGACATAATGCACCGGGCTCATCTCTACAAAAAAAAAAAAACGTTAAGATGACAAGAGCTGAGGTTTAAGAAAGCCAGAGCCGTCTAAGTACCTTTTAATGAAACGTTTTCAAACACGATTTGATTAATTATGTAGCCGGCGAAACGTAAAGCAAATTGGCCCGGCAGCATGTTTAATGGAACACGTGAGGCAGCTCGCCAAACTGCGCCTATCGGGCAAATGTGTTGCACCTACAGACAGACTATTGACGCGTTTATTTGCAATTAAACATCACCGATGCGCCTGCAATTTTACACTCGCTATTTGAAAACATCAATGTATAATTTTGCACTACGAACGAGATGTCGGCCAAGGCGGGAGACTGGATGATGCAGACACACAGCAGCAATGATTAAGCACAGTTACCTGCATTCCTGCGAAATCGCAAAAAGTCACAGGCTGTCAGATCCGAGAGGTACGATTACTCAATTGAATTAGCCTATGAAAGGAAAATTGGTATTATGTAAGACCTTGACTGCATACTACTCACCTGGCATCCTCGACGCTGTAATTGTAATTGCTGGCATTCGGTTTAGCAAGAGCGAAAGGTAGCGATGAGAGGCATCACTTGCTGCTACCGCGGCTTCAGTGCAGCGCACGGTCCATAGGAGCTGCCATGTTGTTTTTGCACTATAGCAAAGGGAGGAGCTGCCGGCACTCAGTCCTACGCGCTCCTCAGCCTAGCGGACCGGCGATTTGCCCCTAGTCCAATACCGAGTTTATCAAGGATACAGTAACTGCTTTGCGTAGGAATACACATAACGTGCATTAGCATGGACGTGCATAATGATGACTGTGATTATCGTCTCTTGTGTACGCGTTTTATTCAGATGAAGAAAATTATAACTTTGAATGAAAATCCTCCCTCCAGAACATGCCGAGCTCCTCGTTATAGACTGTTATTGGAGACTACCCACCGTCTTCCCTTGTTGGGGGGTTTGAGAGAGTAATTTCAGGACGGGGGGGCCACACCGTCTGCATATACAGCTGCTCAGCCATGGTATCAGATGTAAGGTCGGGAGACCACCAGCCTCAAATATCGATTTGAAGCTCAGTCATTACGCCCCCCCCCCCTTTTAAAAAAAAAAAAAAAAATACATCGGAATTTTGAATTGCTCATGGCTCAGAAATTCAAAGGAAATCCGCACTGAAAAAAGCCAAATTTCACCATCTGTTTGAAAATGTCCATACGCAGATTAAGAATTTTAATTGTATCCAACATGTACTCCAATAATCGATTGGATAGTTAAGATAGGAAGTGAATTAAATGTTCTAGATTTGCAGTTTTCAGGATAAGCTTTACATTCATGTAAAAAAAAAAGTAAAAATAGGTTTTGGTGACTGAATTTTGTTAGACTAAAACCAGCATCACCGTTTGGGACTGTGAGCACTGTAAATGTATTGATTTTTTAAAAATCCAATTATTAAGCTAATAAGGCTCACATAGTCCAGCAGAACAAATAACTGGGTAAATCTTAGTCTTCCAACTTCGCGCTGATTCTGGAGTTAATAGATGAGACAAAGGTGCCCTCTAGTGTCTAATAGGCGTTAATTGCGTCATTTTTGATTATGAATGAAATCCTGCCACCTAGTGTTAGACCTATAACAAACGTCACAAACACATTTACGATTTAAAATGTGGGGCTTGAAATTCTATGGTTGTGCACTTAGCGGGTTAAGATTAGCCACCAGTAAGAATAAACGAAGCAACGGCCAGGACACACTGAACCAAATCAGTGACTGACAGTGGGCACCAAGTTCACTCACATCCATCACAGACCAGGAGCAGGAATTATGACATGGTCATTCAATGGCCAGGAACAATTACTTGAATGTTGACATTTTAGTCCACAGACATCCAAGACTAATTCTGTCTCTGCAGACAGAAGAAAGTCCCTCACTCTTGCAATGTGCATTTTTAACTCCAACATACAAATAAATTAAAAACAACACTACAAGATCATGGATTACAAGTACATTTGGTAAAAGGGTTAACAATAGTCATTTGAAAATGAGATGCTTAGCCAACACACTGAAAACAAGCTTTGGAAATGTGAAAAGTACAAGCGATTATGCATTATGGGCCACTTTTTATAAGCGAAGTTTACTGGGGAACACAAGCCCAAAAGCTTACAAAGAACAGCTTAGAGGGGTACTCTACAGTGGTTCCATTGCTTCGTGTTGGGGTCGACTTGAAGGGCAATCACTGAGCGATGCCTATGACGCCACAGGCCAGGCGACCGCCTGCATTGCCCGTCTTCAGACTCTCATCGTCGTCACCCTTTCCCAGGTCATCAGCCTTCTCATGAATCTGTAACAAATGGGAGGGGGGACCATTTTACTGTACCCGTCTGTCAAACATGGGGCCTCTCTCAATACACACAATTCACCGTACTTGTGTTCCTGTACCAGTTCTGCGTCGTCTCCCACAGTTCCAATACTTAGAATGAAAGGATGGATTATGGTAAAACCCCCTGTAATGTCATCCTTGACCCCCCCCCCAAATATCAAGGACACGTCGGCCGCATCCAAGCCAAACAAAAACAATCCCATGATTTACCGAGTATCAAGTTTGTTCTTGGGAGGCAAGTTAGCAAGACGTGGTCTTGGTGAGAACGAACTACAGTCTTTGCATTCTTGGTATTGAGAAACACCCACGATCAACAGAGAATGAGGGGGCGTACAAGGAAGATATTTCCCTCACCACCATTGTCCGGCCAATAATAGAGTGTGGTCCAGTAAGGCTTATGAGCTTGTCCGTAATGTCAATTTTGGCTACACCATCTTCAGCAGTCACGTTTCCTAGGTCACCAACATGCCTAGGAGGGGGGGGGGGAAAAAAATAAATAAATAAAAGTTAGATACCTCAGCTAGAGCCTTTAGCATAAAAGGAGAACAGTAGTCAGAGTGCATGTGACTGGTATGTGCTACTGAGGAGCTTGCAGTAATAATCAGGCTAGTCTTGCACCAATTTGTGACTTCCTTCAAGTAGAAGGGTGGGGTAAAGCAGAGTAACAAAACAGATGAGAAAGCAAGGCTGAACAAATTGTTCTTGGTCTCATACCAGCCCGATTGATGTTGACTTCCCAGAAAAATGTTTTGTAAATTATCTATGCAAGTGCAATTTATAAATCCCTTGATACCAATTTCTTCCATTCTAACTGTGGTTTAGACATCTCTTCGCAGGGGAATTTCCCAGACTGCTCTTATTTACAGGACTAAAAATTGACTTCAAAATTTAAGTGAAATAGCTTTGTTGGAAGAATTATTCCAATCCAGTGCAATGTGACCCATGGCATGTTGTAGAGTAGAGGGTCCATTATATAAGGGACACAAGATCAGATATAGCAATGAACTGGGTGGGGATTATGCCACAAGGCCCAGGGCTAAGATAAGCATTTAAACCTTTAGTTACTATGTCAGACAAAAGTACACTTGAGACTCACGGAATCAGCCAGTAAAAGGGGTTGATAAATTGGTTATTTATACCAGTGTTTCCCAACCCAGTCCGCAGGGAAACTCCAGCCAGTCCACATTTTTATTCTCTCCTAGCTCCTTGTCAGACAGTCCAGATTGGGACCCACAGATCGTCCAGAGGACCAGGTTGGGAAATCAATTTATAATAGATTTACAATAAATGCAAGTACGGCAAGTCTGTTCCTGTGATTGGAAGGTCGTTGGTTCAAACCCCAGCAAAAGTCACATGTCTGTGGGCCCTTCAGCAAGGCAGCAATGCTGCAACCCCCAAGGTTTACCCTCGTGTGTGTGTGTGTGTGTGTGTGTGTGTGTGTGTGTGTGTGTGTGTGTGTGTGTCATTGAAGAGCAAGATTGGAGAGGCAGAACATTAATCCCCGTGGGGAAATTCAATGTACCACTATACTATTCAATCTTGAAAGTCGCTATAGCACCTAGAACTCAATATCCAGTGCAATATACTAAAATTCATTTGTAAATGCCCCATACAGTGACTACACATCAGTTACAAATTCCAGATCATTCCTCAGCAGTTCCTAGAAAATCCTCTCCTGCTCGCCAGTGAGCAAAAAAAGCAATGGATCATTCATACAACATGTAATGGTGCCCAAATCGATCACAGCAATGTTTGCCTCACCTGTTGTCGTCAGCCGGTCCCCCGTGAGTCTTGCAGTGTGGGTTGAAATGAGGGCCAGCGCTCATGCAGCCTGGGAGGCCACAAGAAAAAAAACACTAAGCCACAGAGCTGAAGCAGAGGGAGACCAACATGAAGGCGGAATAATGAGGTGCACAGTAACAGCCATATTAAACTTAAGCACTGAAAGTGTTCAGCTAACCAAAATAATTTTCCTTAGAGCTTCTTCCCAACTCATTACTGTTACAGATTAAGTGCAACATGCAAGCTAAGAAGTACACACCAGCCCCACACGAGGACCAAGGCTGGTCACAGGGCTCACCGTTAGTGTTATCTCCGAAGGTGTGGACGTGAAAGCCGTGCAGACCCGGCGTTAGGCCCTGGATCTCACCCGTCACCTTCACGGGAGCCGAATCATCCTGCCAAAATCATATTTCACACCACATCCTCTCGTTACAAACTCAAGCTTATCACAGGGAGAGTAAGCAGCCAGTTACACTACGCATTAAAACCATACTCTGTATATCCAGCTCCAGGTAAAACAGGTGTTTCGAAGAATGCAGCGTAAACACAATGCAGCGTACACATAGAGGTTTCGCCAGTTTTTATACAAGTACACTTGCTCATAGAAACTGGGAGTGTACAAAATGGACAATCTAAGAATCGTAACAGCAACGCCTAGCCCTCAGATGCAAGCTGCAGGTGGAAAATGCGTAACGAAAGCGGATCCCCAAGGGAGTAGGTAAGGAGTAGGTAGGGAGTAAATGTCAAGCAACGGAGCCTCTGTCAGCGGCGCGTTACCCCCGTGCAACAGATGGAATTGGATTTCACTTCGCAAATGAATTGCATAGTTTACTCACATTAGTATGCACTATGGTAGCCAATACAACTGGAAATTGGAAATTTAAAGTGTGCACATGAGGTTACGCGCGGAGAGTAAACAGATACTAACAGCAACAATTATGCTGAGTCACTATGAAGTCTGCTTATAAACAAACACTATGCTATATGCGTAGTCGGTATGCAGGATAACCGACGTTTTTTTAAATTTCAAAGTTTTTTTTTTTTTTTTTTTAAACGCGTATAGAATGACATGCATATTTAACTACCTGTTGCGCTGTCAAAGTCATCCGTCTATTCGCGTCCCGGCCGCAAAAGCTTCCGCCACATTGTGGATTTTACGACCCCGTAAATGCACTAAGCCTCATGTTCATTCCCACCAGTATCGTGCGAAAAACGCGGACTTAAGACCGTCGTCAGGCAAGAGAAAAATCGCGTCCATGCGCGGCCCAATACGGGCCAGTTTACAAGCCAGCTGGACCAGTATCGGTGCAAAAGCAACCACAGCATGTGATTTAAGCTTGCACTGCGCGATTTATACACTCCTTATCTGAAAACAATGCTTGCGTTAAAAAACTGAGCATTTTTAGCGTGAATCAGTCAGAATATTCATGTTACCAGAAGTCCCGAAACTAAGCTACACCGGGGACAAATCGACGTGCATTGATGAAGGGAACACTAAATAAATGTAAAGTTAAATAAAAACTTATTGAACTTGATGGTAGCACCGAAGGAAAGAAGTGGCAGTACTTTAGGCCTTACAAGAAGAGAAACGCAACATAGCATTCAGCGAAAACGCCAACTACAGCAAACAACTTAAAAATTAACGAGTCATTACGTTACCTGCTGCTCAAAAAACACAGTCCCGAAAACATCCCCAGAACCCTTAAGAACGCAAACAGCCTTCCGCGCCATTACGTCTGCCGTGTCACTGCCTACAACGCAAGCGAAAGTACTGGTCGGCAGAAGCGCAGCAGTATAAATAACTAGCGGACGGACTGAACAACCCCTCAGCCAATTAGCGGTGAGCAAAGTGACGCCTCCCTCTCTGCGCATGCTCAGTCCCTTGCATCCAAAGTCAAGATATTATCGCGCATGGTCAGTCGGTGCCATGTTGCGGTCGCAGGTGTTTCCGCATCTGATTGAGTTTGGGTAATGTATTCAAATATGGCTAAGTATCACGTAAACCGCAGACTCACAGCCAGGCATGTCAGCTCAGTCACTAGCCAGGGAAATAGAGAAGGTAGGCAGGTGAATATGTTGCAAAAGGTTGCACACGTGAACTACGCTTCTTGGTGAACGAATCAACCGTCCTTGAAGATTTTCTGCCCTACGTCTAAGAGTCACATGAACTACGATAAGTATGGTGATCATTACTTCACGTCTGTATGAATTGCTCATAGTGCGTTTTTTGTGTACGGGAATCCTGCCCGGATCTGACTGTCAAGCCACCGCCGAGACCCTGATTTGAATAAGCGGGTGGAAGAAACATGTATGATATTCTGTGGCCTGCCAAATTAGATATACTAAATAATTTCAGTTAACTGCTATAAAGAAACGATAATGACACAAAATCGGTACGAAAATAGTTTATTAAAAACAAATCCCTAAAGCTCAAATTTTGGAGGAGATTTAATTTCATGTTTTTCTTTATTAACTTAAAAATTATAGAAACATCTCATTTCCTATGTGTTGTAAACATTTAAAGTTAAAAAACTTTACTGCAAAAGGGCCTTTTGTTTGTTTTCTTTGTGTCATTTGGATTCTATTTCTTCAAAACACAAAGGGGTGACCAAAGCTTCCCCTTGAAAACTACAAATAGCTGCTGAGCCGCATAAGCATATTTACAGCATTATTCTTTGTTGGTTTCTTTTTTGTTTGTTTTTCTTATGACATTCAAACTCAAAAATGGGACGTTTACAGGGCAGCGCTCCACGTGCCAAGAGATTCACGGTTAGATATATAGTTTTTCTTTAATTCGTATGCGTGAAGCACGTCTATTTCAACTCTAGGACTCTGTCTCCTGGGCTTTTTCTGCAGGTTTTGTCACTGCTGAGGGCTCTGAGCTCGCGGGCTCCGCAGTCACTTCTGAGGGCTGGGCCGGTTGTGGTACTGGCTCCTGCTGGGTTGGTTCTTTAACAGAGTCTGCAGAGGGCTCGGTGCCGTCAGTGTCCCGGTACCGGTCGGCACCGTCCGCCTCGTCCGCCTTGTCCCGCCGGTCATCCCTGTCCCAGCGTGTGCTCCTCTCCCGTGTCCCAGGCTCACGGTCCCTGTGGCCGCTGGTGCGGCGCCCCCTCTCCTCCGGGTCCCGGGCACGCTCTTGCTCAGGGCTACGTCCCCAGTCCCGGCGTTCCCGGTCCCAGCCTCCCCGCTGCTCAAATTCCTCGTGCCGGTTCCCGAAGCGTTCTCGCCCCTCAGGCCGCTCCCCACCACGCCCCTCACTCCCACCGGCGTAAGGTGGCCGTCGCCCCCCAAACCGTTCCTGATCCCTGTCCCGTCCGAAACCAGGCCGCTCATTTCTGAAGGGTCTGCCCTCTCGTTCATCAGGCCCCTCTGGGCCCCTAGGGCCACCGGGCCTTAGGAAAGGGGGCCCGTGAGGGGAGAAAGGTCCCCTGATGGGGTGAGGCGGCGGCATCCCGAAACCTCCTGGTGGAGGTTCTCGATGCATCATCTGAGGGGGACCCCTGTGCATCATCTGAGGAGGCATGGGGGGCATGTTGGGGCGAGGTGGGTGGAGGGGAAAGCGCTGCATGTGCGGGGGCGGCACTCCTGGGGGGCGCTGCAGGGGTATCATGCCGGGCCGGGCACCCAGGAGACCCCCCGAGGGTGGACCTCCTGGAGGAGCACCCACTTGGTTCCCTATAACAAAAACAGATTGGCCGCTTATAATCATCAGCACCTTTCAGGCACAAATACAAGAAGATGTCCTCCTCTAGTCTTACTGAAATTTAAAAAAATAGGGGAGGAACTGGTATGGATATTTACAGCATGACTGTGACCAAGGAGAGACAGGAGGTACCCACCCATTCCAGCCATCTGCTGAGGCAGGCCCCCCTGGCCCAGCCCCGGCACAGGGCCATGCACAGCTTCACCACTGTTCCTTGCCCCAGGATCACTGGACGGGTTGGATGGGTCGTCCGAGCTACCAGGCACGGTTGCTGCATATGGACCAACACACATTTAAATTCAGTGGAAAGCAAAATGGGGGGGGGGGAACACCAGGTAAATCACACCCTGTCTCAGGATTTTTGCTTACATGAGGGCATGTTCACGGCAGGTGGGGGGGGTCCTGTGGATCCCATTGGGGGCATGGCATTTGGCGGGAGAAATCCTGAAAGGGCAGACGACTGGTCAACATTTGACTACTCCCTTGGGTCTAGTTATCAACCAGACTATAATTCCATACCCTTGAGAAACACCAGTGTACCCAGGAAGACTGGTAGGTCAGGTACCTGGAGGCATCTGCATAGGATTGAATCCTGGTCGCATAAAGGGGGGAGGGGGTGGCGGTGGTACCCCAGGAGGAAAGGCGGGGGGTGGTAGCCCCATGTGTGCTGGGAAAGCTGGGGGCTGAAGACCACTGACGGTTCCCATAGGCTGAGCACTGGGAGGCACCTGGGTGACAGAGACGTATGTTTACTGATAATCACGTTTAGTTTTATACTGCTTATTGTCAGTCCCTGAAAATCAGAAAGGTGTCAGTGGGGGGTGGGGGGCGGGGAGTCCTCTTCATGAGTATGTAAGCTGCTGCATGTCTTTTTATTGGCCCACTGTAATGAAATTGTCATACCAGCAACCAAAATGCATACCAGTAGCAAACAGTATACAGTATTTAAGAAATTAACCGAGATTTACACAAGTCTGGCACAGAGAAAATGGTTTTATTGTACAACCCGCTATCCTCAGTGTCCAGTGTAGCAAAGGGGGGTTAAGTCTATAAATCCCTGAAAATGATCATCAGACTTAACTGAACACAGCACCGCAAACAAAATCTGGGTAGACATCAAAAACTTCAGTGAAACTGGAGAAAGTTCAGAATAAACTTCCAAGCTGAGCAGGGAAGGCAGGTTTCTCAGATTCATTCCAATTAACACCTGAAATAACCTAAACACATCCTCAACTTCACATTCAGACAGAGCTTTTCTTCATGCCGTTTTGCAAACCAGTTTTGAAAAAGCTTAAACCTTAGTTATAACAAATGACAAATCTGTTATCTGTTGTTTAATAATTAAGAAGCGCGCTATGACCTGTTAACCATAAAAGCCCCTCCGGATGTCACACTTTTCTCCATTGCATGGTGCATCCTCCAAATAATGGTAGCGCCACTCTCCTGGAACTGTAGTTTGTCACAATTACTTACCTCTATACAGCCAGATGGATGTACGCAGCGGTTAGTGAACAGTGGTGGGTGTAGCATACCCTAACCCGGCAAGTATGGTCTGAAACTACCAGCTCACCACCATTTCACCAATAGCAGATGCAGAACTTTTCTCACTCTTTAACAAAGTTCCGCATATTTTAATCTATTTCTTATTGTGCCTCCACAGGGCCAGAACAAAACCAATCTGCTTCCTTTATCATTTCACGCGTTCCTATCGTGTAACATATGATGCACGAGCTCTTCCCTGAAGCACATCTCATGTATCTTCTCAAAAAGCTGTTACTGGGAAGGGTGTCGTTTCTATGGAGATTCTACTCAGAGATGTCAGCACCAACATGCCAGTCATGGCTTCCTGACGGCTTGCTTTCAGAGTGAGTGGTGTCCTGCTGTTAAGAGGACACTGCGAGCTGACAACCTAAGGAGAGTCCTGGTTCGGCCGCCATTGCCATTACCAAGGACCCCACTCTGCCTAAAGATGCAAATAGAAGTGTGATTATCTCAGGGGACATTTCTGATAAGATCGCAAGTTCAGAACCATGAAGTGGTGGGCAGTGTATTCTGAACAATATCTGCCGCAGGGTTCTGCACATCTGGTGATAGTCCTTCCCCACACCCCCACACCCCATGCCTCATTTTAGACTTTGAACACACAGACAGCCCACCCCCACTCCAGACCCTTTACCCATTTTCATCTGTGTACAGTTTCTCCTAAATTGTTTTATTTCATTCATTGTCTGGTGTGACATCTGATGCAAAGTTTTAGCAGTTTAGCATTTTCCCTAGAAATCATTGACTATATCCTTCCACTGTTTGTCCATGAGTGAACTTTGGCAAGACTGAAATAAAATTCAACTTTAACTCACCTCTTCAAAGCCCATACCTCCTGTACTTTGGCCACATCACCAAGCCACAAACTTTGAAATATGCCCTCTGTTCATCTCAACCTGTAATCCGGTATGATCAATGGTCTCCCGCATACCAATTTAATTCACAGCTTGTGGCCCAAAGAATTACAGACCATAAGCTTATTCTGATATTAAATGGCAGTCCTGGATTTACAAGATGCCAGCTGGCAGTCACCGTGACCAAAAATGTTACCACACAAACTAGGTATGACAAAAAGAAGGTGTTGACCCCATAGTCACATGGATGCCCATTTTTCTAAGGCCTGATTTTTCAAAAACATTCAGTTGCATAAGACTTGGAAAGCAGGATGAGGATATTTCAGTTCCATAATACGTTTTAAAAAATTGTCTGATCTGTACTAGTTGCAGTGATTTACTAAAATAATCTTTCAAGGCAGTTTTCAAAAACTTGTTACCATGATATACTCCAAAAGATATTCCCCCATATTGCAAAGAGTAACTTTTTATTTGTTAAGATTTCAGTGGCATAAATTGCTGTCTATTTTTTTCATATCCACAAAAATCCTGATGACTTCTCCATCCTTGTAAGTCTTCTGGGATTAAAGCAGTTTTCCTGAGAGCCTTGAGGAATTTATTGTACGACCGAGGATTAAAATCCCTCTTAGCTCTACCATGTACGCTCCAGATGTCCTCATGAAGAGGTATCAGCGTCACCATTAACACCAATAAACGCAGTTTATTAATAAATACTCTCAGGTGGAACCTTAATTCACAGGACCCACAGTTTCCCATGAGCATCGCAGGTCTGGGTTGAGAACCCTGCACGAGACATGGTGTGATATATACAAGGAGGGTGTGCTTGTGTTTTCAAAATGCAATGTAGACAAAACAAAGCTGAGAAATCAAACACACACCACCAAGGGCTAAAGGTGCCAAAACCAAGTGAGGGCACATTTCTTACAGCACATAAATCAGACACCCGATGTATCGTATTTCCCTGCAAAAGAAAAAAATATACTGTTTATTAGTTGAGGCCCAGAGTAACGTGGGGTGGGGAGGGGGTTTCCGCTTCCGCCCGGATCACCTTTAGTCAGAGGGGCTTTACCTGTACGGAGGCGGCACCTGGGTTTTCGTCGGCTTGCGGGGGCTCGGACCGGCCGTTCTGTGCCACCTCGTCCGGCTTCTCCAGGTCGTTCTGGACTCCCTTCCACTCTGTGGGATGATCCCAGCACATGGAGTCACACCGAAACACAGGAATGCCAGTTGCCAGTGAGGGAGGAAGCCCCAATCAGAAAAGAGGCGGTACTTCATTACAACTGGCCATCCTGACACCAGGAGGGTGACAATGACATCATTATGCAAGATAAATGCAGTGACCTCAAGAATTACTGGTCAGGTCAGATGAGGTGGGGGAGTATGCACAGGTACAGCACGTTGCCATGCCCACCAAGGTATGATAAATATGGGATGGCAAAACAGACTGTCAGTCTCCTCTTGATCTTTCATTCAAAACAAAAATCCAACCGTTTAACTGAGGTACAATTCAAAGAAAAAAAATCATAAAACAAATTTCAAATACATGTGTGCCACATTTACTGGCATTATTTAATACTTGGAGTATGCACCCTATGCCAAGATAACAGCTTTGGGACTTTGAGTCTCCAGTAATGCTTAATGAAGAAGGAGATCTCATGGCAAGGGATCCAAGACCATTCCTCCATACAGAACCTCTCCAGATCCTTCAGATTTCAAGGTCCTCGCTTGTGGACTCTCCTCTTCAGCACATCCCACAGGTTTTCAATGGGGCTTAGGTCCACGGACTAGGATGGTCATAACACTTTGATTTTGTGGTCAACATTTGTGAGATAAATTTGAGATGTGTTCTGGATCATATTCCTGTTGGAAAACCCAATCACGGCCAAGTTCAAGCTTCCTGCCAGAGGAAGTCAAGCTTTGATGCAATACCTTGCTGATACTTGGTGGAATCCATGATACCCTGGGTTCTAAGAAGTGCTCCAGGGTCTTGGAAAGAAAAACAGCCCCACAACATCCAAGGCCGACCACAACTATTCACAGTGGGAATTAGGTACTTTTCTGCATGCCAATAAACTCCCTAAACACAAAAAATGGCTCCGGTTTTTGTTGCTAAAAAATAGAGATGCATGATATATTGGTTTGTGTATCGGTACTGGTCAATGTTCATTAAAAATCAAGACGTCGTCATTGGTCCTAACTGTAAATCTTGGTATATGCTACCAACCAGTATTTAGACTTTAAACAATATACAAAGTTAGAAGCTGCTTTCCCATCTGCTGATGCTGATATTTTTACAAGCGCTAATTTAGTTTAAAATTGCTAGTGAAATACTATGTAGAAACAGTGAACCAGCAGGTGTTATGCAGGTTTGTGTTTATGATCTATTGCTTTTTCCCCCCAGATCTTCAGTTTAGACAAATGAGACTAAAGGTCAAAGTTCAAAATCAATGTACTGCCCATCTTTTTTTTCCCCACATGCTTTTGTTTGCTGGGTACCTCCATTCTGAGGAATGGGATATACTGCTCATCTTGCATATGACATTTTGCCTACTACATAGCGAATAAGTATGCAATTCTGGACACACCCTAAGAAAATCTAGTCTGTGTTTCACCACATATTTACAGCCTAGTGAGTCATGGCCAAATACTTAAGTGTTTCTAATCACTCAGATGAACTTAGAAACATGAAATTATGAGTAGGAATATACTTCAGTTTGATTTTATATGGCTTTCTAGGGTGCCAATAATTGTGGCACACGTATTTCAGAAAATGATTTTTTTCTCCTTTCAAATATTTAAGTTCAGCAGAAATTTTTAACAGTGTGAATAAAAGACCAAGAGGATAAATAAGAAAGACTGTCTAACATCTCATCAGAGCGGCGGCAGAGGACGGCGGGGAGGGGGGGGTAACCAGCGGGACAGATACCTGGGCAGAGTGTTTCTCCATCCAGCATGCCTCCCTGGCAGAAGCTGTCCAGGTCCTCCAACTTCACTTTACTCCAAGGTATGTAGGTGACGCCCAATTCCACATCCCAGTACTGCTTATACTCTGGTTTGATGCCTTTGTTCAGGGCCCACGCAATCTGGCAAAAGGACACCGGGATCGGAGGATGAGTAGGCAGGAATGCAGATGTCAAAGTAAACACACGCGGGCTGATTTGAGCATAGCGTCCTGTAACACCATAGATGGCGATGCCCCATCGTGCAAAGTACTGGAACTAGAATTGAATGTACCATCAACTGTCGCCACCTGCTGGCTGATTGTACGCCTGCACTGACATAGTGACATACTGGCCCCCTACCTTAATGGCTTTCTGGTTTACTTTGAAGGGACCCCTACTGAGTTTCTGTAGGGCCCGGAAGGCGTCCTGTCTGTGGACCATGACGATGTACGCACAGCCCCGTGGAGGAATCATCTAGAGGGACAAAAGGTGGAGAGGGGTATTAGCGATCACACTCACCTCAGCAGACACATTAGCAGCTACCAATGTGCGTGGGAAAAAGGCGACCAGTGAAAGCTACAAATAAAACTGTGCAGCGAGCTCATTCTGCCACGCGGTGCTTTTAAGGGAACACCCGACCAAATTTAATCAGGTGAAGCCAGCCCCCTCCAGAGCCGCGACTCACGTTGATAGACTCGATCTGTCCGAACTCCTCCAGCAGACAGGCCACATCCTGCTGCTGCGTGCGCTTGTCTAGCTGGCCAACCCACAGTGTTGTACTGCACACTGGGAAAAAGGGGGGGGGGGGGTATTAAATCACAAGGGTGACACCAGAGTCCTTTCAAAAGAAACGAATGGCCGCTTCCGAATACGATTAAACGGGAAGTAAATGACAAAGCGTTGGGCTGACGCACCGCTGAGTGTCTCGTTCTTGGTGTGAGGTAACCCCTTAAGCCGTCGCTCCCTCTCTCTCTCCCGCTCCCTCCTTTCCTGGGACCGGGAGCGTGGCGAGTGGCGCCGGCGGTCCCTGGACCGCGAGCGAGAGCGACGGTGCCGCGACCGGCGGCTTCGCGAATTGGACCGCGATCGCCGTCTCTTTGGCGACCTGCACCCGGGGCGGGAGAGGGGTATCGGTGACCTCTGACCATGATGTTCCACTCTTCAACGAGATTACACGTTTTTATGTCGTTACCTGGAGCCTGAGTGGGACCTCGACCTTCTGCCGTCTGGTCGATGCTTTCCCTCCATTTGCGGGGGGTCTATATCCATGGAAACATCCTGAAGAAAGGGAGACTAACAATTAATACACTTCTGCTTCATGCCTGTGACAGTGACATACAGCAATCAGCAAATGGCGGTGCAATGTTTAAATAAAAGTGCAATACTTTGTTAGAGGGCTAAACTTAAAAATAAATACTATAAAGCAGCGTTTCCCAATCCGGTCCCCAGGGACCCGCAGACAGGCCACATTTTTGCTCCTGCCCTGCTCCCTATAAGCAAAAATGTGGGTCCCCAAAGACCAGATTGGGACGCACTGGTCAAAAGCAGGGTTCTCCAATCATTTTTAGTGAGAGCTACTTCCACAAAGAAACTAATCTGGGGAGCTACAGAGATTTTGTCACGGGGGGTGCAAAATCACCACACAGTTCTTGGGGTGAATCAGGTGAGGTGGAACAGGGTAAGAAGTAGACTGGTGCTCCACAGGACAGCAGCTGGAGACCCCTGCTCTTGGCTGCCGACTGCGAACACTACACACGATAGGCTTGGATTTGGGAAGGGTGATGCACAGGATAGGAACTTGGCCATCAGGTTTATACAGCCTGGCATTTTTGGGTTGTGGGGAGAGCAAGACCCTGTGCAAGTCGCGAACGGCCTTGGCTAGATAAGACCTCCCCGAGTCGGACTCCAGAGCACCAGCACAAGGCTGCATAACACTGGAGGACCAGGGCCATCAGATAAACAAAGGTCCAGGCAGAGACAATTCCCTTTTCTGTGTGGGCTGCCAGCTCTGTGCCTTAGGGCTCTTCTGGGCTACGGTGAAAGAGAAATGCTTTAGAGGGCTCCAGTTGAGGGAAGCCCCCGGGTCGGTGGAAGGCAGATACCTGCATCGGATGGACCATGTGCTGGCCGTAGGCCTCGTTTTGTGGAGCGTACACCCCGGGGAAGCCCGGCGGTAAGCCAGAGCCAACTGGCATCTGCTGTGGAAGGAGGGGCTGGCTCATCTGCGACATCATCCCCGGGTAGGCCTGGGGGTGCATCATGCCGAAGTTCTGGAGCTGGCCGTTCGGAGGAAGGGCGGCCTGCTGGAGAAGAGCGCGGCAGTGAGGGACGAGCAGCAGGTCCACGCGGGAGAAGGCAGCGGCGAGCTTTACCTGGTGCGCGGGATCTTGTGGCATCCCCAGCATGGAGCCCTGGAAATGTTCCATCTGGGAAGTCTGCGTGCGGATCTGAGTGTATGCGGCTTGCTGTATGTTCTCGTGGAAACCACTGCGGAGGTCGGAAAAGCACTGGTTAAAGACACGGCCAGCCCAAGTACATTCGAATTATTGGTAAAATCAGGAAGTTGCAACAACGTTTTAAATGAATTTATATGCAGTTTAACAGTAATCAGGTGTGGCACAACGAAAGGGCAATCCACATAAAATACTGCACTTATGAAGGAGATACTCACAAGGGGGGCATGGCCGGGGCGCTGGTTGTCGTCACCGCTGTCGTCGCGGCTGTCGCGTCCTCCTTCCTGGTGTCTTCAGCACCATCGGGCTCGTCATCATAGTCAAATCGGTCCAAGAGCTTCTGAAGGGAGAGAAAGCAAACCAGTGAGCCGCATGAAAAGAGCCGCCCAAAACCGTGTTTCTCAGCCGAGTGCTCAGGGACCCCTGGACGATCCGCATTCCTGCTCCCTCCCAAATGAGGCCCGGGTTGAGAAACACTGCTGTAGAATGATCCAGAAGACACACTCCAACGGGCTCATCATCTACAAAGGTAGACATCACACACGTAGCGGCGCCCCCCAAGGACCACCCTGGCACCCACCTTATCAAAAGCGGCCTTTTGTTCCACGGGCTGGGCAGCCATCGGGGCGAGCAGGGGATTCTGCATGTGGGGGGCGAGCTGGCCCCCCTGCAACTGGGCCACGAGGCTGTCGTCCAGGGCCGGAGACTGGTTTTTGCCCGGCTGCTGGAACGTCTGCAGCATCTGCTGGAGCTGAAGGGCAGAGGAGGCGCGGCATTAGCGAGACGTGGGGGTGGACGGCTCTGCTGTCAAAGTGACAAGGGGCGGCTCAACGTCCTTCTCTATACACAGCCCCAGTAAACAGCACTCCAGAAACACAGGGAGTATGCGCTACGGCATTCCCCCCTCAAGGATGATGAACGTCACATCAAGCAAGCAGACAGCTAACTGCTGTATTAGTTAGTGAATTTAATGCCATAGTCGTGTCTGTTTTTTAAATTTTCTAAAACCTTGACCAAGAAAATCATGCAAGAATTCTAATGTACTTGCACTTACGTCCAAATGGCAAATAAAGTTACAATTCAATTCAATTCAATATATACTTTTGGGATAGCAGCAGACTATGGCCGCTCAATAAAAATGATCACGACTATTTTGGTCAATACTGAGATCACGATTACTCACCGACTCTGGAAGTATCATGCATTTACTGAACTTTGGAAAAAACGTGTCTGTGGATTTCCTTGAACTCTAAATATAATTTAACTGAGAACCAAACAATTGCAAATTACGATTAATTGCCTAGCCAAGTTTTCTGTACAGTAATTCTCAGCTTAATTACGGGTAAAAAGTGCACTTTCTTCAAATGCACAGAGGATGAATAATCTGAAAGGGTGAAAATCTGAATCTGACACAGCTACAGCAGTTTGAGTGCGTGTGTGGGGGGGGCACTGCCAGCCGCACGGGTCACCACGGCGACCAGCCCACGTGGCGGACTCACCTGCTGGCCCTGGGAGGACTGGAAGAGCTGGGCGACGGCGGCGAAAGCGTCCGAGTTCTGCAGCTGCGGAACGGCCGCCACGATGGAGTTGGCCGTGACGGCGGGCAGCGGCTCTGAGGTCACCTTCACTGGAGTTGGGGGGGACCCTGGGCAGGGAAGTGCAGAAGAGAGTTAAAAAATTAAAAAAAAAAAAAAAACAGAAGGAAGGAATGAGGAGGAAAACCAAAAGGAGAGAAAAGGTGAGAAAGGCAGAAGAAAGAGGGAACAATAGGAACAGTGGGGGACAAAAAAAACTGGTCTATTTTTAAGCTGAAAGCTGCATCGTAGTCTGCGTTTGAAAGAGGTCTGGAGACCCGCTGAGTCTACCTCCATCCGGGCCTTCGTGGTCCACATCCGGCACAGAGGTACTGCTGGTGGAGCCCGCAGCCATGTCCAGCAGGGGCTGGATGATCTCGATCTTGAACACGCCATTCTTCTGCCACAGGTTCAGCACTCGCACGATCTTACTCTGCGAAACGGACAGGGCGAACATCACTGAGCAAGACCGCTTGCAGGAAAGGAAAAAATCACCCCCTTTACCATAGAAAACAAATATTTTATTAAGTTTCTACTTCTCCCCCAACACTGTCCAGCCCCCACATGAGCGCACTGGCAGCCTACCCTGTCTTCAGTGGGACACAAGCACAGGTTCTCAAACGTTCCTGTGATATTTTTGGTGAACCGGGGCCCAAACACGTCCTTATCAGCCCCGAACTGGTGCCGGGACTGTCGTACTATGGAGTCCACCACGTAGAGACCAGGAACCTTGTACTCCGGTTTGCACTGAAAGGTGAGAAGCAAAATGAGGGTTTTCACCCAGCCACAGATCAGCCTGGTGTCCTGAAAGCTGGCGGATCGGAATTCTTCAGCTACACCTTCTAATACAATACATACCATGAAGTGCTTTTGTACAATACCAAGTCGTATCAATAGGTAAAACCTTAAGCTCTACAATACCAAACAATTTTAAAAAGCTTGAGAAAGCTGTTCAATTCACTGACATTGACACCTTGTATCACACGGATATTAGGCAGCTTTTTTTCCATCATATCAAAGTCATGTGAAGTATATATAATGAAAATTTCAAGAACTCTGCACACCAATGTGCCTGTCATGGCCAGCACATTCACTTCTCTGAGCATTGAACACAATCTGACTTGTGCTTTAAAATATGGAAAGGGGGGGGGGGGGGGGGGGGACGG
>JAODLC010000042.1:16083168-16116823 GCA_026781145.1 Hippopotamyrus pictus | reverse complement strand
GGGGGTAGGGGGGTAGAGGGTGGGAAGGGGAACGCGAGGGGGTGGGAATTCAGCACATGCCGTTTGAGATATGTGAATACATCTAACCCAGTTTCTGTCAGCCTCTTTGTCTGAGGAGAGGGAACAACAACGTGTCGCCCGGTAGCCTGTGCCCCTCCCTTCCAGACCGAGCCCCCGCCCAGTCCCGTCGACTGTAGCAGCCGCAAATCTGGTAGCATAGCTTGGTACTGGAATGTCTCATCGATGTCTTAAACACCTTGTCAAGGTGGGGTCTTGCAGAGCCTACCATCATTTTCTGTCTGCCAACCTCCCCTGCCCCTTGTCTCATTCCATCGTCCTACAGTCAACATAAGAGCGCTCTTAAGACCATGAAGAGTAAATGGCTTGGATCAGACGGGCAGTGAATCGCAAGTGTCTGACCCTCTTGAGAGATGAGAAGACAGATAGAGTCAGGAGTGGTGGATTATTTCCGTGAAATGTCACTGTGTGTGTTTAACTGAAGGGGCCTGGCTCATATTAAAAGGACTTTTAGGTGAACACCTGTAAGTGGGATGATTTTTTTGCGTTTTGTTGTGATGCCTTTGGTTTATTTTGTGTGTTTGTGCAGCCCTGTTTGTCTGGGGCATCCATGTGTGTTGGGTGGACAAATGGGCTGAGCAAACAAGCCATTTGGGGTTCCCTTCAAAAGTGATGAAGTAGACTGGTAGTCAGGTCAGTTTGCTCTTCAACATGAACCGCACCCCCCACCTCTTCCCAATGGCCGTGTGCATGTGTGTATGCACGCACGCACACACACACACACACACACGCGAACCCTGCGGATTCTCTGGTCTATCCTCAGGCTCCCCTTCCAAAGAGTTTTGCCGCTTTTTTAAGAGAATATGGAATAATGAATCCATGGCTCTAGACACTTGACGCTGGGCAAAGCCGCAGCGTCTCTTTTTCCCATTGGTCGGTTCTTTTGGCCAATCACAGGCTGTTTTCACGCTGGCCAATCACAGAGTGTTTACATGGAGGCCACGCTTACACTATTGATCGATGAGGCGTATCCAACCCATGTTGCCATGTGTACTGTCTGTTTTGCAAACCTGGCTTTTTTCGTCTTGTAGTTTTAAGGAGAAAATCCTGCACCCTGGGTCATAAAATTTTCAGAGGGCACGCCATCTCAACATCCTGTCTTGTTCTCTTTCCTCTTTGCTCTTTTAGGTGGCCGTGAAAGTGATTGACAAGCGGAAGGCAAAGAAGGACTCGTACGTGACGAAGAACCTACGCAGAGAGGGCCAGATACAGCAGATGATCCGTCACCCGAACATCACGCAGCTCCTGGACGTCTTGGAAACCGAGAATAGTTACTACCTGGTGATGGAGCTGTGCCCGGGTGGAAACCTCATGAATCGCATCTACGAGAAGAAACGTCTAGAAGAAAAGGAGGCCCAGAAGTACGTCCGACAGCTGGTCATGGCTGTGGAGCATTTGCACCGAGCAGGCGTGGTTCACAGGTGAAGGCCTTAGCACGTGCAGCAGATACTGACACTGCGTACACTAGCAAGCTTACACACCCAACGGTCACATTGCGCATGCTAATTTGCAATAAACACTACTTTCTGATAAGTGGAAAAATTATCATCGTAACTCTTACACTATTTAGCTTCAGCAAACAAGTCAGGAGTCTTGGTAAAATCTTGTTTCTCTCCATGACCACACCAAGCCCAACTGCAAAAAGAAACACTTTATGCAGTTATTCAGAATCTCCTATGAGCCGTGAATCGGATGGGGTGATTTTCAGTAAAGGATGAATCACTGAACCTGGTTTTAGACAGTGTTCCGATACAGCAACAATCCAGTCCTTGTGAGTGAATGTAACAGAGGACAATGTTTCCTTTGTGCAGCGTGCTGAATCGCCTCTCACATTCCACGCTACCTAATTTTGAAGGCTACGTTTGTTGCAGCCGCAGCATCGTTTGGCCCCCCCAACATGCTCTGCTCTGTTTGGGATTCTGTCGATTGGAGCAGACGATTGTCCTGGCAGTATTTTGGCTGGGGGGGGTCATCCAAGATCCTTCCATTCCTTCTGGGAAGTGGAGGTTTAATTTTAGAAGCCAGCAATTAAAGACATTCAATTCTAGACTGGATGTTCCACATTGCCAATGTGTAAAGAATGTTCTCAGTTTTAAATTGGTAGAGAAGAAACGCCTAAGTGTTATGATTTTGTTAGGATCAGTTACAGACAGAAAACAGACAGTTCAAAGTGCAGGAAAAAATGCATCTCAGCACTTCCACAAAGTGAGAAGAAAATTATCTTTGGAATATGTGTATGTATGTGTGTGTATGTATGTATGTGTGCGTGTGTGGGTGTGTGTGGGTGTGTGTGAGTGAGAGAGAGAGAGAGAGAGAGAGAGAGAGAATCAGCAACACAGGTAAGGGATACAGGAATGCCTTGGTGTTCTACCTAATGTTGGTTTCGGTTGGGTTTCTGAAAGTGAATCAGTCCTAAAAAGGGAAGTATTTATTGCCTTATACTGAGACACCCAGGATGATAATGACCCTTCTAATGTGCATCTCTATGTTTCTTGCAGAGACCTGAAAATAGAAAACCTCCTGTTGGATGAGAACAGCAACATAAAACTCATAGGTAACTCAACAGATTGTCTTTCATTAGCGGCCTTGGAAAGCTTCTTATTATTTTTTAAAATTTCATTACTTGGTTCAGTTAGCCGACTTTAAAGACTAAGCTTTCAAATCTGTAACTGGAGAAACCCATAGTAAGATCCAATTAGCAGTATTTAATTGAGAAAGAATGTTTGGTCAGGATGCATGCCCAGTAAGCAGCCCATTGAAACCTAAAGTCTTCTCACATTTGCGTTAGACAGACAGCAGATAGCAGCCGCATTTTACAGCTAGTGTGAACTGCGGCAAACAGGTTCAGCACTAAACACTGGAGCCCTAATTGCCCATGAGAAGTGGGTTGGCTTTAGCTGATGGGTCATCCTGCCATTCTGACTGCCCTCTTCCCACCTCTCTCTCCTCTCCTTAACGAAAGATTTCGGACTGAGCAACTGTGCTGGAATCTTGGGCTATTCCGACCCCTTCAGCACGCAGTGTGGCAGTCCAGCCTACGCCGCCCCCGAACTGCTTTCCCGGAAGAAGTATGGGCCCAAAGTAGACGTCTGGTCCATGTGAGTGTCCTCATCTGGTCCACTAACTCTACTCAAAGTGGCTTACAAGTTCCCACACATAATCACAATCCATGCTGAATTCAAACCTCCTTGTGTAATAATACTCTGACAAGGGGCATTGAGTAAAAATATTAAGTATTAGTAGCAAGAAATTTTGTAGATGAGATTAAAGGTCTTTGGAGAAAATAAACATGTGGAGAGGAGATGATGTGAGCCTGATGGTGGTCATGCTTTTCTGCAGAGGGGTAAACATGTACGCCATGCTCACCGGCACTCTTCCCTTTACGGTGGAGCCTTTCAATCTCCGGGCACTGCACCAGAAGATGGTGGACAAGGAGATGAATCCTCTTCCACCTCAGCTCTCCTCAGGTAAGCTCCAGCTCAAGCACGGTGTTAATTCCCCTAAAGCATATACCGCAACTGCATGCAGTCCATTTCGGGTTAGGTTGCTCTGCAACAGGAAGTGCAAATTCCCAAAAGAGATTCCATTGAGTCAGTTTCTGCTTGGCATCAGGTAAAGCCATGTGGGATAGGTTCCACGTGTGAGAGGAGGAGGATGGGTCAGTGTGGGGGGGCAGCCTTTGTTTGTCTTTCAGTGGACAGACTGTCTGTTTATTCGCTTTGGCCCCAGCTGATGTGCTGAGAAGCAAAGCCCTGCACTGAACAGCCCCCTGGTACTTTCAGCCCACCAGCAGGAAAATGGTGTTTCGTGTCAGATGAGCAGATTTCACACAGCCTAAAGTGCAATTTGGCGCGATGCCGGAGCACAGAGATTACCACGTTTCTGGTTGGTTGGTTGGAGGTTGACACCGGTTGTGTGCTGCTGCTAATGTGACATCGCGGACTCGTAGGAATCAGACGCATCGGTCAATGGAATGCTTGTTCCTTCCATATCTGTTTCATCTGTTTCATGCTGCCTGCTGTGTGTTCATCACCATGTGAATTTAGACAGGCTTCCAGGAAACCACCAACCAGAATGTTTAACCACAGTCAGTTGCGGCACGGACAAGACATGTTAGCTTAGTAGTAGGGATACCTGCTTTTTTTCCAGCTCTTTTGAAAGCATAACCCCCGCCCCCAAACTGATCCATCATTACCTTATTTTAAACTTCTAAGATATGCCCCCCCCCCCACTTCACTTTGGGTAATTGTTGAGGGACTGAAGCCTAATCACCTGAGCATTTGCAAGTATAATGTGTATGTGTGTGTCAATTATTAGAACTAATGTGGCAGAAAGCAGTTTTTTAAACGGAAATGTAGAACGTTGCCGTTCCCTTTGATTCAAACTGAGAAAGTCCCTTCGAGACTCACAGTGATTAGTTGTGCATGATTACAGTACTCTAATAGTCCACTGTCATCACTCAGTGATAAATCTGAATGGGATTACTATTACATAACCAGGTTATGTAGAAGGGTGCTAGTCAGAAGCTTACTGTCCGCAGCAAAACTAAGTAGACAAACAAACAAACAAAAACTATGACTCAAAGAGAACATCACAGAAGTTAAACATTTCTGAGGGTTTGTTCTGCTGTATGAGAGTATCAGGATTAATTATGTGCTCTGTTCTGTCTATAGCTGCCGTCAACCTTCTAAAGAGTCTTCTGGAACCTGACCCATCGAAGAGGCCCAACATTCACCAAGTGATGTCTGACTCTTGGTTGCACCTTGGGAGCCCTCAGTCTGGAACACCGTACCTGAACAGGTAAGGTAGCTATGGGAACCTGAGCACTGGTGCTGCACGACTGCTTGGATGCACAGACTTTGCAAGGCTTGCATTTTTTTTTGGGAGCATGAAGAACCCCATGAAAAGCATGTGTGCAAAAGATCCGTCAGCCTGGCTGTTCCCCTTGAACATCAACTGAACATCAACTGGACAACCAAAACCTTCACTGCATCTCTCTCTTTTCCCTCCATCTTAGGATCCACATTGAGGAGATTAACCACACGGTGCTCATGCACATGACTGAGAAGATGGGCTACAAACACAGTGAGGTTCTAAGTGCCGTGCTCACCAACAGGGCCTGCCACACATTGGCTGTTTACTTCCTCCTCAACAGCAAGATGCAGAGACTCTCCAAGGAGTACCGGGTGAGTGTGTGTACGCATGGGACTTGAGGGGGTGTGACAAACGGACATGTGCTAAATATGAGTACTGACACCAGGGCCAAGAAATAACTGCAGCTATATATCCACTCTCTGTCATTATAGGAGAAGGAGATTGTAGAAGATAAAAAAAAGCCAGAGCTCTTTCAGACCCAATGGAGAAAACGAATCGAGAAGATCACCATCCCTCCGAAGCAGACGCCAATCTACCTGGCCATCAGCAAAGGTCCAACTAAAGACAAGAAACAGAAAATGGGTATGAATGTCTTCACATAACTGGATGGTTTCATCGTGGTGAAGTTTATTGGTTTGTGGTAGGTTGTGTATTGACAAAGCAACCTTCGAAACAAGGTACAAGTGAGAAGATAATGCATTACAGCTGTCAAGGAACCAGCTTAGGCTCAATCTAAGCTTCCAGTGAGTGATCATTTAAAAATGCAAGTTAGTTATGAGAATAAGGACTATACAGACTATACAAACACTGTTTAGCACATATTATCATAAAGGCTAGTAACTCCAAATGAATCTAGTAGAAACTAACTCTAAGTTTGAAATAGAAGCCTGGAGCAGCCATGCCAAGAGTCTGATGTTTTTTTTTTTCCTTTTGAAGCTTTTCAAACACACAGTTTTACATGCTGTACTATTCCTAGTAGATTTGAAAGCATTCAAGTAATATGATATGGTGTTTGAAATACCTTCAGTTTTGTACATGAAATTACAGCTCTCAGATACAAACTTTAATTTTCTCTCTGCTGACACACAATCCACAGTTCAGCGGACCAGAAAATATAGCCCAAGTTATGCTTAAAATAGAATGCTGTGAGGACAAGGGAAAAATGTACGGGACTCTTATGGTACCAACAAGTGGATATTGTCATGATTTCTATCAAATGATGACCATATTGTAATTACTGTAAAATAGTATAATAACATTTTTTGTTGTTTTCATTAGGTCTCCTTCGTTCTATTACGGGAGGCAAGAGTTCAAACCTGGGTCCTGGAGGGAGTATTGCATCATCTTCTTTGGAGTACTTGGCGATTCATCCACTGTTTCCCCGCACACCACAGCCAGTCAGGCGGCTGGAGACACAACAGTCAAAGGGAAGTGAGCCTAGCAGCGGTGGCCTTGACATGCCAACCGTCAACATCGCCACGCAATCCTGGGACTCGACCACCGGGAGGCAAAGTGACGAGCCAGCACCTCCAGTGCTTCCAGTGCTTCCAGTGCCTCCAGCGCCTCCAGTGCCCGTGCTGAAGCTCACTGGCGGAGCGTTCTCTCCGCCCCGGCAGAATTCCGCCTTCACAACCGACAACTCCTACCTGAAGAAAGCCACCATCCCCAACCCTCCTGTCCTGGCCGTCGCCCCACAGCCCAAGAAGGCCCCCACCAAGGCAGACTGCGGCACCTCGACGGACTCCCCCAGCAGTCCGCCGGGCAACCCAGAGAGCCCACAGCACCGGAGCAAATTCCCCTCCATGGGCATCGGTCAAATCCTCAAGAAACGCAGCGCCCCATTCAATCTCCGAGCAGAGCTGCCCCTAGAGATAGACTCCTCAGTGGCATCGCCACCTTATCAAATGGAGACATTACTCTGTACTTCAGGAGCCCTAAAGACTCTCTGCTGATGCATATCTCCTCAGAGACCTTCTCGGAACTCGGCTCTTACTAAATCCTAGTCACCATTCTCCTCTCTCATTCCAACACATAATAATCACTCAATTCCACAAAATGACACCAAGACAATAATTGTAGATTACGGGTAGCTTTCTGAATGTTCCGTTTCAGGACGTTACCCATTGGTCCATAGAACCTCAGGACCACATCATTGCTAGATCTCCAGAGCGCACATTATGAATTCAGGGATATGAGAGTAATTCTCGCATAATGCCAGTGTCGCTATCTGGCCCAAGTGACGCCGTCTGGCAAACGTTCCGTGTCCTTTAGTCACCCGCTGACACTCTATGTTCATGACACATTGAGAATGGGAGTTGGATTATTTTATTTGGACTATTTTTAGTTCAGGCGTTGAGCACACCTTGAATTTTGTCATATGGAATTGAAAGCTGTAGGTAGTAACGTGTTTGACATTACTTTGTCATAAACTCTGTAGTTTCATCTTGCTTTTATTGAATTGAATGTTCTGTGTCTCCTGGTGATGGCTGGGTGCTGGGACACCTAGACTGTTTTTGAGATACTTTTTAATCCAATCTTACGGTACACATCAGTCACTCTGCTGGTATGTGTTATTTCAAAACACCTTGCCCAGTTTGTCTTAACCTCATGGGGTGAGCAACACCCCAGTGCTGCTGGGAACAGATGCAATCACCATACACGTGTTGTCATATATATACCTCCAAGTGCTCACAAACCACACAAAAAATATATATATGTCCTGATGATGACTGTGATGAAGTAAACGACAGTCCAGATATTAATGTGATTTTTAAAACCGAAGAGTAAAATCCAGCTAATGTCGCCATGTCTGGTCATCCAGGCAAACGACATTTGAAGTAGCGTGGTAGGGAATCGTGCGCGAGACGCTGCTCCAGATTCAGCGGTTAGCCGTAACGCGAAAATGACCGGAAATCGCACGTAGTTCGAGGTGCGCTGCTGTACCTTTGAACTGGGTACCGAACTGTGATTAATAAACAAGAGGTTTAAAATAAAGTCTAAAACTGTAATCTACGCAGGTCGGTCGCCTTAGCGAAGGTTAACAAATGCAAATGAACAGTTAAGGGAATTTCATGATGGTCGTTTCACTGTGTTGGATGTTTGCCAAACCTCGTTATATTATTGCATGTAATCCAAATAGTTTTTTTTTAAATGTCAACTTTTCTGGATCTATAGATAATTTTTGTCAATATTTATTGATATGACTTTTTTAAGCTTTTGTAACACTTTGCTATGCTTAAGTTCAAATATTTTTATGCTGTAATATAATTTAAATATTTATATAATAAATACAGTGTGTTTTTCCTTCACCCAACGTGTTTTTTTTCCCCAGTTCACAGTAATTTGGAGAATCATATCACTTAAGAATAAAAGACTGCCGAAATGTATACACAAACATTTCTGACCAGTAGCGTCGTAAAGTGGGGGATGTTACACGATTTAAAGGGTCCCTAAATAATTTTTTTTTTACTGGTCTCAGTTGGGGACCAAATATGATTTCCTTTCATGAAGCCCAAAATTTCTAACCGCGTCCCTGTTTCTGATTCACCCATGAGGTTGCTTAAAATGAGAAATATTTAGTTATGCGTATCATTAACTAAAACACCCCAATAAGAAAAAGTAAACTTGTTCACTTGACTACAACTGTACAAAGAAAAAAAAAAAAAGTGTTTAACCCGAGGCTGAAAAATAACGAAAATGCACGGTGTAATGGGATTCATATTGGGAAATAATTTAAAGCAGTCTACCAATAAAATATAATATAATTCTGGATGGGGGAAACGTATCCCTCTTCGTTAAAGAGCAGTTGTCAGCACACCTAATATATTTCATTGAGACACCTGTGGACTCCATGAGACTTGGTGACAGCTGACCGTCACCTGTCGCCCACCCCCCCAGCCTAACCCAGACACGCCGCCCAGCCGCCCAGGGAACAGACAAAAGGGGCGTGTGGAATTAAAAAAAAAAAAAAAAACACGGATACTGTCGACTTCAGTAAATCTGCATGGCTAAGCCGATAAAACCTCAGGGCACAAGCACCTATTAAGTGCATTAAACTCAAGCTCTTTGTTTCCAGATCCCCACAGTGATCCCGCATCAAATAAGGAAAACTGGCACAAATATTCAAACGCGCCAGTAACCTACTGAATTACACGCGGGATATACAACTGCGGTCCCATGTTAAATGTGGCTGCATGCCGGCGCTTAGGGGCGAACTATCAATGCATTTGCACAGATTTACTTGATTTTAAAGATAAGAAGTGCAATCAGAGGCAGTCAGTTACACGGCCTGTGTGTCTCCGTAACGCAGCCATGCTTTGCAGTACAGTCGCCCCATCGTGTTCAAAGCCTCTTTGAGATATTTATTCGTTACGTTTGATGAAACTCTTGCGATGAATTGTACATTTAATGGTGTTAAATCAAATTCTTATGCTGGAGCTGTGATAATAAAATGCTGTTTCTAAATGCGTTTGGTGTCTTTCATTTATCGCAACACCAGTAATTTTCAATCAATAATTTCCCCATGTGTCATATAACCCGAATTAAACCTGCAGAAGACCATCATACCACCGGACCATGACGGAAAAACCAGGGCTATAGATTGGTTTATGTCGTTCTTAATATATCCATTATAAACTAAAAAAAAGAGGACTAACATATAAAGGCTGCAGAGAAACAACCAGGTATCCTTGGCGCCAGGCAACAAAACGTAGCATATTGAGGCGCCCTATCACATCGCTGTATCCAGGAGGTTTGGCCAGACACTTAGCGGATTAAAAAAAATCCTTTGGACCTTTGAAAACGGATCGCATTGTTAGCGAATCATTAACGCCGAACCCTTTGCTGGGCCGTATTACCCTGACGGATGCTTTCGCCATAGTCTTTTGGGAATTGAACCAGGATGTAGGCTAATGCCATGCATTTGCTAACAGACCAAAAAATGTATTCGATTCATTTTGAAAACATCTGGAATCAAAATATAATTTCGAATATTCGTGTGTACACGCGTAAATATATTTTGAACGTGCATTGAATATGCATGACTGGTTATGTTTGATCTTGAGTGTGTATTACAATGTAGCGTGGGACAATCCGTTTTAAACTATATTTCACTTATTCAGACTATGTTTATTTAAGCATTATGTCGTTCGCGCCTGCATCAGGGTGAAACGATTGATAAAAGGTGATGGATAACATAATGGTAGGGTAGTAGTGGACAAACGGGTGAAGTCATTCCATTAGGAAACCCGGTTAACGGATTAAAAACGCATATTAACATGCAACAGCGAACTGGGTCACCCACGTTTTTGTGGGTTTATGAACTTCGACTCCACTTTCCGCACGCATGATGTAAGACGGGGTTTCTCCGATTGGCCAACGATGCATCAGTCGAAAAGCAGCTGACAAGAAACACGCGGTTTGTTTTGCTTTTTTGTTGGGAGGGAGAAAACACACACGAGGTTAGGGGATTAACCCATGCGGAAGCTGAAGCACATGCATTTTAACGCGGGATGACGCGCCGTCTGAGTGGCTGCCCGAGAGGCGTGACGCTGTAGTAACAGACACGCGGAAGCACGCGCTCCCCCCTTCCCCCTCGCGCGCCCTTAGATACAGCTTCCTGGTTGGCCTGCTATTTGCCTTCGATATTTAAGATGCTGTCGTCTACTCACCTCACCCACTTCTATGTCTTAAGGTTGGGGATGAGCCAATTACGCCCAGGAGTTTACAACAGGCTGTCCATTTGTATTCTGAAAGTGTAGCTTAGATTTGTAAATCTCGATGATCTGTAAACAAAACATGCCATCCCTCCATACAGTTGGGATTTAATTGAAAAACACTTAAGAAAAACACTTATTTTGCTCATAATCCTTTGTACTTGATGATACAAAGAACAATACAGATACATACATTCTATCTAATCTGACTTTTCCTTAATTTTTATTTCTTTAAAAAGAAATTTTAAAGATTTTGCTAAAATCTGAAGTAAAAATAAAACCGCAAATGCATTTTTTTTTTACCTCAAATTTTAACAATTTTTTTTCTTAAATGCTGGCTTGTCTTTCCACCATAGTTCACCACATATGTTCATGTCCACAGTATGATCAGCACTGTCCATTCTGGTCTGATTACTTCTTGTCTTGAAGCTGAGCTTCGATCTCCATAAGCCTTTGTCCTACCGACAGTGTCAAAGCTTTGATCTGCAGGGACAAAGTAGGAGACGTTACGTACCCTGTTGCTAACTGAATATGGAAAATACCACAAGGAAGAGAAAGCCAGTTGGTATTAAAAATTAACGTTGTGCTTTCTGATTCTGCTTCAAAGAGTCAAAACACATGCCAATAGGACAAGAAAAAAAAAGAAGCTGACATCGCATATGTGATCACAGTCTGTGTATTTGCCCCAAGACAGGCTCTTATAAAAATAACAACTGCGTGCCATTTATGGAATTATTTTTTAACTGTCGTATTATAGTTTTTGTATTCATCCAATTTTGTTGTGCATAGCTGACTTACGTTAGTCAACTGTCATGATAAGAAGTGTTGTAGAACTGCAAAGAATTATATTATGAATTTAAAAAGACGAAGTCTAAATACACTTTTCCTTTTTGCACATAAAGGTTCGTTTATTTTTTTACAAAAGACTGACGAGACCCATAATAAATTCCTCAACATTCCCATCCTATTGTTCTATGAATTCCGTTCGATAACGGTCCGTGGGGAAAAGGTTGACACTGCCTTCACACTGGCGCCATCTGCCGGTAGTTAAAGCAATTGCTTGTGAAATAAGACTAAACGAGTCCTCATCGATTTTTTCAGCATGTCCTCTTTTTTGTCTTTGAATTTTGCACATCAGGTTTGTGGTTTAAAATGGAATGAGTGCTGCATTATGAATTCAAATGTATTTGCTGTAGCAAATGATACATAATGGGTGTCTTTGACCTAAAAACAATAGATTACAGTAACCTGATGAAAACCAAAGTGATACCAACTGTAATTGAAAAACCAGCAATTAACAAGACACTATACATGTATAGGAAGTTATGCATTTTACATCAAATATTAAGAAACAGCATTAATATACCATTACACAGCACAAGCCTCTAAATATCACTGCACCCATACACTTCACCTGTGTAATCTGAAAGTCCACAGCCTCTCTATACTCCAGAGTTACAGGAGATTCCTCAGGGTCCAACAGCATTGTCTGGTTAGAGGATCCTAAAATATAGCTGCAAGGGAATTAAGGAGCAGTATCAATGTCAGCCCTCTGCACTTATCTATATAAAAGAGATAGGCTACCTTAACTTTAACCATACAAGTTTCATAATTGTAGAATAAACAAAATACTCAATGAATAAACTGGAAAAAATAGTGGGTCAACAGCCTGAATTCAAAGAAGATCCAAAGCTCATACATTTCATGTTACATCACAGTCACATGGGGTGAGCAGCTAAATATTATATAATATAAACAACTGGAAGCAAAAATTACCAATCAACAGTTCCCACATCAAGGCAGAACAGAGATCTCTTGTAGTCAAGGCTCTTGGGAGTGGACGTGTAAACTCTGCCAAGCCCAGCAGAGCAGCCCCGACATGAAATGTTTACCACAAGGCTGCAAGTGACGGAAGGGAAAAATGATCAGATGATAACAGCAATCAGAATGCTGACAAAGATAACACCGGAAATATTCACCCACCAGCCTAATTCCACCTGTGTTCGCGAGACGTACGGCTCACTGCTGATGACAACGTTGTCTGTTGTACCTGGAAACCAAAGTGTCTAATAAGAAAAGCATTATAGATGCTACTACTAGATAAATTAAGCTGATTAAACGCACTCAGTCAATCGGGTTTAATAGGCTATTCCATAATTGGAAAAATTATATAACTGCAATCGAGTTGAAAACATAAATATTCTTAAATAAAGAGTTTGAGTAATGGCTCTCAATTTCTTGGTATGTGTGCGTCTGCACACATATAACTAATTAAAATATATGGCATCTACATACGTGCTTAAAATATAAAACATTTGGCGTGAAAACGGAATACGGCTATTATTAACAAAATCCACCACTTAGTTGAATGACACACGCGTCTGCTAGCAGGACCACTCTTGTGATCCTTCATGACTACAAGTATATGTCAAAACATATACACATGGTTTTTAAATTAGAGATTTTCGTCTATCTGAGGCACTCTTACCAAGGACATAGTAATTATTTTTTCCCTCAATTATTTTATCATTAGGCCAGTATTTGGCCAGTATTAAGACGATTGTTCAGGTCAGAATTGATACACATTATTATTGGTAAACTGCAAACGCTGTTGCCACATCGTGAGTTCATGACATCCAGTAGCAGCCAAAATATGCACCTGTTTATTTAAAAGATGATCCACGCGCACACAGCTTGTTGTTATAAGTTGCCGGTTTAGGAAAGGCACACATTAGGACTAACTTACGTTTCAGCAGTATTTGGTTTTGCTCATCTTCACTTCCGGCCCAAGACAACGAGTCACCAATAGGTAGTCTACAACGAGCACATTGAAACACCACGGGAGGGTCGCTGACATCGTCTTTCATTCCTTTATCGACCGGCTCAAACTCTGTCATGGTCGGCTCTTCGTCTGTCATGCTTTCCGCAGTGTACGTCGTGTTTCTCAAACCGTATCTTCCTCCTCCAGCCATGGGTTTCACGGAGAATTCAAACTACAGCGCGCTTTTATCATAACGGAAATACGTCACCAAAACAACGCGCTCCAGCAGGCGCTGGGAATCGCGAGCACTACGCATGCGCAAAAACGGGGGTCTCGAGAAGGTAAACATTATGGCTGGATATAGGTAGGTGGGGTAAAGCGAATGCAAATATTAGTGGCTAATATTATTGCCAAAACAGTAACGTGCTTTTATTTATAACAACAGTGCAAAATGAACTAAAGATTTTTTTTTGAAGCAGTTAGTTTGCATGTTAATATGAGATGTTTCAGGGTTTTCCGCATACCAGACGTTAAAATGACCTTTTTAACTGCGCGGTCTGTATCGTCAGGTGATGCAGGGAAACGATTAAATTACTTGCTAAATATATATACTACCTGCTAAGCCCATAAAACTGTGTTGTTGTATGTTATTGTACATTTGAGTGAATTTTGTAAACAATAATGCTTAAATCCAACAATACAAATGGTTTTGTGTCTATTTATTTCAACCGCTTTTGATAAAACCGTCTTGTGAGTAATGTTTAACAATATCCCTCCATCACCAGGATAGCCGCCAATCAATCTTTTACAACTTTTCCTCTACACTCTCAATTTAGGCTACGTGACTCACGCACAACGTGACTCACGCACACACACACACACACACAGGTTTGTAATTATATCTTTGTGGGGACTCTCCATTCATTTCTATGGGGAAAACTCTAATCCCAACATGACGACCTTAACCCCTACCCAGCCCTAACCTTAACCATAAGTAACCAAACTAAATACGAGACTTTTGTCATTTTTAGTTTTTTGATCGCGTAATCAGTTCTCAGAAAAATAGTCCACACAATGTAAAAATAACAGTTTTTTTAACACATTGCGGAGGACGTTTGGTCCCCAAAGTGTAATATAAATCTAATCCACACACATACACACACATTCGACAACTATCAGAATGACAAATTCAACGGGCTCTTCGGATTATGACTGGAAATATGAATATTACTACGATTACCTTGATCCGATTATAGTCGATGAAAAAAACCTGAAATTTAATAAATGTAAGTATTTTCTACATTTATATTTTACGTTTTAAGTAGACGTTCTTTTATCTTTATATAACATTGCCAAAACGTATTACGAAGGCGTATGTGTCTTTTTCCAGATTCTATCGTAATAATATTTTGGACCGGTATGGCTGCCTTTGTGGTTTTTCTCTTCCTTGTTCTGATGTATTTGTCCCGTTCGGGGAGCCAAGCGACTGTATGTAAGTGGACAGTTTGTGTTTTTTTTACATACGCATTTCGTTTCAGTCTATCTTTTTCATGTCATTTAAAGCAGATGTAAGCTTATTTTATTGTCAAAATAACCGACCAAGAAAATTATAAGTAATAACTATATAATATTAAGTATTAATATTTAATTCAGTATAAGTCATAGATGACTGTAAGATGCACATTATTCGATGAGATACGCGTTATTTCTATGAAATGAAGGTTATTTGAAAATACTGTCCTCTTGTAAGGAAAAATTGTTTTCGATATCGAATCTGTTCTGAATAATTTGCTTGCGAAAATTACAGGGGTTCCTGTTCATAAAAGCCGCGCCGCAAGGAAGGAAATCGAGCCCGACGAAGTAACTTCCTAACAAATGGGATAAAACACAAGTTTGAGTGATTCGCAATTTCCATTTTTGTATAAAACACAAGTCAATCTAGAAACCGAAAAATATAACGCGCTTAACTGCGACGATTATCTATTGCGAACGACCATACGCAGAATTCCGCAAAGGATGACTGTAATTGATCAATAAATAGAATTATCTACTACAAAATAAAGTTCTAATGAGTAATATTGCAGGAGGTGTTGGAATTAACCAAAATGAGTACATGTGATATGTTATGTATATCTAGTTGCCTCACTCTTATTAACCTTAATATACATCAGGTGAGAGCATGTGGCTTAGTGGGTCTCTGTGCCTGTTATCAGAAGGTCGCTGGTTCGAGCCCGGCTTCGGCACATTTGTGGGTCCTTAAGCAAGGCCCTTAACCCCCAGCTCCCTGTGTGCTGCTATGGGTGGCTGCCGTTCATCACCAGCTTGCTCTCACCTACACGTAAAGAGAATTTCCCCATGGGCATCAATAAAGTATTAATTATTATTTCTTCATTTTATTATTATTATTAACAGACATGTTGCGGTTATAATGTTTCTTATGATCACATAGTTTATTTATGTAAAATAAAGCTGTTAAAGTATTTTAGGATGTTATGGTATACTTATATGCTGCTTATGAATGTTCTATGAATGCATTAGGAAGGTGCACTGAATGTTGTATGAATATATTACAAAGGCATTATGAAAGTCCAGTTAATGTAATGTGTTACTGAATAATATTTTAATGATGAATACAAACCTAAAAAGATGCCAACTCCAACACAAATAGCAACCTAAAAGGCTTGAAAATTTTGTGGAATATTGTGAATGACTTTTAGTAGTATGAAAGTAAGCCTTAGTTTTCACATGGACACTCTCCCAAATGCTAATTTTGCTGCATAACCCCCCACCCACCCGATTTCTGATCAGAGATGGTCATGGAAATTTTACCCAGGGCACTTGGCCCTCAGAATGTCTCTGCATCTTACCCTGGCTCTTACCCTGTTTACCCTGCCTCTTAACACGATTCCACCTGCACTTCCTATCCAGCACAGAGACACTCAAGGACTGATACTATGCTCTTAAGCACAATTTCATTGAATGTTTAGTCTGATGATGATATGAGCCATCAGCTGCATGTAAACATTGAATGACGATTATTTTGACAAAGGGCGTCTCAGAGGTCTCTGTAAAGGGCTGTAGAGCTGTGTTGTAGAATTCATCTTGGTTTTTTTTGTATTACATGATCTAAATAAAATTAGCCTGTTATAGCTATCATTTATGATTGTATTTATCAATGCACTTAGCATTTAAATGAATAAATAAAATAAATTGTGTATTTTGAGCAATATTTCTAAGGAAGACCCATTTGTAGACATTCATGGTTCATTGGAAACGCTCGTAACTGGAAAAACTGACTCAAACGCTTTCTTCCTTGTCAGATGTAGGACAGAGTGGGGAATCTCAGTCACATAATAAGGAGCCTTAAGCATATAGGCGGCCTAGCACAAGGCACCCTGGAGCGTAGTGTAGAACGCGTGCAGGGGAAGGTGCAGCGCTGGAGCTTACGTTCTGTGGAATCCCGCTGACCACGGTACATCAGCTTCTCTTACTGTCATGTGAAGGGAAACAAGGATAACTTAATTCTATCCAAGGTGATTGGCGCTTTATTTGTCTTTTTTCCACAAAGTTGTACAATTAAAAGGTGGGTTAGATACTTCCCTAAGCAATACATCCCTACTGCATGTGTATCCGTTCGTCAGAAACTTTTCGACATCATGGCCCTGACGAGCACCTGGTCAAGGTTAAACAATCCTCTTTGACCACTCAGATAGCTGTAATTTAAAATAACAAACAGATACACCAATACAAATGACACTCTGGCTGCGTGATGTCATGGACACCCACTTATTGCATGGACATATGTTAATGTTAAAAATGGCTGTGGAAACCACGTTGGACAATCATTACATATAGGCCTGTTTCAAAAATCATGGGACCTGGGATCAGCCTGTCTGTACAGGAGCAAACCTGTACAAACCCGGTATGAAATGAACTAAATTTACTTTTTGGAATATTACCTTGAAACTGAACTTAATTGAATCATTTGTAGGTTGTAGTGGTTTGTGTCTGTGTGTTGCCTCCTAAATGCCAGTTAAGTACCTTGTCGAAAACGCTAGATGACATTTTTAACTAGCTAGCAAAACTAAGCATATTAGATAGAAGACAAGACAGACAGCTGTTGAAATGCACACAATGAAGACCAAGTGAACACAGCGTAAATTCCGAAAAATAAATGTGCATCTACGCAAAACAAGCAAGCAGTCTAAGCACAAAGGAGCAAGAGGTTTTAAAATTCGCACGATACACCACACAACAGACAGAATCAACACATGCAATTCAGCATTTTTGCATATAATGCAAAACTCCTCAGCCCAGTTAATCTAGTGTTCAAGGGATTGTCCATCGGCAGCCATTTTGTCCTCTTTTTCGACTTCAGTTAAAGTTTTATATATAGCTGGCAGAGTATGTATTTGCAAAGGTGTCATTCACCGCTTTGGACAACTTGGGAACTCCAGTTCACCTTGTTTTGGGACTGTGGGGGAAATCCCCACAACACACGAACGGACTGCTAGGCAGAGCAGCTGGACATCAGTGCCTTAATAATCAGTGTCTTATTGATCAAAATGGCTGTCAGAACTTTTTTTTTTTTGCATACATTACTGTTTTGCATACATGAAAGACTTGCAGTCACTGGGGGGGCCTTATTGTCCTTGGTGCCCTTGGTCCAGAGTCCACCTCCCCTGATATCATGCATTTTATGGCCATTGTGACTTGCTACTTTTATATCAAAATGCTTATTCAAAACTGGCTTCCGAAGTACAGTCAAAATACCATAAATCACATGATATTTTGCCTCATAAAACTACAGACATCACAGAACATTATTCAAAAACTGTAAGATTCTTCACATATGTACAGCAATAGTCAACCTGTCCGAACACAGACAAACATGTCCGTGGCAAAATGTCTTGACTGAATAAAATTTACGTGGGCTACATTTTAAATGCCATGTTCGTGGCTGAATTTAAATCAAAAGGTCTGTCAGAACCTGTCTTGGTATTGACCCCTGCATGGGATCCCAATGGACTGTGATTGTGCAGTACTCTGAACATTCACATATAGTCGCATTACACACTTGTGATGTGCTCTCACCTTATTCACACCAATATGTTTAATGAGTAGGGACGACTACCGTACAGGCAGAATTCACAAGGTCCCTTACCCATGTCCATATGCTGGCATGCCCCTTTAGGGAGATAGCAGGTGAGTAGGGGCAGAAGTAAAAGACGTCTTGGTTTTTGTGACTTACCTGGATCTGTTGCCTTTTCCTCTTTCAGCGCACCAACCTCCAGAAATGGAAAGAGTAAAACAGATATTTTTCTTTCAAGAATGTGTAATATACACACTCATCCATCTATTCATCCAGCCATCCATACCCATTTGTCCTTTCCATGGTTATGGGGATACTGAGTCTTAGAGACTTTCTTATTAATAAAAATCCATACATCCATCCATCCTGTACACCCATTTGTCCTTCACATGGTCATGGGAATACATGGCCCTAGAATAAAAATCAACCAACATAAATCAAAGTGAATACTTAACCATTTAAAAATGCCAGAGCATATTCTTAAGAATCTCCCAGCGTCATCTGCATTCTTTCCTTAAGGTAAAGTAACATCATACGTACTCTAAACATTTACTGCGTGCAGGGCCTTGCCTCCAGGGGGGAGCATTGCGCAAAGTTCCATCATAAACTGTACTGCACAGGTCAGAATCAGAATTAAGAAAAAAACTTTATTAGTCAAATCCGTTCACACATGCAGGGAATTTGTCTCGGTGATGCTCCTAAACATACATATAACATTAGACTTTACACATTAGCCGTAGTAACATGATTGTTCAACAGCTCGGATTTCTGAACTCAAAATTTTCTACCATGGCCGCCTGAATAATTAATTAGTTTACGATGGTTATTACTGGTAGATAAATAATGCTTTTTTCAAGCAGGTATGGGTAACTCCACCTCTTAAGAGGCCTTATAGGGTTTAGAGTTACCTTTCCGAGTTTATGGAACCCAGATGGTGATTTCCTATCCCCAAAATAACTTTAATTTAACTTTAACCCTGCGGCCCCAAAGAACGGAGTTCCCCACGCTTCGTACAGCAGATGGTGTGAAATATAGGGAACATAATCCACAAATGTGGGTAGGCCGGTTTCACCACACCATGCATCATGGTATCTCCACGTCCACCATAACGTTATCGTTCCTGTTGTGGCTGAAAACAAAGACAATGTGTATTCATTTATTTGCATGTTTAAATATATTTTTTTATCATTTAAGATAGCATGCATTTTTTTATATAAGGCAAGTGCTAAACTCAGTGATAGCAGCACGAAAAGGATATGCTACTGCAAGTTATGTTCATAAAACCCGTAAGCGTTACGTGATATATTTATAAGCAATTTTACGTTGTATCAATTAGGCTTATATTGATAATATTTATTTATTATTTTTCCCGTAACCTATAAAATGAACAACAATAATAAATATAATTATATATTCATCGATTATATTGATCACGAATCAAACTTCTATCCATATATTTGATAAATTAAATTGCTCATATAAGTCGCAATTTAAATAGACCCAACTGTTTCGTTTTATTAGGAAATAAACGGCTTTATGTTAATCTTCGCGAAGCTCAGATTGCGTCTCCTGGCTCTATAGGACGCCGCCACGCCCCCTGTGCCAGCGACGCCCGATGATCTCTAAAAGCTCGCCGCCCTTTGATTTAGCGGCGATCGCCTGTCGCCCGCGGCGGCACCTCATACCCCTGGACGTTTCTCGGCATTCGGCGACTGCCCGCGTCCTTCCGTACGGAGAGCCGTCCGCCGTTCCGGCGCTTCGGACCTGTTGCGTATGTTTTATTTCGGCTCCACGTTGCCGAGTCCAAGCCGCCGGACTCTTCGTGGCGCTAGTGCGTGGTGCGAACGGGACTTAAATTATTATAATAAGTAGAGAAATAAACTTTCTCATGTTCCATAATTTAGTATTTGTAAACTCTGAATGGCAGCCGAGCACTAAGGGAGGAGGGACGCCGGGCAGCTCGCCGCCTCGGCAGGTGTAGGTGGCGTGCTTGTATGCCATTCAAATGCTGCTTTCCTTTCCAGGGGTTTGCTGCCCGTTTTGGCGTTTTGAGGGAAAATCCGAACATCTGATCATGATCTCATGGACTCGGCATGCGAACCATGACTGGCTTGGGGTCCCGGAGGCAAAGGAGGTCGCTCCTTAACGTTTTCTACCACATTCTTCTCCTGTGGACCAAAGAGATGGACGCGCTTGCGAACTTTTCAAGTTGGTTTATCCTCTCTGCTGATATTTAAGTCGTTAATGTTTAATTCCCTGGTTTCGGGACGCGATAATCGCCGTTTACGGCGGAGATTATTTGGCGGATAAGATTGTTTCTCTGCGCAGTTTTAGGTCCATTAGCCTGTGTAATTGCCCGGTCAGCTACTCACTGAGTAAAGTGAGATGTAATTGAAGCTTTTTTATCCCACAGCCCATTTTACTTGCGATTATTGTGTGTTTAAGATTACCTACTTAGGATCATCAAGAGCCAGTCGGCCCGCGCCTGCGACGGAGAGCAGCTTCGCCTGCGCTGCCCTCGACACTCATCGGTCTCTGTCCAGTCCGCCTTTTATGGGGACAGTGGGGCGCTGCGCTGTGCCGACAGCCCGTGGGCTGCACTGGACAAAGAGGGGGATCGAACCTGCACCGCCGTTACTGCCTTACAGGTGCTCCACACACCCGGTGTTTTTAATTACAGCAAGCAGACTATCTGAATTCTAACAGAGCGCTACTAAGATAGGGGGGATTCCATCGCGCATGATCATTCTAATTATTGCGTGTTATTCGGATTGGAGGGTTTGTACTGCGCGCGATCACTTGTCTGTCATGTTTTTGCCTTTATCTGTGGAGTGCCAGTGCATTCTTAGCAAATGAGCTCATGAAGAACATCCTGTTCCATATCCTATTTTCAGAAGGTGCTTTCAGAGTGCCAGGGCCACCGGGACTGCCAGCTTCCTGTCAACCCCCATGTCTTTGGGAGGGACCCCTGTCCTGGGACCCCCAAGAACCTCCAAGTGTCATACAAATGCAAACCCAGTGAGTGAGGCCCTTTTTCCTGAGGACACCCTTCCTAAATGGCTTCTTGCACTCTTTGCATAAGCAGCGATTCCCTCGTTTTAGCTGAACACAAGAGGAAGACCGGATGCCAAGCTGAGAAGTTGACCCTGCATTGCAAAAGCCCACGGCTGCTGAATATCTACTGGGCAGTGTATGGCAGGCAGCCGGGGGATGCTGACACGTGTGCCTCTGAGGAAAGAGAACCACCTCTTTTTGGTTAGTTGTTGCCTGTAACTCCAGAGATTGAGCCATCGCTTCCATTCCCCTTCCCAACTCGGGTCTTGAAAGTGACCCTTCAATTGTTCTTTAGCACTCAGCATATCGGCAAGAAGACAGCTGTGCTGTTTGTGTTTCCTCACAGAGTGTTTCTACCACGGGGCTGTGGACATAGTGTCCAGGGAATGTTACGGGAAGCAGAGGTGTGTCATCACGGTCGATGACCACAACTTCAAAGACCCCTGTCCCCCAGGAATGAGGAAGCAACTCACCGTCCTCTATGCATGCGGTAGGAAACCATTTGCTTTCTGACAAGTAACCCAGCATGCTACTCTGGTCCATTGACTAATCCAGATTACTGCATTTTGCATTGATTACCAAGTTAATCTCCTTCATATCTTTGCAAATCATATTGCCGTTAATATCAGATTATCTGAAAAAAAAAACACAATTTGCTACCAGTGACTTTTACAAACTTTTCATTATCTTCCAAATTCCAAGAAATGTAGTACATCTGCTGCTTTTGAAGCCCCTTTCATTTTCAGTGAGTGATATTATCATATTGTTGGAACAGCTTCTAGAACCAGCACAAATCTCATACCATAGTTTGATAGAAGTTCTGAAGCAACAACCACATTCTTTGATTTTATCCAACTTGAAACCGAAGATTTATCAGTTGTTGGAAGATGTTTTTCAGGGTTGATTTTTGTCATTTGAGTTGCAAAGGAGTAAGAGAGACAGTGGATTGTGTGATGTGGGCTTTGTTCCTGAAACAGTGCCTCTGAGCTTGATGAAGGAGGCAGACCCCAGCATATTTACCACTACTATGACTCCTAAACAGACCACGGAGAAAGGTAATTATCCTCTTTTGATTGTGACAATGACAAGTTTTGGGCTGGTCTGTTTTTCACCACTGCCCATTTTGAGACAACTGAATCGTTCATATCAGCAGGAAATGTCTTTTTTTAATTGTAATTAAAAAAAAAAAAAAAAACTTTTTTCCAAAGTAGTGGTTTTGTACCCCAAAGGCTCCAAACATCCAGAAAACAAGGGGATTATTCTCAGCAACTCTCTGATGGTGTTTGGTTTTATTAAAGGTAATATACACTATAGACCGTTTCTTTCATTCAGAAGGACCAACATTTCCTACAGTTCTGAAGCCTTTCTTATATCCCTATGGCAGTGGTGGCCAATCTTATTCATATAGGGCCAACTGTGTAAGAGCCAATCAGTCTTTTAATTAGTAATCTAATTATGGTGTTCCAGCGAAAACCTGCATATGCAAATGGCCTTTTTGGATAAGATTGGCCAACCATGTCAGATGGTCACAATTCCTTGACTAGTGCACACCCTAGTGGTATGAAATAAAAGTAGTGACACATGGATTGTATAATTCCTTTGACAGCTTGTGGGAGTTTTACTTACACAAAAAGGGCGGAAGGAAATGTGATTGGTTATCTCTGAACCAATCAGATTGAGAGGAGATGGGTCCAACCTGATTGGTTGGACCCACCTCCTCTAAAATCAGATTAGTCATCTCTTTGAATTGATAATTTTTCCTTCTGCCCTCAGAACATTTTTGTGTAAGAAACACTCCCATGAGCCACTTGATATCACAGCAGCACCTTCTAAGGCTTGACATGTGGCTGCTTCCCTTTAGAGCACCCTGAACTGGCAGCCCTGCTTTTTGTGTCCAGCGTATGCGTGGGACTCCTCTGCGTGCTCCTAGCCCTGTCCATGAAGATATCCTGCAGTGTCAGACCTCTCAGAGGGGTCCAGTCAATGGCAGGACAATACGGCGGGCGTAATTCCGACGAGGAAAGCTCAGAGCTGAGCAGCTTGGTCAGCGAGAGCAAGGACGACACCTGCTGGGAGATGACCAGCACGACGCTGGAGGCCGCCGAGCTGGCGGAGAGGATCGAGCGGCGAGAGCAGATCATCCAGGAGATCTGGATGAATGCCTATCTCAATGGGACCTCACAGATCTGGCCTGTATCGCCTTGCAATACTGCTGACCACAGACCAGACAGCCTTACACTACGTTAATGCACACCAAAATGGACTACATTTCACTGTGTAGCTTCTGTTTCGGTAATCTTGGGATCTGGGATCAAGTCCATTCTAAGAGTGTGGTAAAGAATCTGGTCCTTCATTGCTGGTGCCAAGCATTATGCAAATATACAGCTTTAAGCTGCCCGTAAGTGTCAGTTGGATTAGCTATAACCATCATCACTGTGCACAATTATGAATTTTAGAAAAGAAATTAAGCTGACAGTATTTATTTAAAAGCCATGTGTGCTCGTTTAAAATTGAGACATTGACGGAGTTTAGCCAGGCCGTGAGTAGGCTGTTCCGCTCGGTTTACGAGAAGCACTTTAACCACGCCTTCGGTTCTTCCCCTGCCTTGAGGGAAGCTTTGTCGGGAAGTTTCAGCCCCCTCGTCTTCTCAAAAGCTTTCCATGTTGAATTCTGCAACTTCCTCTCTCTGGCCTTGGGAGGACGTTAAGGCACCGTGGTATCCTGCCTGCGAACGGCGTTTGGTTTCATTATGGCCCCGGGCTGACCGTGCAGCGGGACAAAGGGAGGAAAAGTGCCACACCTTTGGCCCGGCCATGGTGAGCCAAGTGGGTATTGGGTCCCGCCACCGGCTGACCCCCGCCCCCTTGCTGCAATACTATGGAAACTGCCCCCCAGGCACCAAATTGGTGCTGACGTCACCCCTTGGGCACCCGCCTTACTGACTCGGCGCCTTGACTCAACGTGTGTGGTTCACGTTACATTAGATTTATTTGTACCTGCCATGGGAATCCACCAGGGGGTGTTACAAACCAACTTCACAGATGGAGCTGAAGGCCTGGATGACCCAACGCGCAGCACAGATGAGGAAACACTGGGGATTGATTGTCCAACAGTCCGAGAGGAAGGTCAGCATGTCAGCATGAAATCTAACCCTACGACATCGGGGGGAGAGACGATGTTCTGGAGTTCATCTGGGGCCCCACTTTATGTTGTTAAGTCCCTGAAACTGCCTCTTCAGTGCTTGCCTGTCTGACCATTCAGACTGCAGGTATGTGTCGTCGTCAGCTTCTTCCAGTTTCTACAGATCAGTGGAATAAACCATGAGAAAGGGGGAATGAAGCTGAAGCATCACGCCCAGACTGCACTAACGCTTCAAACGAAAGAAACGAAACGAAAGAAAAATCAGTTTCAGGGGTAATCCATCTCTACCTTTAGCTCCTCCTGCCGTCTGTAGTAATGCAGCATCATCTGTTTCTGTTCCTCGGCACTGACTGGCGGCTCTCGCGATGGTGCCCCCTGACCCCTCTGTTGCAGGAGAGACGGCACAATGGACTTACGTTCTGAGGGCATTACAGAGCATAGACTTAAATGCCGTCGGACATTGTTCAATCTACAGATGCTCCTCACTTTACGACGGTCTGACTTATGATATTCCAACTTTATGATGGTGCAAAAGCGAGGACCATTCGGTGGTCAGCTCTGAATTTTGATCTGTTCCCGGACTAGTGATCTGTCATACGATGTGTTTTATTGAGGCCAGCCAGTGGCAGCATCTACCCAGCCGTGCTTCCAGTCTCTGTAGCGATTGCGAGCATAAACATTTCATGTAGTGTTTAACATATTGCAATGGTGTTTTTTTCTGTCTTTAATGACATTTTCCTAGGTCCATTATATTTTACTACATGCCCTACTGTGTCATAATTCATACTCGACTTAGGATAGGTTCATAACCCCAACTTAGGATTCATCCTAGGTTCATCAGTACATAACCCCATCATAAATCGAGGAGCATCTGTAGTTAGCTGTTGACCTTATGAACAAAATGGAACGTAACAGTACTGCAAGTGTCATAAAATGGCCTGTTTTACTAAAAAGAACTTTAATAAAAAATTATACTGTAGTCTATTTTTAAGGAATTGTTTAATTCAACCTTGTATCTATTTGTTAATCTATTTGCTCATACTTTTAGTAAGACGTTTCCTAAGCATCTGAGTTGTCACTAAGAGACTTAAGCTAGGAGAAGTGGAGAGGCATATCACCAGAGTTAGCTGTTGAAATGTTTTAAACGTCCAATTAGCAACTGAGCCCGGTCACTCCTGTATGATAAATGCATCCACGTGATCTATAACCCTTCACAAGGCAAAAGTGGTTTGAATGTTTGGCTAATGCAGCTCCACACACTTTCTGAATCTTGACCATGATCTTGGTCTTTTCGTTCCTCCCCACATAGTCCTGGAGCTTCTTTCCCATCTGCATCTCCTTCCCAGCCCACCAGAGCTGAGCTTCCTCCTCTGGAATCACTTGTAGTGAGGCCTGAGGAATTGTGGGAGATATGGATTACGAAAAGTAAATGTTGCAGGCTGGCTGGTGTTAACTGGGGAGGGACAGTCGCATGCAAAAGTAAACCCTAAATAAAGGTTTCCCATTTTTAACATGTCAACATTTGAAACAAATAAATGAAAAATATATATTATATACATACATATATAATATCACAAACAACCAGTGGTTTTACGTGAATAATCTTAAGTTGTATTAAATCAAACCCAAATTAAATTTCTAAAAGACCTGTTCCGAGTTAAAAAGTTCATGGACAGTCTCATTGACTGCTTTTTAACTAGTGGCACCTTTGCAATTACAAAACACCAAACATTTGTGTTTATCATCACTTTGGGAGACAATGACTGCAATTGCAGTTAATAGAGGAACGGCAAGAACAGAATTGAATGAGTAACAACAAAAAAAAAAGATGACACTTAGAAAATGTCTGTGCGGAAGATATGTGCCTGTCAATGGAGCACTGTATGTGTGTGTGTGTGTGTGTGTGTGTGTGTGTGTGTGTGTGTGTGTGTGTGTATAAATTAACACATATGCAATTTCCTTCTGTGGAAAAAGTTAAGTACACAGCTCTAAAAACATAATTTCCTCCTGTCCAAGAGATGCAAGAAACAGTTGTTTACCTGTGTCCCTGAGAGATCTTCTTTGTTCTCAAACTCCATCCTGATTGGATCATGGGGGGGTAGACCCATGGGGTACACTATCATCACAGCCCCCTGCAGCATATCCAGAGCCTCCCTCACCATCTCCATGGTGACGCACACCCCAGCCTGCACTTGTTTCTGTTAAGTTAAAAAAGTCAGGTTAAAGTGAAGTTAATGTTCAAATGAATGTGTGGCTTTATAGATGAAAAAGCAAGGCACAGCATTGCAACAAGTGCAGAGGATTAACATTTCTTTAACAAATACCCACAATTAAATGAACATATGAAACGCAAGATGAACCTAAGGACTACCTTGGAAACTAAGGCCTTGGCTTCTTCAGTAGTTTTACGCAGCACTTCCTTCATTTTTTCATTGGGAGCTAAAGAGAGGTACACAGGTGGAAGTGATTAATCGGCAGAGGCAGCACAGAACCGCCGGGGACGCGGTGTCGGGGTCGCCGGGCTGCACTCACCGTGGCCGTTCCTCCGTCCGATCTCGTCCTTCTTTATCTCCGATCCTCCGCTCGGTGCGCACTTCTCCTCCCACTCGTCCCGTAACCGGAGATCCACGATCTGCTCGTCGGTGAGTCCTTGCATATTTGGTGGGAGGGTGATACCGTGGTCGGCAAGCTCCGTCATTTCTGTTCGCATGCAGTGTCGAACGGGGTGAATGCACATATACAATCGGCAATTATGCCTAACTTAATAATTAACATTAGAAAAACCGAGAACATGCATTAGACTATACAGCGAAGGCAAAAATTCCACAACACATAGCAAATGATCGCGGTAAAAACCTCACCAGAGCAAAGTCTGTCCACTTTTAGCCTTCTATTGTAAATAGCGGCAACCTGCTGAACCAGCGCGTCCACCGAAACGTCTACTGTCGTGTTAAAGAGAAAGTGGCTATCATCTCCCCGCTTGACGTGTAGCTGGACCATGTCTGCTGTGCAAAACTGAGGGAAAAGACGAAATAATTCAATGGCGTTGCGACCACTGCACGGCTAATTAAAGAACACCACTGAAAGAGTCTACGTTTCTGACTACTGGGTAAAAATACATGCAAATGACGAAATATGAGACGGCCTTAATTATGTTTGGATACTGTTGCCATGGGAACAGTCTAATATTCGCGTTACCATTGGTCAATGTTGTAATAAATTTGGGGAGGTGGTAAGCAAAGCAAGAAAATGACGAGGTAATGTACCCAATATCATGAAAAGCACCATCTTAGTTAAAGGGGGATCGATTATAAAGCGGAAAATGATCAGAACTCACCGCTGTTCCCAAATCTTGCACCAGCACAAACGACCGAAGGCCCAAGGAACTTGCGTCCAAGCTAGAAAAGTACTTCCGGGTACATCACCACCTTACCGTATATCATGGAATAACATAGCCGAGGAGTTTCATCACAGCCTCAGAAACCGTATCTGACAATACGGACAATTCACCTGACAGAAAACAAAAACGCCAATAGTCGCTGTTGATTGATATTTATTATTGCATACGTACAACATCAATTGCTTCATCCATAAATGTGCAGGTATCGGTGCACATAATCTTAAGTATTGTTCAATTAAATTGCAGTATTCCGTGTTAATACGTACAGAACATGATCAGCAACATTTTCTACCAGGTTACAGTCGCAAAGGGACACCAATCGCACAAAATAATTTTTTGTTTCTTATAAAATCTCATACGTCACACAACAAAGACTTAACACCATAGCTCATACTAGACCCCTATAAGCAGTTCCTGCTATGAACGGCACACATTAACAGCATAGATGTCTTTTAGTGGTTACTTAGGGACAACCAAAGCAAGAAAAATACATTTTCTCCCGTTGCTCGACAATACAGGGACCCCGGTGTGTTTAGGGTTGTCTTATTACAAGGTGTGATTTACGACAGTAACATGGATATTGAGAAAAGCATTGTTAAACCGGTTTAAAGGACCTGTTAAGTGCTCAAACCAAACCATCTAGCTCTACTGTAAAAGAGGAGGCCCAAAAAGACTCGCAAAAAAAATCAAATGACCTATAGAAAATCTCCTTTTCAATGTTTTTCTCTCCCCTTAGGCTTCAATTTTACCAAATTTGACGTACCGCAAGTCACTAATATTCATGAAACCTTTGTTGGTCAACAAATTTTCAAAGCACAGGCAACAGACTAAAGGTAGCACAACAACATTACAATACCAAAAACTCCGTTTTGACACCACCTTATTTCTAGCCTACATAAAGCCGTGTCACGATTCACTTGTATTTCAAAGGTTTCTTTCTCTTTGAAAATGCAAGCCTTGGTTGGGGGGTTTGGAGGGGTTATAACGGTTACTACAGCACTTCTCAAAACACAGAAGGTAGACTGAGCAAAAAATGATGAAAAAATGCCTTTGGACAACAGCCAGCAAACACACACCAGAGAATAAAGCTTACAGCACGTTGCACAGATGTAGGGGAACTTCCTGTATACATGGTTTCTATGACAATGTTTCAATGAGAAATTCCTGAAATGCTGATAAGATTTTGCTGTTATCAGCTGTAGTTCCTAAACACACCAAACAAGACTGACATGTAACACAGAGCCCCTACCTCACGATTCCTACCACTTCAATAACATTTGTGGGGAACAGTGCAGCCCCAAAATGTGCTCATCCTTAATCCACCACTGAGCCAAGGTAAAATAACAAGACTGCAAAAATCAGCAGATACACCACAAAGCACACTACTGTACAGTAAGTAAACCTCAGGAAGAATGTTTCCCCTTCCAAAATAAAGCTCATTTTTTAAAACAACTCAAGTTAGACACTTTTTAAAAGCAAAATCTTTTACTTAGGAAAGTATAGTCACTATACTCTGCTTTTCCAGCTTGATATGCAGACCACATGAACAGACATAGCACATTGACTGGATATAAATCAGTAAATCTTTCTGCCTTTGGATCGAATTAAGTACCTACAGCTATGTAGTAAATGAAGAACTTTTTTACTGCACAGCAGATACACACACCCCGGTATATAAGTTATTTACCTCACCACCACCTTTAAGCCTCATACCACTTATTAAAAGCCCAAAGAACACCAGTCAGTGCAAAAATCAGGGTGTGTATATATTTTTATATATGTATATATATATTTATATATAGTGTAAATACATACATCTGTGTAAATATACATTTATATAAGTATATATATATAAATAATTTTCCTTTTTTAGATATGTGTTCAGATTTTCAACATATCTACTTTCCAGTTTACACATTGTTCCACAATATACATAAACCCTACCTATATGTAATTTACTGTATTACCCAGATGAGCTTGAAAATTGTGGATGCAGGAGCTGCAGCAAAGCGAGGTCACCGCCTAAAATGCGAGGTCGCATGTTATGACCACTGGCGGTACCGGGAACAACGCTGCGGTTAATATACACTGGGCTGCATACATTCAGGCGATAGGATGCGAAAACCAGGAAGAGAAACTGGAGTGTACTGGGGCGAGGACAGAGGAACACAGAGGGGGGCAGCAAGTCAGAGGTCAAAGGTGTCCTGTGACTTCTGGGGAGAGGAGTCACACCTTAGTGGTCACTTATAAATAAACAAACACACAGTTTGCTCTCCAGAGTGCATTGCCAATACATTATTAAAAACCTCCTCACTAAGTGACACACTTTTGCTGCATGGGGTGTGCATCTTTCCTGAAGCAAAAAAAAGAATAATAATAAAAATACAAACTGCATGGACATTCAGACGCTTGTATTCAGAAGCGTGGCAGTTGCCAATGTGCAGACACGCATATCTTGAATATTGCACAAATTAAACAACAAAAAAATGGATATGTATATACATATAGTGACACACCATTGTGCATCTAAGCAATACAGGCAGGATTCCAGTCAGAATTAATGAAGTTTGAGGCTTTGGTGAATCACTTATACCACTGTCACCTTCGCACTGCAACAAACGAAAAAAAGAAACTGGAAAAGCTCCTGGTCCGTCTGCATTTGAACCCATGTTGAACCCATCAGATACACCTAATTCAATGATCGTACAGTCCTTTAACTGTGTATGGTACAGTTTATTCAAACCGTACATGAGTTTAAACAGACGCATACTTGTCACTATTCAGTTATACGACATGCAGCTCCTATGAATCAATCAATGAATTTGAAAACTGTTGTCCTTCAGTGATCTCCTTAGAGACTAGAAAGCTGCTTTCTAGTCTCAAGGAGGGCTGAGGGTTTCCAGATTTAGTCCTTGCAGGAATGGGAGGGGGGATGGCTGGGAATGTAGAGGAGGAAGGCTCCGTGCACAGGTCAAACCCAGAGCCGGGGAACAGGGTTTGTGGGTTAGGGGGCCCAGAGATGGGGACGGCTCCAGTCAAGGTGGGGAGAGTTGTTTGCGTTGCCATTGATGGAGTCCTCACTGGAGCGGGGAAATCAGAGTCGTCGTCAAACTTGACCCACTCTTGGGTGCCGTCTCCTGCAGCTGAAGGGGATACCACCGTGGAGACCTTGGAGGGGATGTGGCATGTAGTTGGTTGGAGGAGAAGCGGCTTTGAGGCCATTGCTTGCTGCTGGGCGTGGAAGTCGGGCGTGAGGGAACGGCGTTGAGTTGCGGACATTTGGCTGGTGAAGGGATTAGTGCTTCCCGGCTGCATGTCGGATAGGAAGGGGTTGGGAGACGTACGCAGAATCTCCTGGGAGCGACTGCGGGAGGGTGTCAGAGAGGAAGGCCAACCTGGCAAATCCTGCAGTGAGGACTGTGACGTTGGCTGCAGGGTGCAAGAGCCAGGCGGGGCCAGAGAGGCTGGGGTGGGGCTGCTGAGTAAAGAGCAACTTCTCGTCAGGGACTGCGTGCCGGACCAGGGAGCGGGCGAGGGGGGGAACAGGCCGAGGGTGAGACTCTCAAAGGGGTCGGGCTTTGATTGTGCTTCTTTCTGAATTCCATTCATCCCATTGATCTGAATTGGGGGGGGGAATGGAACATCAATAATGGCATTTTCAGCAGCAGAAGGTAAACCAATGGCATCATTAATACACGTCTTATTTTCTGCCAAGACTGGCACAAACTATTTAAATTTCAGGATTAAAAATGTCTAAAAATATGTAAAATTCCACCATGAACTATGAAATGATCATTAACTCAGCTCCTTTAATAAGCAGGTTACTTCAAAATTCCTCATCGATGTTATGAAAAATGCAAAGCAGGTGAAAATTTCGTGGCTACCTAGTTCTATAATAAAACATTTTTTGTTTTAAGGAAAAGACAAATATTTGAAAACGTTCATGTTTTAATTGAATATCAGGGGTATAGAGATGTCTTGAAATAAAAAGTTTAAATGTGAAGTTATCACCAAAAACTGAGTGGAAAAAGATGCAAAACTAGCATGATGCTTAAATGATGTAAAAAGGACAGAAACAAAAAGGCAGGTTATTTCCACATATGGAGAGAAATCATAAGGTGCTAATGATCTGAGGCTAAAATACTCTTAAATACCTGTCACCCTGAGGATTGGTCCTGCTTGCGAGAGAAAAAAGGGGTAAGAAGAGAGATAAAAGTCAGACAGAAGAGGCCAGTGTGCAAGTGCCACATGTCACAGGAAGTGTCCTGCAGCAGCTGTCACTTATCTGTCCATTGTTTTCGGGGAAAATGAGTATAAAGGCAAGAAAGGAGACAGAAATTGTGGGTTTTGGGTTCTTTCAACAAATTGCATTTAATTTCTCCAAGTCGGGGGTTTCCCCATCCGGTCCTTGGGGGCCCACAGACAGCGCTTTTGCTCCCTCCCAGCTCTCGGAGGGAGCAAAAACATGAACCGACCGCGGGTCCCTGAGGACCGGATTGGGAAACACTGCTCTTAGGGATCAGGCCTGACTAAGACTCATGGAGAGTTGTCGGTAGTCCTCGCTACATGATTGAGAAAGTCCTTCCCATTTCTTGTGCTGTTTGCTAAGGGGGGGGGGGAGATTGTGGAGGGGACGGAAGGAGCGGATGACTAACCTGAGAGGAGGGAGGAGGCAGGTTATGGGCGGAGCGGCTCCGGGGAGGCGGCTTTGGGGAACCCAAGCTTGCTGAGGCTTGAGGGGGAGTGGCCTGAGGAGCTGCTGCAGGCTGCGGCTGCAGTGGGGCTGCCATCTGTGGCTGCAAGGGCGGAGCCAACTGTGGCTGCAGGGGCGGAGCCATCTGAGGCTGTAGGGGCGGAGCCATCTGAGGCTGTAGGGGCGGAGCCATCTGAGGCTGTAGGGGTGGGGCCATCTGTGGTCTCACTGTGGGAAGCCAAAACAGGTAAACATGTAAAAAAAGTTCAATCCTGACTTAATACACTAGCATACACATTTAATTCCAAAATATATATTTTTTTAATGAAATAATAATCTATCAAGCTTCATTTTATGACATGCTATTTCAAATCTATCAAGTTTTCCTTGAATATGCAGATACACTAATATTCGAAATTAAGTTCTTAAAGCTAATTTGTGTTCGCATGCAGAATCAAGAGGGGTGAATGCACATATAATCGGCAATAATGCCTAACTTAATAATTAGCATTAGATAAAACAAGAACATGCATTAGACTTTAACTCGCAAAATGAAAATCACTACAAAAATAAAAAATCAAAATACGTGACCACATAAAACCAACAAATACCTCAACAACTATGGTGCAGACCCCTACATATACTTATATGGATATGGCTCCTTGTTTATGGAAGTAAATTAATGACAAAAGTCGTTGATGAAAAAAAAACACGTTGAATTACACTTATCGAATAAAAACGTATTGCAATAATGACGCTTTGAATTTTTAGGGACTGTAATTTAATATGTGCATACATTTAAACATTGAACATTTCAACTGAAAACATTTCAATTGTAATTTCATTG
>JAODLC010000042.1:16061239-16081252 GCA_026781145.1 Hippopotamyrus pictus | reverse complement strand
CCCCGCCCCCCCCCCCCCCCCCCGCCGGGTGTCACCTTGGCAGCGAGCCCACGACCCCCACGGCGGGCATCCCCGACAGAGGTGCAACTCTGTGTTGGCGGGTTCTGGTGGAATGAATCAGGACGGAAAACGAGAGACTCCATTGTGGCAGAGTGACAGTGAAGAAATAAGAAAAGCCCGCCTTATCAAAATGATTAAAGGTCATATCTCTTCCCATTTGAGTTTCAGCTCCATTAAAAGCTGCATTAACATTCTCCCTCTTTCCTGAGCACAGCTAGCATTTGTCCCCCATAATTAGTGAACTAAGGTACAGCTTGGAGATTGTGGCTCATTCCCATTCAACACACTTAAGGCCAAGAGTGCTGAGAAATTACACACTGTAGTGATGTGTGACATACAACAGAGAGTGTGCAAATGTATGGAAAAAGCCCAAGTGCACAGGGATTTCTTGAAAGCAATGGGACACACTTGGTTTTTAAATAGGTAAACAAGAGACACACTACGACTATGATGTCATTTGTGTTTGTGTTTGGGGTTGTCCTTTACTTTAGCCTAGCTTATGTAAATATTTGTTATACAACTTTGCGTATTTACTCTAAATCTTCTTTGGAAGCATACTTGGGTTTGATAAACCGGGAGACTTCCTCATCTTCAACGTAAATATTAGTCATCACTGATGTCAGGCATTGTGTTCTATATATTTAATCGAAGACCACTTCCATGTGGTATTTGTCGAAGTGTGGATAACGTGCACATGAAACAAGCTGCACTTGGCTTATTTGAGGGATGGGACACCCTTGAACACTTGCTTTAAGTGTATGGATGTACACGCAAAGTGTGGTAGTAAGTGTGGACCAAGAGGGATAAAGAGGATAGAGCCTGTTATGAATCTTTAGCCAGAGAAACTTTCAATTTTTTGTACCTGCCCCCTAACGTTAAGCTCCACCTCTCATACCTGACAATCCAATCAGCAGTTTAACTAACTCACCAGAAGAACCCCAATTGTTAGCTTTTTCTGACATGAATACATACAGACTGGAAATGTACCTAAAGGTAAAGTTTTGGGTTTGGTTGACCCTGTAGGGGACTCTACTTCGGTCTTCTTGGAATACATGGATTCATCAGATATTGCTGGCAACCCCTAACACCTACATCTCCTCCACCCCCACCTTCAGAATTCCAACACATAAACAGGAGCAGGAAGGAGATCTGCACTCGGACTGCAGTCTCTAGTGAAGCTGCGATCGATTCACACAGGAGAGCGAGCGAGAAAGACCCGGGTTGTTTTTCAAAACAAAGGGGTCACTGTTGGGTAACATCGACGCTAAAAAGATGAGGCAGGCAAGCAAAAACGCACATCTTAACAAAACACAATCGTCGCCAATCAACAATTTATGGAAGATGATGACAGGAATGACTTCTCGATTGTGAATGTCAGGCAACTGGGGGGGGAGATGATGGAGGGGGGTGCATTTGCTGTTCATGCTCACTCCAGGAGCAAACATTTCTGTCACTGTACATGGCCTCTCATCTTAGAGGGCCAAGAAGCCGACTGACCAACTCAGGATCTCATCTAACACACTTGTCCGCTGAGGCGTCATCAGCTAACCAACCGCGTCACTTTGGACTATTGGATGGGCAGCCGCCGGCAGGAACCGCGTCAAGGGCCACCCACAGGGCTCGTGCCGCACCTTCATCCGACGTGTTGCTAGGCAACAGCCGCACTACAGCAGCACCGCGAAGGACGGTTTAGTCGGTGCTTGGGGGGGGAGCCAAACTCACAGGTACGTCAAGACTTCCAAAGTTCCGCACGATTCCCCCCGGGGGGGGGGCTGGAGAACACACAGCCCGTGTCCCGACAATGAGATGATGCACCAGGCACCACAAGGGGCCTCAGGTGCCACAATAGCATATGGTAATTTCCCGCTAGCTATCTGGGACCGCACGGCGTGTCGAGCATCCGCGTGCTGTAGGTCCACTTTGATCTCTGGAATTTCAATTCCGCTCGGCGCGCCGGGAGCCACGGGTGGTGCAGGGACAGCCCCGCCCATGGCTGAGAGGTGGCCGCCATCTGATCACAGATCATCCGAAGATCACAAGGACCTCCCCGGCCATTTTCATTTTCTAGACACAAAGAGAAAACATGAGGGACGGTGAGGAGCCCAGAAGACCAGCACTTTCTTGGAGGATTACAGTGAAGAGGAGCGGCCGTATAGCCCAGACTGCTCACGACATTCAAAAGCTCAGTTTGTGCAGGTTAGTTGGATGTCATGTGACTTATCACCTGACGCAATTAAATGCTACAGATACAAATCCAGAGGCATAAAGTCAAAACGGACTAAACGCCTGGTGACGATGGGACTTCAAGCATTAGGGTAAGATGAGAAAGAACAATGAAAACCAATCAGCTAAGACAGTAACCACAGGGGGAGGCGGGACTCTGTACAGCCCGGCCAGTCACAGGCAGCCAGGGCAGAGTGTCACTGGAAGCACCAATGAACCTGAATCCCGTATGGGGTCACCAACTATGGGAGGAAGCTGCTCAGCCCGGCCTCCACCCTACCCACAGGCTCGGGGGGGGCGGGGGGGGGGGAAGCCTTGTGACTCTTATGACTCACAATGTCACTGACTGCCTCTACGAACCAGGAGGCTCCAAGCCCCACCCTCAATCTCCTGACCTCATCCAAGACACGCATGGCAGGACAATTTACGGCTCAATCCCTCCCATTCCCACTCGGAAATCACCTGGCGGAGTTTTAGGGCTTCTGATGGGCTGCCATTAAACTGACCCCCACCTTCCGACCCGTTCCGACATCCTCAGCATTCACTAAAAAAGCAAGAGTATATATATGTAATCAGGAAGTGACAGCATGAGCACGGCGAACGTCAAAGACGCCTTATTCACACACCATACGCAACACGCTACGGACACCTATCCCTCTGCACGGGCAAAGCCGTCACGTCCGGGCACAGCCCAGTACATCCTGCCATTTCCCAGCCAATTCCCAGCCATAACTGGGAATTCTTTTAGGTGACACACAGCACTGTAGCAGAATTCCCGCAATAGATGCAATAGCCTGGCACGTTTCCTCGGGGCGATACGCTGAAGGAGATGCGGGGGGGGGGTGAGATAGGCGGCCAGGTACGGAGGACGAGTCCGGTCCTGCCAGTGACGCCAGAGAACGAGCTTTCCTTCTGCCATGTTCCGTGACACCAGCACAATCTGAACAAGGGAGCCAGGGGGCCCAGCGCACAATGGAGCCCAGTGTTACTTACCCAAGTCGCTCCGAGGTAATCCTGGACTTTTTGGTCCTTTGCAGCAAGTGGAAGGAAAACCGAGCATCTATTACATCCTGCTGTCAGCGAGGTGAAACAACAACACTGCCAGTGGCAGATCTTACATACCCTGATAAATACGTCCTGTGTACCTCGCTGCTTGGTGTTAATGAAACGCAATAAACGAAAGAAAAAAAAGCCGTCTAGATCCTTCCATACTTTACTTAGTAAAGGTGGAAATCAGATGCTGCACAAGTCAAATTAGGTGGAACCATTATGGATTGCTAATAAACAACCAATCAGAATTATTATTTTTTTACCAAAGAATTCTGATTGGTTTAAATGGGACAACACCTTAGTTACAGAAATGAGTTGCAAGTCACCCCCAGAAAAGAGATGGTGACTGGGCCGGTAGCTTTACCTTCAGAGTCCACCTCGCCATTTCTGGGCTCTGAGGCTCTCCGATAGCTTACGGCGCAAGTGAACCATTCCAATAGAAGACATTTAAAATGCTAACGTAACCCATGCAATGAGGAAGGTGATGAAAGAACCACAAACGGCACAGATCAAGCAAGTCGTCCATGCAATGGAATAAAGATGTTAAAGAACACAGACATGGTTTAAAAGCAGAACACACACATCTAAGATAAGCTAAATCAGTGGTTCTCAAACCTTGTCTGCAGACCCCCCAAAAAACACTGGTCAAGACTTGAGACCCCTTTCTCTCCCAAGGCTGGGGGGGGTGGGGATTATGTCGTAACCCACAGCCTGAGAACCACTGAGCCAAATGACAGTTAAATATCAATGAATGGAAAAGAAAAAAAACAAAAACAAAAAAAAACAAAAAGACAGATCAGCGGAAGCAGCACGCATGACGGATACTAATACAGAAACAAAAGCACTTGGAATAATCTAAGCAACAATAACAATCACTGTAACTGTACAAATGTATCGATGCCAGGATCACAAACTAACTACCCTCTATCTCAATGGGACCGACTGGACCCCGGTTAAGAAAACCTGGCTTACAAGCTACGCTTGTCGCCCTGTGATGAAACGTCACATTTTATTCTCATCCCAGACTCCTGCGCACGCAAGCCGTTATCTGGCTCTCCGATACGGCACCTCTATCCTGCCAATTTGGCGTATGTCGACATCTCGCCATGTTAGCGCATAGCGGGCTCGTCTCCGTGACAACCGGGGATTCGAGCGACCCTGTGAGCGACAACTGGCTGCGAAGGTCTGACTGATCCCTCTGAATGTGGCATGAGGCGGGACATGATGGGGAGGGAAGGTAAGGAGTAACTACGGCGACTGACGACACAGCATGACACTTCACAGCGAGACAGGAATGCGATTTTCCGATGTGACATTTTACCTCCCAAGTCTTTCCTAGCTGGTGTGGGGCTTCTACCTCCTTTAAACAGAAACGGCAGCGTCAGGCGAGTCAGTGCGCACCAAAGCATACGAGTCCTGTACACGTCTACACAGTGATGCCTGCAGGGACTCGCTACAGGAAACTGCCATAAAGCCCTGACAAGCAGCACAACACATCTGACTCTGGATCTGTGAGAGGAGGATATAACGTGGCGTTCGTGCCGAACGGCGAGGCTGACTCATACCTGAAGGAGGCGGGGGTCGCTGCGGGGGAGCAGGCCGGGCAGGGGGGGCGTTGGGGCGCGGGGGAGGGGGTCGCTTCGGCTCCAGGCCCTGAGATGGGGGGGCGATGGGCTGGAAATCCACCGGAGAGCCTGGGGAAAATGGTCAAGGGAGCGGCCCCCACACATGACTCCCCATAACTGCACCAGAGGCCCCCCCCACCCCCGCAAAGGCGAGGGGGGGCTATCAGTTTTTAAACAGTACATCACAGCCAGCAGAACACCTAGAGCACAGACAGACACAGCTCTACACAAAGGCACTTATTTTACCTGCAAGCTCCCTCCTACACGCTGCTGGACTTAAGCATCCTTTCCCAAATAGAGATAGAGCAAAGAATAAAGAGTTTCAACAGATGAAGCCGTGAGTCGGTACACTGCTGCCAATCTCATTCGCTTGGCACACACTCTGATCCACGTTATGTAATGTAGCCGGCGAATTTTACCTTTTACTCATTCGGACACCTCGACTTTGAGAGCAACTCGGCAATTCAAGTTAAGCACCCCGGGTTAGAACAACAGGAGATTTTATCAGTGGATTAAAATCTGCAACCTTTAAATCGGATCTTGCCCGGTGGTCTGCCGCTCGCGCCCCCCACTCCTCTTCCCTACGCAGAAGGGCGTACCTGGAGGAGGGCCGGCGGCTCGTGGCAGCCCGCGACTGGGCCGGCATGGGGGCGCCGCTTCGCCGTGGGTCGGTGAAGGACAGGGGCTGCTTCTGGGCGACGTGGAAGGTGATGTGGCCAGGCCTGAGCTGGAGTTCAGCTGGAGGTGCTGGGGGAGAATCTCCTCCAACTCCGCGCTGTCCTCGTCCACGTCGCCTTTCGGCACAATTCAGGGTGGGGCCACTTCAGTTAGATTAACTCAAATTTAATACATAATGCTACTACAGAACATGTACTAATTCAACGTTCCTTCTACACGCTGCGCTGAATAAGATATGAATACGGATGTCCAAATGCCTACTAGTTAAATTAAATGATATCAAAGGACTTAAATTTTTTTTGCATTCCCGGTAAACATTCACAAGCGCCTTCCATTCACCAGGAGACCCTGTGGCTGCTCATAAACCCCTTCCATTCACCATACCTTTCACAGGAATGTTTCTCAAGTTCCTTCCATTCACCACAGGAATCCTGGTGAACATACACAAGCCCCCTCCATGCACCACAGATGTGAATGTGAACCCTCTTCCGTTCACCAAGGTACACAGGAATGTTGCACAAGCCCCTCCCACTCACCACAGACGTCCATGTGAACGCACATAAGCCCCTCCCACTCACCACAGACGTCCATGTGAACACTCATAAGCCCCTCCCACTCACCAGACATCCATGTCAATGGTCATAAGCCCCTCCCACTCACCACAGACATCCAAGTGAACGCTCATAAGCCCCTCCCACTCACCACAGACATCCAAGTGAATGCTCATAAGCCCCTCCCACTCACCACAGACATCCATGTAAATGCTCATAAGCCTCTCCCACTCACCACAGACATCCATGTGAACGCTCATAAGCCCCTCCCACTCACCACAGACATCCATGTGAACGCTCATAAGCCCCTCCCACTCACCACAGACATCCATGTGAACGCTCATAAGCCCCTCCCATTCAGCACAGAGTTCAGTGGGACATCTCACAAGCCCCATTTAGTATTATACATTCTGCTGTACCTTCCATGTCATAGTCGGCGCCTGTATCCGCATCCTCGGCCAGCAGGCTGGAGCTGGCAGATGTGGGAACACCCCCAAAGACCCTCTCGACGCTCATCTCCTCCTCCAGGCTCTTGATCCAGTCAGGGCTCTTCAGCCGAATGTCAATGGTCTTCCCTTGGACCTGGGGGAACCGAAGCAGCACTGTTGTGGACAAAAAAAGGCTTTTCTAGCTCACAGGGCGCCCCATGCTCTCATCAGAACAGGCTTACCGTGGACGCGCTGAGGGAGAGAGCGGCCAGGGCGGAGTAGCCTTCTAAGAAAGTCACCCACATCTTCTCCTCCACAAACCTAAGCAGAGGAAGAGAGTCACCTTACAACTAAAGTGTGACCCATTGCTGTGCCAGCTTCAAGTCAACCGTGATGGAGAAGTATCAGATAAAAAAAAATCCGTTTGATGCCCATATGCAACACCGTGGAATCACAAAGATGAAGCTACTGTCCAAGTCACTTAGATTCAGGCTACATGTCCTGGCTCAAGGTTCCAGAGCCACTAAAAGTAATAGAACCAGCATCCTTCAAATTATGAGTCTAATTAATAAACACCACATGCAGCCTTCATTTCTCCAGCTCAAGACTCTCATTGTGAAACATCAGGGAATCTTGGGAGCTGACAGATTTGTGAAAGCGAGGCAAAGAGTTCTGATGTCTGCAGAGTGGATGACAGTGGTCTGGACGACCCACCTGATGAGGATGACCTCCCCGAAGACGGCGAACTTGTCGAGGAGCTCGTCGATCAGGGCATCATCAAAGAAGTTGTCATCGCCAGAGCCGCAGAGGGACACAAGCACGGTGCCATCGGGTGGGCCCTGCTGGGCGATGACGTCCTTGTATACCTGGTGCCGCGCCTCAGGGTCGACCTCCAGCATGTCCACGTCTATGACGGCCACCACAGGCCTGGAGTAGGGGAGGGGAGAGCGAGGATGGCCAGCGGTCTCAGGACAAACTGCGAACGGGGCTAAGCATTACCTAAGTAGCTATCACTTTGGGAGGGCCGGTAGGGCAGAGTGATTTTTACGGTATATCAGTGCTTTCAAACAGAGATATGGGATGACGTAATGCCCTTTTTTTATTGATATACCTTTATTGTGCGTTCAAAATTAGGGCCTTATTAAAGATTTTTAATTGAAACCAATAGTATTCCTTCCTGGTCATAAACAACGTGAAAGCTGTAGTCTTGACGTTACATCGACTCCCAGAATGCACCGCTAAAATCAATCCACAAGCGGCTTTGATTTAAAATTAAACATTAAGCCCAATTCATAGAAAATACTGATATACGTCATATATCCCTAAAAATATTCAGGCATGGTTTCTGGTCCATATTGCCCAGCCCTAGGGGCCGCTGTGTGGCTAAGCGGGTTAGACCTCTGTGCTTGTGATGGGAAGGCTGCTGGTTTGAGTCCCATAGTCATATGTTTGTTGAGCCTTCGCGCAAGGCCCTTAACCCCCCCATGCTCCAGGGGCACTAGATAAAAGGCTGATCCTGCCTTCAACAGCCAACCTTAACTCTCAACTGCATATGTGTGTCTCAAAGGAGAGCATGATGGGATATGTGTCTCAAAGGAGAGCATGATGGGATATGTGTCTCAAAGGAGAGCATGATGGGATATGTGAACAGAAATGGTGTCCTGGTGCCCTGAAAACATTCCAACCTGTACTTGTGCTGCAAATAATTCTCCCCCCCCACATATGCGCTTTAAAAAGTACCCAAGCATTTAAAAAGTATGCAACAGTGTGAGCCAATAGCTTCTCTGTGTAGAGGACAATGTCACTGTAACACAAAGCAGTGGGCCTGGGATTTGAGTGAGCCTAATGGCGACTCATCAGCAGCCAATCAGAGTTAACGATGTGCAGCACTGCCAAAGCAAAGCGCCACCTGTGATCCGAGGTCTTTAGCTCCGCTCTGCCATAGTACTGAAGGGTGCCAGGTGTCCAGAGGTACTGCGGCGCTTCGTGCTCATCGTCCTGAGCTGTGGACACCAGGTTCATCTCTTCTGCTACAGGGAGACCCATAGAGTACGGCGTCAAAGCCAACCCCCTCCCAGACTTTTGTGCTGCCGGGGGGTTACAGCATACACTGAATGCGAATGCGGATGCAGCCCCTCACCACTTTTATCAAAGTTCCACTTCCTCCTCTTCCAGAGAATACGGTCCGTCCAAGCTGGCGTGCGGCACTTCTCGCTGGTGTCATAGTCGTCAGAGAAGAGGTCATACTTGTAGGTGGGTGGGAAGCTAATGTCGCCTTCAATGAACGTGCGGAAAATCTGCAGAGCGACGAGAACGACGCGGATGGCTCAAGGTCGTGGACTTCCGCGGCGACCGCGGTCTGTGACGGAGTGAGGTGCCCTCGCTTACGTGGCCTGCGTTCTTCTGCTCCACCAGCTGGTCGCCGGCAATCAGGGCGTCCCACTGCTTCTGCCGGATGAGCTCCTTCACCTCCTCGTTCGGCAGGCTGATGCGGTAGTTGAAGTCACCGCACCAGAACACATAGTCATGGGAGTACAGCAGCCGGCCCTTGAGAGAAGAACATATGACAAGACGTGGGAGGTGAGCCAGAACCAAGAGGAGGCGGGGTGGGGCGGGAGCGGGAGGATGTGACATCACTGCCCGTAAACAACCGAGAGAGAGACATTCAGCAGGAAGCCACGGCTAAATGTTAAAAGGTCACATTATACTACGTAGGACAAGGCAGGTTAACAAGCCACAGAAGATCTTATTACTAAATTGATTAGGCGAGCTACACGCAAAAAGAGCTTGGTTAAAAGATGCAAAACGACTGGCAAAATGCAACGATATGCGTCGGCCAGGGGCTATAATTTCTGGGGGGCAGACTGTTCGTCGACGACACAGTTTGATGCAGCGCTCTGTGGTATTTCTGCTGCATTGAGGCCAATGAAGGAACCACTAAAGCCATATACATCCTTCGGGTAAGGACATTTCCCAAGTGACATATCATTATTATTAGTTATGATTTCTGATGCTGAAAGTGCATGGTTACCATGGGGAAGCTGAGCCTGCGGGTGATCTCATTGTAGTCGTCGTTCCTCTCCTTGACCTGGGACTGTCCGGCAGCGAAGTGAGAGCAGACGAAGCAGATGCTGGTAGTATGGAACAACATGCGGATGGCCACGCCCCCCTTGTTCCCTGTGGCTCCTCCCATTCCCGTCTTTACCGTGTCCACGGCAACATCCCTGAAAGGCCCCAGGGCTTGGCTCAGTCAAGCACAGAGAAACATGTGCGGCGTATTCGTTTCCCAATCCGGTCCTCGGGGACCCACAGTCGGTCCACATTTTTGCTCCCTCTGAGCTTCCTGCCAGACTGTCCACATTTTTGCTCCCTCTGAGCTTCCTGCCAGACTGTCCACATTTTTTGCTCCCTCCCATCTGGGAGCTGGACCGGATTGGAGAACACTGTTTTATTGGATTAAAGCTTGCAAATGATTCTACGGGACTGTACTGAAGTTGGACGAGAAGACCAGAAAAGCAGAGACAGCATGACAATGTGGGAATATCGGGGATAAAGGAGGACTGGTGGGTGCCTACCGGATGAAAGGGGCGTGTTGGGGCCGGATGAAGACGAAGAGACAGACCCCCACGAGCTGCTCCGAGGCCAGCAGCACGTACTTGTGGTCCCTGGAGATGTTCTTCTGCAGCTCAGCGGCCCACAGCTTCTGATTGGTCGTGCTGCGGGGAGGGAAGGTTCACTTTCTCGGCCCGAGTAACGGATTCAGTGACGTCACGGGAGATGCTGCCGATGTTTACCTTGCGCTGACAATATTACCGGCGTTCAGCTCTACCATTTCCTCAAATCCAATAGCAAAGATGTCTACGGGGCGAGCTTTGCCGTCTGGAAAGAGGGGAGGAGTTACAAAAGCATTGGGTCGAAAGAGATCCGTCACATCCACAAAGAGAGCAAAACGACATCAGCAGATGTAAACAAACCACGTTACACAAGACTGCATGCTGTTTGCACGGTAGGGATTGGCAGCACATACCCTGGAAATCGGGGTATCCCGCCTTCTTAGGGGCGTCTAAGAGCCAGTCGTTGAGGGTCTGGTTGCGGAAGGCGATGCTGCGGAACTGCTTGCCCCCGTTGACGTTCCAGGTGCCGACGCAGACACGCACCTGCTTGGGCTGCGTGTACTTCTGGTAGCTCTGGCACATGCCCAGGAGGACTCTGGGAGATGCTGCGGCACGAGAGAAAACAGACTGCGATTATTCTAACTGAACAACGGGATACATTAGCAGGGAAAAAAAAATATTGTAGGGAAAAAGACAAGCAAGCCAGGCTCTAAAAATGAAAAGCACTCAAGTGCTCTGCCGTACGGAATTTACTGTACCTGATTGCAAAATGGGCTCTGAAACTAACATCGTAAGCATTAAGGAAAAGGAGAAGAGAGTGAAAAGAAGGCCATGGTTAAACACTGATGACACACACTCATTCATCCGGAGGAAGTTAGACAAACATTTATTTTCTTTTGGTTCCCTTAACTCTCCCAGCTGTAACCTTGGCATGACCTTGTTAGTCCAAATCCACAAAGAATGCTGCACACGTATACTGCATCAGCTGGTGCAAGTACCAGAAAAACTGAAGCGTGTATTAATATATTAAAAATATGTATTTTTTTTCTTTAAATAACCAGGTTTTAACGCCTGCAGAGGTTTAGCCAAACCTGTGACCGTCTTGGCAGGAAGAGTGATTTCACGGATGTATTTATAGACGTAAACAGAGCACGCAGCTAGCGATCACGCAGACATGTGCGCTGGCTGCACACCGTAGAGGCTGCTGGTGGTGAGCAAGGCCCGGGCCTTGTCAGCCAGGTCGCTGTTCAGGGTGCTGCCCAGGCGCAGGATGTCGATGGCCTCCTGCTTCGAGCTGTCGAAGAAGTTGTTCTGGATGGTCCTGGTGACGGAGCGAGCGCCATCTTTCAGCTTCCCGGCCTGGGGGGTGATTAGCAGCTCTTACATGCTGTCTCTTGTTACCATCACATGAATAAAGTTACAGTTATATACACAGACGCAGACAAAACACAGACCAAAAAAAAAAAAAAACAGAAATGTACACAGACAAAACGTGTGCATTCATTCATAAAGTCTATGCTTAAACAAAAAAATTAAAAAAAAAAGAAAGCTATTTCTAAGTGATATGCACCAGTTTTTACAGTCCTGCCCAAAACCCCTTCAGAGAAAAACCCTTTGTACAGAAGGTCTTAAGTCAAATCGTCTCCATGTCAGAATCTGGATCATTTTCACTATTTAAGACCGGAAAAGTTAGCCAGCAAAAGCTCTGGACTGTACCGCAAAAAAAAGAAAATGGATACACCGGAAGGTACAGCAACAAGACAGACGTGCAAGCCGGCTTCATCGAACCCGGCACCGTGGACTCACCAGGGCAGGAACATTATCCAGAGAATGCAGGAGAAAGACAGAGCACATGCAAAGGGAGTTAGACATGAGGCAGTGGCCGCTGTCCGGGGCTGCCACAGCCCCCGGCTCCCAGGACACGGACACCCTACCTTAGCCTTGCCGTCCAGGGCACCAGTGCCGGCATAGATTTTGCTGATGGAGTCGCCGTTGATGGACCACATAGAGCGGAACACCTCCTGGAATCGGGCCACTAGCTGGGGTTTCTCTGACAGACCCATGACCTCCAGCTGTTTGGGCAGCATCTGGACAGGGGAGGGAAGGCAGAGCGACGATGAAAACATGGCCACTCAGAAATCAGCAGGAGACCAGGCCCCATTACAGAAATCCAGGAATTACATCACAAAAGGAAAACGGCAGGACTGTAGTTGTCAGGGTATTACCTTCTTACATGCAAAACAGCAATTAGCATTTAAAAGCATGAGCAATGGCACAGGAAACATAATACTTATAAACCACAATCAAACAACTATTTTTCTGCAGTATAATGATGTTCATTTTCCTGACGTACTGAGCAACCAGGTAATTATACCAAACAATAGCATAAATGCAATACTTTAGCTTTTGTTCCCATTTTGCAACGACTTGACAAAAACAAACAAAAAAATAGGACTTTCTGTGAACTGTCATACAAAGAGCTCATGTTTCAAATTTCGTAAAATAATTTTTTATAATTTTTAAATATTTTTTTAAAAAATGTATCGATAATCCGTCTCTAGAAGTGGCATATCGAAATGTTGATGGCGTAACGTGATATCTACATGGGTGTTCCTACTTGCAGCGATGACAAAAGGGACCTTCAGATGTTTCAGATGCCTCGAGTTCCGCTAGACAATGCAGGAAGTCCACTAGAGCTTAGCCAAAGTCATGAACCTCCATTTCTGGACCATAAGTCAACTCCAGGTTCAGAGCTCACAGTAGAAGGTCCATCTGGCTTCACAATCACAGGTCGTTTTGCCTGAAAGCTCTCTAAACGTCTCCCAAAGAGCATCTTCGAGATGCTCTGGATCAGTGGATACCAGGAGCTGAAGTGGCACAGCATTCCACCGGAGCCACTTAACAACTTGGTCAGCTCTGAGACGAGTAGGGCTGCTACAGGCAAATAAATGGTGGTCACCATTTATTACTGTGGGCAGTGGTGGCTTAATGGTTAGGGAAGCGCACTTATAATTGAAAGATTGCCCGACCAGCAAGGCACCACTGAGATACCCTGAGCAAAGCACTGCTCCCCGGGCATTGAATTAGCTGCCCCCTGCTATGTCACGACATCACATATGGGTTAAATGCAGAAGACACATTTCACTGTTGTGCACCGTGTGCTGTGGTGTGTCAACAATGACCACTGATCTTCTAAATTCATGAATGTGGGAATTGTTTTCTATGACCCCTTGTTTTTCAGTATATATGTGACCAAGAGAGGCTAATGAATCCATTTTAGTTGCTAAATGAGTGGATGAGTGTTGTGCTTATACTTCAGTTCACTATATTTTAGCTAATAGTGTTTGTCGGTTTGATTTTCTGTTTAATTTGACTGATCACCTGCAAATACCAGATGTGACTGCTGAGGGACTGATTAATAATACAATAAAATGGAAATCCATCCTGCAATCTGTAACACACTCCGCGTACCTCCAGCGCAAGGAAGGCCTGGACGCTGTTGGTTCGGTCCAAACAGTCCAGACAGTTGGACCGGATGGTTCCAGTCTGGCACCTGAAAGGACAATAAATTTCAATCAAGCCTGTTGCTCTTTATACTTTTTACTTTGGGGGGTGGGGACCTTTAAAGTCAAAGTAGGTTAGCCCACAGTACTCTTAGAAATGACTGGACTAAACTATCCAAAGGGGGGAGGGGCTAATCTCCAGGGGGAGGGCCAATGGGCTGCATCCAATGGGAGGAGCATTACCTCTGCACCCCGCCTTCCCCAGAGTAGTAGAAGAAGTCGCAGTCCTCCAGGAATTTGTTAAGCTGCGGCTTCAGCGCGCTGAACAGCTTGTCTGCCTTGCCCCCCTTCACCATCTGGTGGTAGTCGAAGTTGATCATCTTCACCGTGGCGGCATGCTCCGACGCTTTCAGGTGACTCTGCGGATGCACACACGTGTACCCGGTCTTACATACCCACTGCGTGCATGAGATTACGTAAATCAAAAGAGAGAAGTGAAAATTCCAAAAGCACAGTGGCATCAAAACCTTTTACAGTGAGAGCTACTTTAAAAAATAAAATAAAAAATCTGACGAGTTAACGAGTCATGGTGGTACGTTTGGTACATGACGGGGGAGGATATCGTCATGGTCGACAGTGAATGGCATAGGGGTCGACCAGTTGATCGTGGTCGACCGGTTGGCGGACACCGCTCTAGACGTGTCAACCAGGGACACGGTCAGTGGGCGAGTTCTTAACAGTAAGCTTTGCATTCCCCATATTAGCAAGAAAAAAAGGTTCTGAAACCCACAGGAAGCTGGATTGTTATATTCAGCCAATCACTGATTGCTTTTGTGCTGACGCCACATGGAAATCCCACTCAAGGGGAAATTAAAGGCCTTGTGTCCACCAACATGACATTAAATCCAGGCTGGATCACTAAACACACCGAAGACGGATGATGCCCCTTTAGCGACAGGTCCTGGCTGTACCATGGAAACCGGGAAGCCTCGCTCACCTGGAAGGCCTTGCTTAGCATGTGCTCGCCCTCCTTCATCCCCAGCAGGTTGACGATCATCTGTCTGCCGTACAGCCTCTGCAGCGTGCAGAAGTGCCTGGGGAGGGTGGGGGAGGGGCGAGCAATGCATTGTGGGATGGACAAGATAAATATTCTACATGCACTAGTATCTCTGTACATCCTGTGACAGAGTGAGTTTTAAAAATAAATGAAAACATTTAAATAATTAACTGTGAGTTGTAAAGTCATGGTGTCCATCTGCACACGGCTGCTTCAGAGCCCTGCCGACTCAGCGATGACTCACGCACTATAAATGTCCTCCATCTCTCCCAGAGACCGGCTCCCTGGAGATGTCCATCGCCTTTAAAAACGCCCTTGCTCGGGGAAATGATCAACAATGCACCGTTGTTAGCTGTTAAAAAGAGCCCTTAGGATACAAATATTGAGGACAGAGTAGGTGTGACACGCTTTGCCGGTTTTTATATGCCAGACAGCCCTGGCACAGAGCGTGAGGTCTGTCTAGGCATTTGTCTGAGGTACTGCACAGGACGCCATCTACAAAACCACGGACCCCTTTCCCCGCAATCACTTAACTGGTGAGTCATAAAGAATTCATAACTCAATGTTACGACTGACTGTAGGGGACTGTAATTAAAATGGTCTGTTGACGAGAGATGAGGAAATGCCTTTTATTTAATTAACGGTTTTCCTGTTTATTTATTTAAACGTTGTCGTTCATAAATGCCGCCGCTTACACGACTCGCATCAGACGATTCGCTGCGGCTGGCGGAGTCCCGAAGACCGACGACCCGAAAAGAACCCGTGGAAAAACACGGCGCCCAGACAGAAACGGGCAGAGCGGCGTAAGCGCAGGCGTGACCCTCCGGCATGGTGCCACCCAGGTCTGTAATCCTCTCTCTTGGACGGGAGCCAGCCCGCTGGATGACACCGCTGTTTCGGCAGCGAGTGGAGTGAGAGTGTTCCTCGGGAAATGCTGCAGAAGATTTTTTTAAATTACCTTTCAAAAGCTGGAGCGTTTGCTTCGAAGCCTCGGGACAGCTTGACCCGGTGTGACCCGACCTTGAGAGAGAACACACGAAGGGGCTCATCCAGGTGCAAATATATACATCATGAGTTAGCTTACCATATACTTACACTACATTTACTTATTTATGCAGTGAGGAAAGCCTGTGGTTAGCCAGTATCCCCGGGGCACTTAAAGACTTTGCTCACGGGCACCGGGATGGGATAACCCTACCAGCCACGGGATTTAAACCCACAATCTACCCAAAATAGGCCCTAATGCGCAAATGCGCTATTCCGCTCCCTATACCTACCAAATGGCACATTCCAAAGCTGAAATTGCAGACCCCAGCAGTGCTAAACATCAGAAATACCATTTAAAAAAAAAAAAAAAAAAAAAAATCGCATAATAAAGGGTTACTGAGCAGCTTTTACAAGGCTTGGGTGTGCTGGCGGTGAAATTTACTGACTGCATGGATTGGCTGTGGAATGAAACCTGAAGCCAACAACTTAGACATGTTCAGTCAGACAACCTGAATATTAGTTTTCCCATCATGCTGTATTATATATGACCTGGTTAAAGAAGAAATAAAGAAAAAAAAAAACGGAATTTAAGCCTGTGCTACACATTCCACTGTTACTGGTCCTCAGTACAGTACTGGTCCTCGAAACAGCCTACGCTCAGACAAAGGAATGTATAAAATTTCCCAATAATGCAAACATTGTTTAACTGAATAGGACAACCGGAGGCTTCTGCAAGCTGCCCGACTGATGACCTCACAGACAGCAGAACGATCACCGAGGAGATAACAGCAGGCAGCCGTTAGTGGTTCTGACAGTAAATTATCATAATGATCACAGATTACCAGAGCCCACAATGAGCCCATCAAAACGCATCTCCATAGAGACAGAACACGTCACCATAGAGACCGTGGCTGGAAGGAAGACGGGTGTCGTTAATCCAGACTTCAGTTCCCCACAGCAGGACACACACGCATCGCTGGTCACCCTCACGCACCACAGCATCACCAAATTCCATCAGAGCTCACAGGCCCTGCACTCGTCCCCATCTTCCATTGTTAAGGAAGCTTCCGCTTCCCTCCCTGAGGGTTTTCTGGCGTGAATATTTCATGCAAATCCGAACCTCCACGCGGACAGGGGCTCGGATGACAGGCTTGCGTGTGCTGCGGTGGAACCGGCATTCTTTCCAGACTGTCCGCTTCCGTTCCCCAAAACGTTTCGCCACACCATACACCGGTGGTGTAAATGACACGGTATCAAGGCCTTGAAATTGAGCGAGTGTTTAAACAGAGCAGTCCGATACACCACAGAACCTTTCCCAGTGGACAGTTTTGGAAACAGCGAGACAGTGGTATTTCACATAGCCATCGCCAACTCTCCCAGGGAGGTGAGACACTGATATGTGCTGTCACACTGCTGGAGATGGGTTCGAGCCAATTATCACTGCTTGTACCAATGCGCAGAGAGAAACTGATTGTTTCAGCAGCACCACACACCAACCAAGCGGAATTAAACAGCAGGCGAACCATTAAGGGGAGGTTTGCAAAACGGCGACGGAGAACAGAATGGCAGATTCTTAAAGCAGAGGGCGTGTAAAAACATTTACATTCAGTGCTGAATATCAGCTGACAGAAATTGTGGAAATGGAAATTTAAAAAAAAGGGGAGAATAGAGAGAATGAGAAAATACTACAGTACCCAGTAGTGGTCTTCTGTTTAACAGAGAAAAGTGGCTGATTAAATGTCAGGCCGTCTATCCCAGCAGCAGGCCTACTCAGTTCTGGGTAATGACCTTGTGTGCCGTTTCATGTTCATGCGGGCCAAATGTTTACATTGAAAGAGGGGCTCAAACACCACAAGCGTGAAAAGTGAAACTAACATCTGTTATGCACCTGACACTATGCAAAACGATTTCAGCTAGAAATACATTAGCAGAACAACAACGCTGAAATAAAACACAAAAGATTCTCAGCCTTGAACCTCCCATGAGTAACACGATCACATAAGCATTGTAAAGCAAGAAAGCTTCCTTAAATTCTTTAGAGAACAGGATGTTCAACGGCACAATTCTACATTTACTTGCTTCGTGGACAGTTTGTCAAATTTAAAAATCCGTAATTTTATGTGTATATACATAGGCTTGCTGTATGTAGGCTTACTCCATCTATTTCACTAGTAATTCCGATTAGGTGCGGATTAAGAAAAAGCACTTCCTGAAATCATATGGTCAATTCTGCATTCTTACGTGCTTTCACTGTCAAAGAGCTCTACCTCAAACATATTTAAATTGGATAAAATTAATTACGAAACAGAATCCAAGGCGATGCAGTGAACCTTCTGAATATGAAGCCCGCAGCATTTAAAAGGAGGACGTCTCACCTGAATGCCAGGCTGCTCCCAGAACAGTGGAATGGAGCCACGGATTTGAATGAAGGAAGAAACTTTATCATCCAGGAAAATTACCTGCAATGCAGACGTGTAAATGACTATAGTGGCCCAAGAAGACCACCCCTCCCAACACACACGGGATGGAATGAATCAAAAGCAAACTGGTGCGATAGGTATACGAAACATACCTATCCATATCAGTCCATTGACATGGACAAATGCAACCTAGGAACAGTAGTATTAGAAATCCAGGCAGCATAAACAGGTGACAGGTGGCAGTGACAAACTGCGGGATCCCACCCATGGACCGAACGCTCAACCTGAGGCGCCACAAACCCGGGCATTCGGGGCCGTAGCCCCAAATTAATCTGAACGAGCCCAGATGCTTCAGCACCCATATCGTCAGTGTGAGAATTCCATACAGCATGACAGTCTTTGTCCAGGGCTGTTTCCCAAAACCTTCCTATTGCTATAATCATCAGAACTTCAGAGATAGAAAATTCAATATGACGACCCTCGGACAGATCAGGCCTCTGGGCTGAACCGTGGACGTCTTAAGATCCTACCAACACCCTTACACTCAACACTTCACCGTGACTAAATCGTAAGGTCAGCCAGTGACCTCCACGCCAAGCTGAGGAGACGCATCCTGCAGGACGGCTGTTCACCTGCTCAGTCTCTACGAAGTTGGCCACCTGGCCGTCGTCGTTGGTGCCGCGCACGTTGAAGCGCGTGCCGGCCCGCTCGGAGCTGAGGCGGGAGATGACGCAGGCCTTGGCCTGCTTGTGGCCCGCGTAGATGGTGCGGATCTCCACCCCGCCACACATGAGGCGCAGCAGCCAGTCGTCACAGTTCACCCCGTAGTGCTTCAGATGAAGGTGCAGGGATTGGTTCCTGTCATGGATGCAGCCACACGTTGCATAGAAACACTCTCTTCCTGCCCCACAACTCAGGTTTTTTTTTGCTATGTTTCAAACATTTCCATAGCAATCTGACATCTTTTGTGAACCAGTGACTCACCAGAAAAAACGGATGTCAGTAGTGTCCTCCTTGACCTTGCGATGGGCGTTCAGGCTGAGATCCATGCTCACTCCGGTGGCGGACCAGGCAAAGTAAAAGTTCCCAGAATTCAGGACCTTGCGTACGTCCGAGATCCTGTCCTCGTCCGCGGGGTCGTTGCGGAGGGACACAAATTCGGTGGCAGTGACCCGGAACACTTCCGAGTCCTGGACTTTCCCCACGGAGCTGCAGCCAGTCACCACAACCAAGCTGTGGAGCATAGCGTCCCCTACAGGGTGGGAGAAGCCAGAACATGTTTAACATGCCAGACAAAAGCCGAGCAAAAGCCCTCAATAAAATATTTAACTTTTTGACTCCAGTTCACACTTTGGGCTTGTTGTTAAAAGGACTCTCTTTTTCTATAATGTTAACATGTGGGGGGGGCTGGGGGGCTTGGACCCCCAGAGATTTTTTTTCTCCCTACTTTGGAGTATTTAGTGTTTGGTTAATCTCTTCTTGTCATCTGGCTTTCTGTTCATTTGTCTTTCTCTGCTTTTGAATTATTCTGTATGAATGATGAAGGAATGTATCACAACACACCCATGTAAAGCACCTCATAAAAATAGATTGAATTAAATATTAATATTTAATATTAAAGTGATTACTACTTTAATTCTGGCATAAAAAACAGGTGCATCAAGCACTAAATTTACCCCCCACACCCAGCATTTAAAACTACGCCAGTGTTTCTGCACACTCGGGCGTCCCACCAGCTCACCGAGGTTGAGTCGGCGAACCCCCAGGATCCCATAGGCATCCAGCATCTTACTGTACGTGTTCTTAATCGCTTCCTT
>JAODLC010000042.1:16048358-16061094 GCA_026781145.1 Hippopotamyrus pictus | reverse complement strand
GGGGGAGGGGAAATCATGAAATCATAACCAGGAAGGGGAAAGGAAACGACGTTTACAACTGCACCTACCACTTGCGATTACAAGAACAATGGAATTCAAAATGGAAGGATCTGGAAAGAACCATTTTAGTATGCGGTAGCCCTAATTGGGATAGCCGTCATGGCCAACGCTTAGACCTGTCCCTGGTACGATGACCGGACATAACAACCACAGGTGCCCTAAGGTAACATCTAAAACAGGATCTGGACCAGTCTTTTCATGATGCACAGGACCTCCAGAGGAGGATATCTAGGGTGTCAGGTAACCGAGACTCAAACCTGCCAGGCAGCTGAAGATTGCTAACGGGCAGTTGTGGTGAACGAGGCAGGCTTCCACCAGATGTGACTTGCTCTGTAGTTGCTAAAGACAGCAATAACTTGGAAGGGTTGCGTTTTTCATGAACATCAAGTGAAAAAAGGCACTTACACAGTACAGCAACAGCCCCTGACTCAAACAGGAGACATTCCTCACGATTCCTGGTTTCAACGATTACACTGTACGGGGGAGGGTCCAGCTTGTGGTAAATACGATAACCCTTACTGAAGGCCATTGCTGATCTTCAAGGAAAACTGGACCAGATGAATCACACCTAAGAGAAAGAAAGCAAGGAGAAGCTCTCATTTCACAAGCAAATGAAAAACCCTCTAATTTAACTAGAGGAGACTGAACAGGTACCACGCAAATCCAGGCATGGACTTTCATCTTACACTCAAGCTATCAAAACCTCATGTAGCGAAAGTGACTTGCATCACACCAGCAACGCCCGAGTGTCTTTCAGAAACCAGATAAATATGCCAAATCGGCAAAAGACAGCAGACATAGCCTTCACAGCAGGAACTAGGAAACGTACATTTTAATACAAGTTATAACCGCTGTTATAACCATCAGGCCGCCGATGATGATCTACAATCTACTGCAGTATAATCTCGGGTAGTGCAGAGTCCGAAATATCCGGCCGCTTTGCTCGGGTGAAATGATGACTGAACGTTTATTTCTAGCATGATCACTGCTTTCGCCGCATGCAATAACCATCCATAGCATATAAGCGATAGCAGGCCCTGTGACACCTCTTCCCTGCTGACTTGGCCCAGCTTGATGCGCTACAGCAGGATTAGCCGCCAGTGACATACGGACTACGCGTTTAGCCAGCCAAGCTGGAGAGATTCACCAAATTTACCACCATGTACCGGTACTTAGCGAATCTTCATCATCCTCCTCATCATCATCACTATCACCATCACGACTGTTATTATTATTGTCGGCGTGCCAACCGTAAAAAAAGTCAGATATTTAAACGCAAGCCAGAACGTCATAAGCATTAGCAAGCTGTTTCCGATTATTAGTTTATAAACAGAAATGCAGTGCGAATTAAAACCGGCTGTGATAAGGTAGCTAGCCACCGTACTGACATTTTGTATGCACCTAGCCGGACACTGAAAGTCCTTGGGATTCAACAGCGATTTTCGGGAATCCGTTTATTTCCCCCTGGTGTTGTTTTGTTGTATAATCGTAGTCGGGATATTGCCGATATTCCCCGGCGTTGTTATCTACGGGACGCCGTTACCCAGCGGTTATGTAGATAGTTAGCCAGCTAGCTACCATTTCGTGTGCCGCTTTAAAATGACACCTGCCCGCCAGTACGGCAAAATGCCACCGTCGTTTGACAAACCAAAACCAGGCACCTTTAAACGTAATACTGGTTTTAGCATATATTTCAAAAAATACATGGACTATATTTCAAACAGGAACACTTACTACCCCTTCACGCCGCTTCTTCGCCGCCGGATTTTGTCAGGCACAGGATCTCAGCGGTAACAACACGACCCTCCTCCCACTGCACCGGTGACGTAACGTACGTAACGACCGCGTATCCCTCCCACTACACCGTCGGCAGAACAGACGTAACGTCCACGTATCCTTCGTAATCATGCGGAATACTGCTCGCACACGTCGCTCTGTTCGTAAATCACACGTAATGTCCGCAATCAGCGTAACAGTGCAGCTATAGAGTGGTCTCCTGCGTCCAGAGGAAAACGCAGCCCACTGTACCGGAAGCTTTGAATTCTTTGATTGTGGGATGAACATTCTTTTTCCTCATGTATTTAATTTCTGAATAAATTCATGAAATTCACGTTGTGCAGCTGCATCAGCAGGTAACAACGATATTCGCTGTATATAAGGAAATTAAAGGGACTGAGTTGCCCACATAAATACAAATTATCCTAACATTTTACAGTAGACTTACTATTTTCATTTTCTGGCGCTTTTTGGACTGTTATATCAAATTTATATTGTCAGTCTTATGTATATAAATAAATATGTAAAATTATATTCATGCTGGATGAGGTTAGAAGACGCAAGGATTAAATGCACATCGTATTGAAGAAATGTATCAATATCTTAATTGACTTTTTTCCCCTGGAAATATGATTTCCATATTATGATAAACAGTGCCTCGTCTACACTTGAAACAATCTAGTGATGCCCATGCACAGGATTTACACAAGGTGCGACATCTCTTGGTTAAGAATTTAAGTGCAAAGTGTGCAGTAGTGGAAGACAGAAACGCGCTATTAAGGAGATGGTAAAGATGTTGAGTAAAAGTGCAAAGTGATTGTCATCACAGACAAAATATACAAAATATGAAGGCGCAGGGGAGTTTCTAGATATTGAAAAGACCAGGGACTAAGCCACGTTTACCTGGGGCTTGACTTTGTTTCTTTTTGAAGGAAATTTGACGTCAAACTACAGCCCGAGCGATCGGATCTACCGACGCCCATATGAAGGAGCATTTGTCATTTGCTCAGAACCGTTCATTCGTGGGCATGTGAGAAGAACACCTGCAGCTACATAGGCTACCTAACAAAACCCCCTTCCTTGCTCAAGAACATTATTCTTTAACTTTGGGATTAAAGCCACAATTTTGTACAGGTGCAGGTTTCTGGGTTTAAAATGTTAACAATTGAAACGCAGCTCCGTTGATCAACTCAAATCGGAAGGCCGGATCCACCCCGCCCCACCCCGGTAGCCTGACCGGATCGATATGGTATTATCTGTACGGGTTTACTAAGAATAACCTTATCAGAAAAAAACAGTAAACGACAAACAGTGAGGCAATGAGCTCAGTGCCAGGCACTTATTTTATCAATCGACGCACATTTTGACTGAATTTCGTTTTCTTTGTTTTATACGGTCACGTGGTATATTCAGTATTTCCAAACAGATTCCTTCAAAATTTATTTAAGCATCGACAATCTACATAAACGCTGCAAAGAAGTTAAACATCATTGGATCATTTGCGCAGGCTTCCCCAAACAAACTGCTCGGCTGCGAGTCTCACGTAATTGACATAAAGTTAAACCAATCAGCGATTGACTGATTATTTTTTAACAACAAATGTGTCCAATCGTAAGCAAGATGATGGCAACGGGAAATGGACGAGTCATAACTTCAGCGCTGCAGTTGCAAAGGGATTTAAACTAGAGTGGAGTCGATGAAGCCTGTTAATCATAATGTAAGTCACCTTTTAAATTGCGCAACTCAACATAAGGTAAGAGACAGGACGCTTAATGTTATTTGTCAAATCCGCAGTTTGAGCTCTTTAGGATTAACATTGAATAAAATCTTTCGTTTGTACGTTTTTGTTTGCTTTCTGGACATGCTGTTTACAGAAACTTGTTTTTGATTGTCATTAAGGGGCACCTGACAAAAAAGTGAGATTTGTAAAATTATGTGCTTTGTTGTATCTTTGTACTGAGATGGACATTGATGACATGCCGTTTGTTCTTTACTTTTCCAGTTATTAAAAAGTTTGTTTTCTTGCCATTACTTCTTTGTTCAAATGATACTTTGTTAAACTTAATATGTAATAAATCTATATATTTCCGGACGTTTTCACTTTAAAAAGCGTACTGAAAGGTATTCATTTTTGTTTCACGGTCAAGTAAATTAATTTCTTTGCCAGTAGTTGAAATACAGCTGCTTATGTATCAGAATCCTTGTACATTGCTGCCTGTTTGCAAATATGATAATGGTGTTTCAACTATTTGAAAATTGTAAACTAATTCATTGATTAGTGGGGAGGTGCTGGGGAATTGTATTGGGTTTCCCACAAATTGAAACTCCCATACTTGATTAGGCTTATGAGTCACACCCAGCAATGCATAACGCTTATGTAATCTTATGTTCCAGTGAATTTGAAGCAGAACTGTGGCCCGAAGAATGAAGGGACTGTACTTTGTGGAGCCTGTCGTGGCTCTGTACTCTTTCGCCTGTTTTTTGATCTACCCGCTAGTGTCCCAGTATGTTTACCGGCGCATGTGGCAGGATCTGACGAATACGACTTACCCAGCAGCAGACAATGCTTCCAGCTGCATGGTCAACACTAACCAGTCCAGTCATGAGGTCAGTAAATTCATAAAAATGACGTGGATCCACATCTTCAGCTGTATTTATCTGGTTTTGTTGGTCAGAGACCATTGGCATATTGTCTACACATCTATCTTCACTCTCGACTGTCAACTCCACACGTGGACATTTATGAAGTAAAGAACGATCCATGTTCTGTTATTTTACGTTAGTGACATGCTCTGTCTCTCTCACACAGAATGTAAAAAAGTACGTAAGGTCAAACTTTAAATATGCTCTCCACCCATTGGCTGAATCAGATTATTTTTTTAGGTAACGTTATCTTTTTCCGTTTATAAATGTTTATTTTTTAATTGGTCAAACATAGTATCCACGCAATAGAAATAAAAAATAATCATAAAAAATTATATCTTGTGGGTGCTACGGGGGTGCTATGGCTATTCCAGGGGTATCTATAGCACCCCCAAGTGCCGCCCCTGTCTGATGTCTACAGTCTTGTGACTTAGATGATAACAGACACACTTCTGCTAGTAACTGTTTCAGTTTCCTAAAACACAGAACACCTGCTTTCTATGTTTAGGTTGTACTCAAATGTCACTTCCATTTTTTCTTCTTTTCTTTTTAACTTCTTTAAAATTTTGGCTTGTATTATTTAAGGTCTTCCCAGCATGCACTGCACTGTCTGCTTTTGCTAACAGCGTGTCTTTTGCTTCAACAGAAAGTGCAAAGGGCAGCTTCGCTGTTCTCCCTCTACAACGAGCTGTTCTCCATGATTCCCAGCCTCATCATGACTCTACTGCTGGTGGCGTACAGTGACCACCGGGGTCGCAAAATCTCCATCGTTCTCCCTCTGGTGGGCAGCCTCGTCTACACGTCCTCCTTCTTGGCCATCTCCTTCTTTGAGCTTAATATCTACCTGCTCATCGTAGCCAACTTTGCCAGCTCCCTGTTTGGTGGTGTAGGCACCCTGCTTGGTGGCTGCTTCTCCTACATTGCTGACCTGTGTAGCGATGGCAAGCAGAAGACCCTACGTATGGCTGGTGTGGACATGGTGCTTGGTCTTCTCTCCGGTGTGGCTTCCATCTCCACGGGCTACTTCCTGAGGGCATCCGGCTTCAACTGGCCCTTCTTTACCGCCTTTCTCTGCCACGCTGCCAACATGCTGTATGTCATAGTCCTGCTGGAGGAGACGTGGAAGTCACCTGACCTGCAGGAGATGCAGCCCCCCTTGCAGAAGCTAGTCACCGGTGTCTACCGCCTCTTTGCCCTGGCCAGTCGGAGGAGAAACATGGTACTGATCCTCTTGCTCCTCATTTTCTTCACCTACTCCTTCTCCAACATTGGCGGCCTTGCTCTGGTCACGCTCTATGAGCTGAACGAGCCTCTCTGCTGGAGCGAGATCCTCATCGGCTACGGCTCGGCCCTCTCCACCCTCGTGTTCCTCACGAGCTTCATTGGTGTGTTCATCCTCTCCCGCTGCCTGCCCAACGTGGCCATTGTCTTTGTTGGCCTCCTATCCGCCATGTCTGGGCTGATCATGACCGCATTCGCCAGAACCACCTTGGCGATGTTCCTTGGTAGGAAGTCTTTTTTTCGTTCTTCTATCTGCCTGTAGACTGTGAGCAGTAAAATGGTTAGAGCTCTATAAACATTCAGGTTTGAATCCCTGATAAGGCTGGTTCCTTATAGTAACATTATTGTTCCTTAACTTAGGAAACTGTATCCATCACCTGCATGCTAGAGCTTAACCTTTCCAGCTTTGTGACTTTATGTTTGCACTAATTAAATGATATTCCACATCAGATGTTTAGCTCTGGGAACCTTTATGGTTTTATGGTGCCTGAATGTGCAATTAAAACATAAATACTATTGCTCCATTGTGTGTAAATGCACACTTTCTGTCAACACCATCGTCTTATCAAGTAACATTCATTTGTTATTGCATTTTCATTATGTTTTCCGATAAAGGAGATCATATCAGCCTTTTTATAATTGTCACTGAGAATCTGGTCATTTAAAATAGTTTTTTTTCCAGCTCTAGCCAGTGGATGAGACTCTGTGATGTTCTTTTTGTGTTGTTATAAGGAAATTTAGTAGTGACACATTCTTCTTGGTCTGTGTGTGTGTGTGTAATAGCTAGTAATTAATTTTCATAATGAGGCTCCTGTCATTATTTCTAACAAGGGAAAAGTCCCATATGAAATGTTTGTTTTCCAGTCAGGGTGCCTATGCTGCTGGCCATCATGCCGGCCCCTGTTTTACGTTCCATGATGTCAAAGATTGTCTCGAAGTCTGAGCAAGGTAAGTGCTCTGTGTGGCGGCTTCAGAGGTGGAGTGGGCTGGGGGGGGTTGACTGAATGGAGGTGACCGGACTCTCCCCTTCCCTGACACAGGAGCTCTCTTCGCCTGCGTGGCCTGCCTGGAGAACCTGAGCTCCAATGTAGCCTTTGCCATCTTCAACAGCCTGTATGCAGCCACCGTTGTCTGGTTCCCTGGATTTAGCTTTCTGCTGGCGGGTGGCTTGTGTCTGCTTCCCGTAGCCTTGCTGGGGTGAGCAGCTGTCATCGTGCTTATTTTACAAAAGGCGACACACGTAGCGTGTATCTCTGATTGATGCATATGCTGACATATTTGGGGGCTCACAGTTATTTCTGTTTTAACTTCCCAAGCCGCCATACTGCATTTATGTGACATGGAGTGATTTAGCTGATAGATAGAAAAAGTGTTTCTTTAAGTTGCCTTCGGAGGGATGAACAGACACTTAAGAGCCTCCACCTGCTCAGGATTTGGGACGCCGAACACTGTAGTTCCATTAAAACAGAGTAACCCTGCCGAGTAGCGGGAGCTGAAACCTGAACCTGATTCTTATGCCACATTTCCTCTTCAGACCTGTTTTTTGGGGTCAGCAGTGTGTGACTACATGTCCTGTGTACAACGGCTTCTTAACTGTATAGTTCCTGTTTCCTGAGTCATTGTGCCATAAGCTGACAAAGGCTATATTGTGAGGTACTGGTACTGGCTTATGGACAGCTTACGAGAGTCGGTGGAATATTTTCTTACCGCCCCAAAGCACCACTTGGCCATAAAAACAGAGGTGAGCTAATTAGTCCAGCATTTAGGCCGTATATGTTAAGTGTGACGGTGAGCACAGCAAACTGGGGCTCCAACTGACCCCATTTCAGAGATGCAGTATGCCTTTGTGTCCAGTTGCTGGTCCCAGTCCAAAAAATATATGCCCCAGTGTTGGGTTTCTCTCCCGGACAGTGTGGTGGCATTCCTGGGCCCGGATGAAGCCGGTGAAGCAGAAGCTCTTATCGCTGGAGAGGAAGCTGGTGGAGCGCCTTCCATCTGAGATCCGACGAGGCATTCGAGCGGGACGGCGACGTATCATCTGACCACCAGATGTTCCCTGGACGCGTGTGGTGTCCTAGGGCAGGGTTGTAGAGGGACGGCTGACATGCCGCGAGAGGCACAGGCGCAACATCGCTGCTTGAGACCAAAGCTCACTCTTAGCACTTCTTTGGAAACCAGCTCTTCGCAGTTGGGGGTTCTTTTCTGTGGATTATGGTGTGGTGTGTTTCACAACCCACAGCCTAGAATTACAGCCCCTGTCTCCATGGCAAGTGTGACACTTTGCGTAGAAGTATATTTTCCTATGGTGTATGGGCTATTTTTGCTGGTCCGTTTACTGTGACAGGCTTCATAGTTTAACCGTATATTCAGCTGTTTGTTTCTGCTGCCAGACAGTTTGAACTCATCATTCAGATGTAAAGCAAAACATGTAATTTAATAAATTAAATACTTCAATAAGTAATTAAAATGCGCTTCCATTGGGAAGTGGTCTAAATAATAAATTATTTACAGCTGTAGTCTGCCTAGGTCAGGATGATTACTGAAGATGAAAGCACCTTAAATTTTGCCAGTGCGCAATGCATCTTTTTTCCCACTGTAATCCTATAACAAGGGTAGTTCAGTGCAATTTTTGAATTTTCTAAAATTTAGATGAATTCAAATGATTATTTAATTATATAAACCATTTTTGTTCAGATGTAACATTGCGATATACATGTAATTATGAATTATGGCCATCAAAACGATGGCTAATGGTAACATTTTGTATATGTTTCTTTTCAGATGACTTAATCCAAACGTGTGTGAAATGTATTTCTGCTTTAACCATTTTATGCTGGCAAATCTTTGAGTGAAGCCAAGGAGACCGTTATGGTTAATATTATGTCTCTTGGAAATATTCTGCTCAAAGCCTGACCAACGAGGCAAATCCAGTTTGTCGATCAAAGCACTTTCAGATAACTAGAAAATACTTTAAAAGAGCTAAAACTAAGAATCTCCGCGTTTCTAATTTAACAGCCTTACCATAACATAATGGAGCTGCTGTATTTCAGGTTATTCTTTTCCCGAGGAAATACCCTTGACAGTGGTCAATTGTTCAGAGCTCGTTAGCCGTTTAGTTACGCAGGACTCGTGATGCTGAGAGTAAACGACAGTATTTTCCGAATGCAATATTACACTTTACCGCAAGATGTCAGGCTTTGACAGCAAAACCCATAATTTCTTTAACAAAGAAGTTGTGGTTTTGTAATGTAGAATAGTCAAAAATCACAGGTCTTCTTAGCATTACATTAAAACAGTTTGTATATGTTGTAATGAAATTTCGATACTTAATGTAAATCCCGAATCTACGGGAAGCGCAACCGTAAAATAAAAAGCAGAAGTTGCATATTTTCTGAATATCATTTTCTGTCCATTGATTGTTGCTTGTAACGCATGACTGTTAAAGCATCACTTGTATTTGTTGAGTACGTCCCACTGTTTCCATCTGTCTACTTGTTGGGGGACTTGTCATTTATTGTTAGCTACCGTACGTATCATGGCGGTGGATAATTGTAGAAATGGCGTGTGCTGTACTGGGAAATCCCATTACAAAAATACGTGAAGAAGGATTTTTATTTTTTATTCTTTGGGGGAGGGTGTTCCTTTGGGTCTTGTTTTCTTATTATACATGTAACAATTAATTAAATCACGCCACCATTATCTTACAACTCACAAGATAACGTCACAAACGCGGAAGGACGCTTTACTACTCCGCCATTCATCGATAGGAAAATTACGGAATTTCAGTGAAAAATGGCAGTGCACAAGACCTTCTCATCAGTCTTTGTCGACAGATTGTCTTAACGTGATTTATATTGTGTGTACTGTTTAATATCCCTTTATACAGGAGGATTTTTTTGGGTCAACCTATAGTTAAAATCGTAACCTAGTTGTATTACAGATAAAGTTAAGCTACGGTTAAAAGTCCAGAAACAACGATATATTCTCATTTATTTATAAGTGCACGCATTCATGAAAATCGGAGTCAAAGTGAAGCCGTGTGACTGAATTGATTAAGCTCAGGTTTTGCTGGATATATATTGCATTAATTTTTACCTACAAGCTGCACTGGAATGCGATCAGACCCATAATTGCTCACAGAAAACGCAAATAAAGCGTGTGCTGATTTATCTTCATTCGTGACAGACGTCCAGAAGACAGATGCGGAAGATTGGAAGAATTGGAATCCGATTAGTTAAACTGGATTTCTCATAATGTGCGTGTGTGTTTCTGCATACCTGCGTGCGCTCGTTGGTGGACGGACGTCCTGTTCTGGGTGCAGTCCTGCCTTTTACTCTGTATTAGTGGGAAAGACTCTCAGCACGTTTATGACCCTGTACTGGATAAATGTTTGGAAGATTAATGGATGGACTCTATGTATACATCAGGGCTGCCAGCCAACTTCGAGGAATTTGTTGGACTGAGATTTATCTGGAGGTGGGCGTCGTATAACCGGAAAGCGTTCACTTATGTGGATATTCCCATGTGCTCTAACGCGTGATATCACACCGCTAATCTGTTGTAACGCGACTGAAATATTAGTATAAATCCATTACGACGCGGAATGGCGTTTGATTTCTGACCTCTGACCAAGAAGGTACCCCGCCCCGCACTGCCCCCTGGGTGCTAAATAAAAGATACCTACTGCTGTGTCGCATATGGGTTAGATGCAGAGGGCACACGAATTTACATGTATGGGACAGTTTTTACATTGTGAATAGTTTGTCGGGTTTGCAAACTACCTCAGCTTAACTAATTTTAGGTTTATAATGGAATACTATGGATTTGCTATAAGATTTCTTGCGTAAGCGTGAGTCTGAATGCGTGAGATGCGTGGGACCTGGCAACCCAGGGGGCAGGAATTCTTACCTGCGTTCTTCAGGCAGACCACAGTGCCAAAGAAATGCAAGGAAAATACGTACAGTATGTGAGCCAACAAGAAACAGCAAATAACAGAAAATGGCACCGATTTAGACAAGCAAAGGGAATTTACGTGTACCATGAACAGCGGAATCTAGGGAATAACGTCAGGGTATTAACTGTAGCAGAATTTGGGGTGAAATTAGCTTTTGTTGAGTCATTTACTTGCCTGTGGATTAAAACTGTTTCTGAATCTTGTGGCCTGAGTGCTTAAGGTCCTATACTGTCTGCTGGAAGAGAAGAGGAAGACCTATCACTGAAGTCCTTTATGATGTCGTCTTCCTATCTAAAGCAGTGTGCTGGGTGTGCCCTAGACAACTGTTTAGTTCTCCTGGTGGTATCTAAGGAGGTGGTGGGCCTTCCTGATGAGGGTTGAGGCATGATGTGTCCACGAGAGGTTGTCCTCGATGGTGACTCCCAGTTATTTGATGCTGCTGACCTTCTCCACACCGTCCTGACAGATGCAGATGGCAGTGTGGGCTGCCGTCTGCTACGTGAAGTCAATTACTCATGCCTTGGTCTTACTGACATTTAGGGAGACACTGTTTTCCTGGCGCCTCTCATATTTTTATTGGAATATAGGGTAATATTAATGCATCAGCTACAGCTCCTCTTCAGACCTATTAGGGCTGGCCCAATGTATAGTACAAGCCTACATAAATTGTAGATTTGAAGTGCTTTGACAGTAACGAATGAGTATTTTTCCAGCTAAGACAGTCTATTACTAAACCACATGTAAATTTTCAGTAGGTAGATCTCCCCATCTCAATGGCTATGTCATGTAGCATATATTCAATGGATGTACGCGATTTATAGGCGAAAGTGATGTAAATATGTGTATAAAAAAAGATTTTTAGGTAGAAGATTTTAAAAAATGCCTTATGATAAATATTCGATCTTGGCATTTCATGAAGGGGAAATATAAGCTGCCGCCCTCTTTGTTTGGAGGAAGTATTTAAAGTCAAGCATATTAACCCTGATTGGAGGCTGTTTAATGAGACATGCAACATCATCTCTATATAGCTACTTAGTCCATCTAATAAAATATATAGACTGTTATATAAAAAAATCAAATTAGCAATACTTTATGAGTATGAGCTAGTATTGCAATACTTTTTATTAACGTTTTGGTATGGGAGAAGTTTCGTCTGTCCCGCACACGCGATGTTTGTTAACACCACACAAAAATATGAGGCACGTGTGGACGAATGAGACCCCATGATGGGAAAATCATTGGAGATGCTGTCTCTCTTCTAGGCTTTGAAAAAATAAGGGGTGTAACTGCCCCCAAATGTGTACCAAGATACACGATTTTTCATTTTTTCAATGTGGGACAGTAATATATGGGACAGAAGACAACTCTACTCTCTTCTCACCCACCAGTAATATTTTTTACGTTTTTTTTCCCACAGCTACCCTCACCAGGAATAGCTTGCCGTCTGCTGAAAGAGGTGATTTATTGACGCAATTAGGCACTTGACACAGAAATATCAAGTGAAATTCCCCCTAGATATCAACATGAGCTGTGGGCTTTTATTGTTTTGCGGCCTTGGTGGTGGTAGGGAGGATGGCACCCTAACTATGTTTTTATACAGTAAATCGCATGCGTATATGTGGGGAGCCAACGGCTGGCTGTACAGATAGGTGTGGATTATGGAATCAGCCACCAGGGGCCCTAATACCGGCCACTGGCTTGATCCTTCCTGTCCGGATGCCCTGCCTATTAGACTCAGTGAGGAGTGGGAGTGGCTTGCTGCTTAGGAAAACAGACAGTAATTTGTGTACTGGAGACAAAATGAAATGTAATCGAAACTGTCAGATGTAATCGAAACTGTCAGTCGCCCAGCTGGGTTGATAGATGAGGGTCTGAGCTGGTTGGGTGAAAAATCGATGAATGTCTGGTGTAAAGCTGGATCAGCCAGTGCTGCATTTGGACCCCCACTGGGCGCTTTTTTTCAGTTGGGTAAACGCAGGTCAGTGAGCCGACGGGCAGCCGACACCCCACCACACCCCCCCC
>JAODLC010000042.1:16011767-16023066 GCA_026781145.1 Hippopotamyrus pictus | reverse complement strand
TATCTATCTATCTATCTATCTATCTATCTATCTATCTATCTATCTATCTATCTATCTATCTATCTATCTATCTATACTGGTAACACTTTACTTCAAGCTGTCATCTATAATGAAGATATATTATGAAGATACATTCATAATGCACTATAATGAAGATATATTACGAAGATACATTCATAATGCACTATAATCATCAGCATAAGAATTAGTAAAGCATTACAGCATCTTCTACTGACAGTCATAAGGCATTATAGTGTTTATAGTAATTATAATATTTCAATGGTGCTTTCATCTATCATGCATTTTAGATCTGTACCTTCATAACGCATTATAATGGTTGCCATAAGCATCAAGGATGCTTGGTTCTGCATGATAAAGGTATCTATAGTGCATTATAGATGAGAGCTTCATAAAGTATGTTCATATCGAGTTATGCCTTTTTATAAATATTTATAGCCATGTTTATAATGCTTTATGAATGTACCGTAATGTGTTATGAATGTGTTCATTGATTCTTATAGGCACGGCATTCAGAAAAAATGTTACAAAAAAACTTAAAATAAGATAAAGGCCAGTTATTCCAATGTTAAAAATATTCCCTATAAATATACCACATCACCATATCCATATATACCATTGGTGGAGAAGATTATAGTGGGCCTAGATTTTGTCCCAGGCAGCAAAAGGTACAAGCTTGACATATTCTGTGGGCAGGGGTGCAGCCCGTCACAGGGACATGCCATCATAGGGTCTTTTATAGACAGCACTTTGCTATCCTGGATGGCTTTGGAGGAACCAGAGAACCTGAAAGAATCCCATGCGACACGAGGAGAACGCACTCTGCACCCACAGAGCGGAGGGGGCAGGACTCAAACCCCCAGGCCTGGAGGTGGGAGGTAATTGTGCCACCTACTGAGCCACCCCTGACATTACCGTACGGACACATTACATTACCATATAAAGAGACCATATGATTATGAGTATACCACATGCAGAAGAAGAAAGGGTATAAAACTCAAAAGGATTAGCGTTTGACCAACCTCATAATAAACCGTGGCCAATAGGGGGAAATAACTGTACACTTGCCAAACAAACAAACAAATGAAGAAGCAAACAGATAAATACACCAATATGACAATACTGGATGCTTTCAGGAAATCGCTGTGGTTCTCTTTATCTCATTAATTCCTCATTCAAGGACACCCTGAAAAAATCCTTCATTTGTTTCACTGTGGCACATTATGAACAGACACATTATTAATCAAGGGGGTGCTGAAAGCCTGTGTGGACCCATACCAACGGAGACACACATTCAGACAAGCGACACAGATATATACCTGTAACATATCACAGAACTCTGTAATTACCCCATTGTCTCAACCTTGGAGAGCAGTATCTGCACAATATGTGACTAAATTTCTCTCATCATCTGTGCATCCTCACCTACACACTCAGCTGTGCCAGGAACCAGGCATATGTATGCTGGAGACGCCTTGTTATTTTACTTAGAGCTGTTTTTAGAAGAAGCTAAGCTACTAGACCATCATGTCCAGAGGTAGAGATTTCAAGTCCAGAGAGTAAAAATCCAGACCAAGATTTTGTTTCAGCCAGCCAGCTGAGTACTCTGTGACTGTGACTTTGTATACTCAACTGGTTGGTTGAAACAAAATATTGGTCTGGATTTCTACTTTCTGGACCTGAACTCTCCATCTCTGATCATGCCGAATACAGGGCTTCACTCAGAATTATTTCATCATTAATGGCCGTTTCAAACTTATTTACCAGCCTGTCTGTTAGGACCTTCCATTAAAACCATTCGCTTTATGTAAAACTGCCGTGTTTGTGGTGAATTAAATGTTTCAGCAATTACGTGAAAACAAAAACATATACTGACCCTCCGTGACTTATGACGGAGTTCTGTTATAGCTTAAATTGGCCTTGTTGTGGAAAATTCCATCCATTCATTTTCCATGCTGCATACTCATGACAGGTTTGTGGCAAGACTACAGTAAGAAGTATAAGATAGGGGGCACCCTGGATGGGGAACCAGACTGTCACAGGGCACCCACTCACAAACTATAGACAATTTAGAGACAACAGATCACCTAAACCATATGTAGTGGTAGTAAACCACACAAAGACGGGGAGGACATACACATTATACACATAGACAGTAATGGGTGATTCCAGGCCAGACCAAGATTTTGTTTCAAGCAACTACATTTTGTATAAACAGTTACAGTCAGAGTACTCACCTGGTTGGTTGAAACAAAATCTTGGTCTGGACTTTTACTTTCTGGACTTGAACTACCAACCATGGAGTCACATCCCTACAGTGCCAAGCACTGAGCCATTGTTAAACAGTCTCGTATGCGAAATAAATTATTAACGAATATACGCCCAAGCTAGTTAAAAACTTTAGAATAAAGCATAGAACGGTTTTATCAAAAGCTAAAAATTAAGTTGACGTGGTCTTATGTTGCACCCTTTAAGTATTTATGCCATGGATACTAAACGTGCTGGTGCTTGATGGTTTTTGTTCACCTCTATCCTTAATATTACTTGACATATTTAGCCATCTTGCCTGAGGACTGGATGAACTCTCTCTAACCTGTAGGATCCCTGCTCTTGAAATGTTCATCAGACCATAGCAGCCAGGGGGGTGTATGAGGGCAGTGCTGGTCATCACAAGTCCATTAGTTTTATGCCCTAGTGGAATCCGTAATTAATAAGCCTTGATTGCTACACATGTAACAAATTTTGGTTGAATAGATTATGCTTCAATTTACAGCTCACTATCACTACAGCTCACTATCACTTTTTATTCTTGTGTGCCCAAGCATGTGCTATCTGGGTGGCTGGAGTGCTGAGGTCACATTGAACCTGACGTTCACCATCTAATTAAAGTATCTTCAATCCAAATCAAGTCTGTTTGATGCATAGATCTGATTCGGGGTCAGGTGTGTAGACTTGCCCTCTTTAAGACCAAGGTTGGACCCCAGGCCTAACAGTGCTGATACACAGGGCAACTTTTTGAGCAATCATGATCCAGATGAGTTGCCCTTTGTCTCACCTGGTTGGCTATTGCCTGGCAACATTGCTCAAAAATTTGCCCTTTGCATCATTTCCATTTAAAAGTTACACAATTCAGTTTGGGGGTGGCACGGTGGCGCAGTGGTTAGCACTCTTGCCTCACATCTCTGGGGCCTGGGTTGTCTGTGTGTAGAGTTGGCATGTTCTCCTTATGTCATCGTGAGGTTTCCTCTAGGTGTGTGAGTGTGTCTGTGATGGGTTTGTGCCCCATTGTTGTGGATCCCTGCCTCGCACCTCTAACCTCCTGGATCAGCGCTGGACCGCCTGTGACCCTGAATAGGACAAGTGATTACAGAAAATGGATGGATGGGGATTCCAGTTTGTTTCTGTTAAGAATTCAACATGTTCCAGTCCAAATGCACATTTCATCTTACGTAATCTGTATAATGAACAGAACAAAATTATCTAGATCTACACAAGCATAGAGTAAAACGGCGCCTTTGCATAGCTGCAAGAAAATCATGGGTGGACATTCTAGCTTCCAGTTGGATGGGCTCAGCTGGGGGGTGGTGTTTCCAGATGACACCAGCACAATGCCCTACTGTACAGGAAAGTGTAAATAACATAACAAGAACGACAAACTGGAACGACAAAGGCTTTTTACACCGGACCCAACCTACCTTATCTCGCTTCACGCTCTTGAACTTGAGACATCTTCCTTTTCCTGCCAAGGTCTTTGTTGCCTGTTTGCTCAGGAAGACCCCGCGATGGAACGTTTGGACTGATAGCTGCTTTCGCAAATAATAATGAGAATGTAACATTTGAGTACGATAATTGCTAAATGCGAGGAGATTGGAAAAACACTCACTGAGTTCAGGATAAGAACAATATGTGGAATGGTGTTTCAGAGAGCAGGGACAGCACCGTTTAAATTCTGACAGACATCGTGAAGAAAATGCAATTTTTACCACGGTCATGATATTTCAAAAAGTAGTCTAAATTGTTTTTTTCTTAACCACAGACATAGATGAGTCTTGCCAAGGTCATGTTTGTCAGGGCACGGTAGGTTGGCGAATCCGGATTGAGAGAGCTGCGCTGACTTCATTTCCCGATGCATTGTTAACCATCAGATTCGACAGTAGCGCCCCCTGGTGGGCGGAGCTCTGAGAGCCTGGATGGACTGGTCCAGAGCAGAATGGCTGCAATGCTGGGGATTATTTTCCCACGGGGAGTGTGACGTGCTGTTTGTACCCGGGCGGTGGAAGGAAACTGACAGGGGCTGCCGGGGCGGGGGCACATTGCTATGTTGGCAAAGCTACAATGAGTGACTCTTGATTCACCTAGATGACCAAAAAAAATTGTCAGGAAGTTCTCAGCATTGGGTGTTTCCTGTTTTCCAGAGGCAGACCCCCGGGACAATGAGGGGTAGGGGGGACGTTCAGTTGTGTAATTACGTACCAGTATAGCAGGATCGATGCCATGGGAAACAAAGTCTACATGCTGAAGTGGGAAATAAAAGGACGTGAACTGAGCTTTTAACACGAAGGAGGTTGTCACCTCCCGCAGGTGCATGCTGGGAAAATCTGTGCTGCTTCCTGTCTGCGAGGTCAGTGATATTTCTGGAATGACCTGGGGCGTTTCTAGGATTTGACCTATAGGGGGACTCAGCTGTCACTTTCGAAGAAGTACAGGGTGCCACCCACGATGTTGGTGGGGAGGAGGGATATGAAATGGATATGAAAATATGGGGCAAATCATTAAAATGGATTTAGAAAAATCATTTTTCAGGGCGGCTGAAGTCCTCCGAAATAAGGTCTACAACCGTCTATTCTTATGACCCTCAGGTTCTCACAGCAGATACAACGCTCCCCCTCCCCATTTAAAAACGGAAGCTCTTTCGGGCACAAAACGTCTTCGAAGTGATGGATGTACGTGTGGGTGAGGCCGTTCCTCTGCTTCTACTGCTGGTCGAAAAGTTACAACCGAGACCGGTTCATGCAATACAGCAACAACACAGTGGCCTGGAACAGAACTGTTTGTTATGTGGGTTTTCTGTTGCTAAAGACAACCAAATCGCATAGGAAAATCACCGGAGGTGATGGAGCGAGGTCCAGGGAAGTGTAAAAGCAAGCGGCCTAACGGGTCTGTGATTCACTCGGGGACTAATCCGTCGTGAAGAAATGCTCAGTGACAGGAACCCTTCAATGAAATGCTACCATCTGAGGTTCATTCTCCCTTCTGGTACCAGAGCTACGTCTTGGTTTCTTCAACTTGAAGGAGTTTGTCACTGCCCCCCCCCCCCTCTTTTTCACTGAGTGGAACGCTCCGCAGTCAGGAGCTATAAAATTACAGGGAACATCTGACTGACGCCTGGTCTGCTTGTCTGCAGGTCAAACCCAACAAGGCCCAGCAGGGTCCACCTCTGGATCTCTGATCCCCAACTGAAAACACCCCCATCTCAGGAAGCCATCTTTCCCTGGCTACCATCTTCCGCGCTTTTCAGCATTCCAATTTCCAGCTTACATCATCCTGGAAAAGACTGCAAATAATTACCAAGCGGGGAGTTTCCTCACCTTGTCCTTTACTCTTGGCGCATAAAATGTGTGTCTATCATGCTGAGTACGTGCAGGGTTTCGCTTGCTGATTTGCGCTTCAGCCTTTCTGCTCACACCGGATTAAAGGGGAATGTTATTGCAGTGTGTTCGATCCTTCGGTCAGGCAGCTTCATGGGAATGGAAAGCCCTCGCAGGTCTCATGGCTGCCATGCAAAAACATGTTGAAATATAAATCACCAAACTCTACGCAGCATGCTGCCTAAAACCAGCTTTTTCCTGTTTTCGTTCTCTAATTCTGGGCTTTGTTTTTTGAGCTTCTTTTAAGGTGAAGTACACGTCTGTGCATCAAAGTGAAAGGGGAGTTTTAAACAGTTTTAGAAAGAAGAAACATAATTTGTTGTATGTTATTTTTATTTGAGGTCAGAAAATGGAGTTAATGGCACAATTATGAAGGATCATAACGTTTTTGAAAATCAGCACTGAACTTTTAATACATGGCTGTATATTAAATGACTGCGATGCACTGGCATCCTGTCCAGGGGGTACCCTACCTGTGATAGAGTCCAGGGCACTCTACAACCCTTCAAAGCAGTTCACGATTGGTGGACTAAATCACATACCCTAACCCTAACCCTATGCAAGACGGTTTCAAACTTTATAGGTAAGAAAGTTTGGGTTAACACTTGCTCAGAAATTTCATTAATTATGTTCATTTTAAGATTTTCTTTCGACAGGATCTCTTCACAAGCTGGCTTTGGGTTCAGTATCTTCGGACGCCATTTCTACCTCCTGACTGGCTGTGTGAAATGATGTCACCATCTGCGCAGCCAGCGTGCGCAGCCTATAAGTCCAGCTCTGAACGGAAGTCTCTTTCCTGCGATTGTCTTCCTGTTGGCTTTTTCTTCCACCCCTCTAAGAGATCAAATCAAGCAGGACATCACTCACAAAAGGAACATCCCAGAAGATATCAGAAGGAGTGAAAACAGGAAGAGAGCAACAGGTCAAGATAGCGACAGGAAGCTCACAGCAACTAGTAGCTACATTCTGTATCATTTACATTTAACATATTTAGCAGACGCTTTTGTCCAATGCAATGCACAAGTGAGACAAAGAGGACATTACACACATACCTGCTATTGAGGAGTCGACTGGACATCAGTGAATCTAGGCTGAGGTACCAATGACTGCCCAGGTACAAGTGCATGCATTATCGTAACAGAAGCTACACGACGTCTTCCAACACAGTAAGAATCTAATACGACTGAATCAGATTGCTAGCTGTTCCACCTTGATCGCACCCTAATGCTTCCATTTATTTAAGTCAGCACTGTGTATAATGGGCAAGACTCAGAGGTGACTCCATGGGGCCCTGCAACTCCCCCCACCCGACATGGTAACATATATTACCCTTATTTTACTGTTAAGTGTAAATTAATTAATAATACCAACAGAGAGAATTTAATAAGCAGATCAGTTTTCAGTTTTGTGAAAAACTGAACACATAAAGTAGATTTGTCGTTGCGATGTACAATGTAATCTGCCGCCCTCGGGGGCCCCCCTCCCAGCTCGGGGCCCCTAGGCCATTGTCTGCCCTGCCTGTCCTGTCGCTGCGCCTCTGGCAAGACTGGAGGATAAATGTACCCTTATTTTAGCTGTCAGTTCAGTAGAGATGTATAAGTTTACGTTTCACTTAAATGCTCCCGGAGATGCCAAGCCTGCCCTTGCTCTCCAGTCGAACCCTTGTATCGTGGCCCATCTGGGCTTTTGCTTGAATTTTATTTCCCATTTTTCTTAGCCTGACATGTGTGCTGAATTTGAGGTGGACTCAAATCGTCCCCCTTCCACCTACCATTAAGTCTCAATTCCCTTTCAGTGTATGTGTTCAGTTTTTTTTTTTTCCCCTATTGCCATTATCCTCCAGACAGGAGAATGGGAGTCTGGAGAAGCAAATGGCTGGGAAGAAGGCCAGGAAACGCCACTGGAAGTGGACTCTCTCCCCCCCCTCTGTGAGTGGCGCACGCACAAGGCGTGACCTCATTCCTTAGCTCCACGGGAAGGAAGTACGAGGCTGATTGCTGGGGACACCTGCTTGGAGAGGACGCTGGAAAGCGGCTGACAGTGGCAGTGGCAAATAAATAAATGAGCAGATAGATTATTTGCTCAGGTAGGTTGTTTAGTCGTAGATAAAATAGACGTATGGGCCTGGTCTCATGGTGCAGTGTGTGACACTGAGCTCTCCCTTTGATTTATTAAAATGCTATGTAGAAATAATACCAAAAGCCTTTTTGCCAGGATTTAGCTAACGATTCTCCAAAAGAGCTACGCATACTTCAGCTCCATATGATGCTACATTTATGCAATTCCTTTGCCCAAAACTGTAAGTTTGGCCAGTCGGGGTCTGTGAAAGATCGCAGTCTTATACACTGTGAACAGGACATCCTTTGGGTAAAGACTGAGATCAAGTTTTTGAAGAAGACCACCATGAAAACGACCCCGAACTTTTTACCTTTGCATTGTAAACACGAGGGTTTCTCGCCTGAGAAAGTTTTTCATTTCATCAATGCAAATTTGTGGCCTTGCACTAACCCCACGCCAAGTGATATTACTACAGTAGGTGTCGTCAAAACACAAGAAACATTATTTCTTGATATCTATTCATCTATCCATTCTGTCATCCATATTGTTTTAATCATGTTTCAATCGTTTTTAAATTATACTCATATCGCTTTAATTTTGAATTTTCTTTGTATTCTGTATTTTTCTTATGTGTAAAACACTTTGAATGACCACAGTGTACGAAAGCCGCTATATAAATTAACTTGCCTTCCCTTCAACTTCCATACTGCATATCCAGTACAGCAGGGTCATTCAAATCACGGTCCTCGAGGTCCGAGCACTGCTGGTTTTCCAGCCTTCCTTTACCTGTCAGTCAGGTGTGAAGCCTCTGACCAATCAGAATCAGTAATTATTAAACTGACTACCTGGGAGAACTGAAAACAAGGCCTGGATTTGGAATCGAGGTCCAGATTTGAAGAACCCTGCAGTAGAGTATCATTGCAGTTATATCTTAATATGCAACAGTTAATTCATTTGAACATTCTTTATGAGCTAAGTAACATAATGATTCTACTGCCACAAAACCTCTTAAGCTTGAAACAAGGTTATATTCAAGACATCTAAATAATTATCTGTAATGCCCTGTAAAAGAGATGTATGTGTGTGGTTCTCCTACATGCTCTGTAACAGCTGCTGACTCCAGCATCTGGCCTCCAAGAAACTCTTGTGGTTTTTTGGTACCCACTACAGTACACCCAGGCTGCTCGAAATAGCCAAAGGCACAAGGCAAGGTTAGACAATCAGTACTACAGCCTTTTACATCACAGACAGAATTAAGGCGTATAAAAATGCTTAAAGGTGCGTCAGTCATCCTGCATCTACAATTTGGCACGTTCTCCGCCGTCACTCGGAAGAGTAAAAGGGAAATTTACAGAAGCCTTGTTACTCTGCGCTGTGCTTCAGGAAAACTACATCCGACCTTCAGCAAAACATTGAAAAGCTCCATCTGCTTTGCATTAAAGCAATGTCTTTATAATTATCTGGTTAACTATATCCACAATAACTGTGGTATCCTTAAAAAACATGAGCAGATAAAGTGTGCTATATTCCTTCTCCGTGATTTAAAGTGTTTCTATAAATATATTAAACAGTGAACTTCAGTTTTTGATATTAATGCATGACCGAGCTGATAAATCTTGTCCAAAATGACTGGCAATTTTATTCATTTTATTTCAGACTGGATATTTTACGGGAGCTGCAAAACTTACTGCTATCTGGCAGGTAAAATGCTTCCCTTAAGCATCTTCAAAGGGAAAAAAAACAAATAAACTCTTGCAAAAATCAAAATATGTATAAACAAAGTCCTGCACTCTCCTCCCTATGCTGGCTGTTAAATTTAAATGTAATTCAATTTACTACTTGTCATCTATAAAGTCACAAAGAAATTCATCTGCAGCTGCGATTAATTTTCAGTTTTCTGAATATTTTTGTGCTGAGTTTCCTGTTTTTGTTTTTCTTCATAGAAATTTACCATCAGTCTCTGTAAAGCACTTCGTGTCCAACATGGTTGTAAAATGTGCGATACTTAAAATCCAATTCGAATTGGAAGGCAATGCACAGATTCTTTAGGGGTACGTCATGCACCTAGAGGTTCGAGAAGCGCACGGTGCAGCGATCCTGGAAGAACCACACGTTCCCCGTTCATCCTGCACAGGCATTTCCACACCCGTGAATGAAACTCTGGCCTGGTCTGCAGTGTTCAGCTCCACTGGAGCAGGTGGAAAGCTGACCTAAAATCCTGCCTGATTAATGGATGCAGCATCCTGCTGGCGCTCCTGGGTGGAGGCCAGAGGTGAACATGGAAAACGAGACAGTGGAGGCCTTGGCAGTGAACGGTGTACTGCCATACCCCCTCTGCCGGAATGGGATTCGATGACAGACGCCGGCACCCAGGCGGGGAAGGAGATAGCGTGGTGCTCGAGGTCCTCGTGACCTTGAAAGCTGCAGGTTCATGGATGAGGATAGGCCCTGCTATTTCACATTTCAGCAAAACCATACAAGATAAAGCAAGAAGCCATATGATTAGGTAAAAAAACTATGTGAAAAGCTTCATAGAAATAGGTTGATATTATCTCAACCCAACTGTCGGGCATGTAAGTACACTGTCAGAAAAAATGGTACCAATTTGGACCTTTGCCTGTCACTGGGGCTCAGGAACATCCTCAAGGTACAAACAACATTAATGTACCAACAATGGTACAGAAATGTTCCTCAGAATTCATTTCTGTATCTTAAAAGGTAAAATGCCTCTTGAGGGTACGGCTCCAATCGATACTACTTTTTCCGGCAGTGTATACATCTCCTACATGTCCTACAGCATGGTACATTTTCGAACCTGTTAAGATGAGACCAGGGCCTGTCGATTAATGTATGATATGTATGAAGTGGTCTAACAGTCGTCAACAGTATATACTGAGCCTTGTGTATTTACATACTACCTAGCTGGCCCAGTCTGCATCCAGTGTGTCTCCTGCGGCCTGGTCTGTTTCAGCTATTTATAAAGCCCGATATTTTCTACCACCTGGACCTCCACCTTCAGACCTTCACCTCCCAAGCCTTTAACAGAATACCTAACCCCCACCCCTGTTTCCTACTCATATCTGTGCTTTGCATATTAGGGTGAGTAATTACTCCCGCACGGCATTATGGGTGGCGCGGTCGCTCTTTGGGCGGCACAGTCACCCTTTGCCTCCCGGACCGCAGTGCTTAAATCCCATTTGTGGGTGGAGCTTGCATATTTAGCCTATGTTGTGTGTTTTTTCTCCCTCAGTCCAAAAAACATGCTACAAAACTTTGGCTAAGTGCCATCTGTAAATTGCCTATAGGGTGTAATCATATATGCGTGTGCCTTGCCGGCGATGGACTGGTATAAGGTGAAGGACGTACCGCAGCCCTGTGCCGGGACAATGACCTGGGTATGCCCTTCGAGGTTTGATGAATGGATTGTATTTTAATACAGGACACTAGTGATGCGCGGGTCGTCTCGTAACCCGCGGACCCCGCGGACAACTCGCGGGTCGGGTAAAGAAATTGTCACTTTATTTGCGGGGCGGGTCATTAAAAACAAAATTAAATAAAAAATCCATGTATGTTGC
>JAODLC010000042.1:15976464-16007160 GCA_026781145.1 Hippopotamyrus pictus | reverse complement strand
ATTGTAGGTAACGAAGTTGGACCGCTAGCGTGTCGTAGCAAGCCACAGAAATAATTTACTGTTGTTACTCTTTTCTGCAGGATTTTATTTATGATTAAAGGGATTATAACTGCTGAGCTGATTTATTTTTCAAACAAATAGCAGGTCGTAAAAGACTCATATAAATAAGAATGGGTGGCCAATCCGGGGTGGTGTTTCCCAATCCGGTCCTCGGGGACCCACAGACAGTTCAGGTTCTTGCTCCCTCCCAGCTCCCAGTGGGCTGTCTGGCAGGGAGCTCTGAGGGAGCGAAAACATGGGCCCGACTCTGGGTCTCCGGGGACGGGATTGGGAAACACTGGTGTGTCACCAGCATCTTCTGCCATCTCGCTGACCAGGAGAAAGGCTCCTGACAGTATCTGCTGGGAGCTGGCCAGACAGGAGGTAAAGCTTTTGTGGTTGATGTGGTCTTTGTGAGCTTAGTGGGGATACCTGGAGTGTGAAAATAGGGTGACCCTTGCAGGGGCTTCTGGGAAATATATTAGAACAAATGGATTTGAAGGTACTTTGGTTCTGTGGCTGTTGTCATAGAGGGATACATATATGAGTATACTGGGGCAGAGGGTGAAATTTATATAAGGCACCTTCTTTGCCCATTTATCTGCCAGATGTCCTTCAGTGTCCTGCTGGTGTATGGGAAAGTCATTCACCCAGAACCTCTGGAAAGAAGTGGATTTATTGTGGGGGGGGGGGGGGTGTTTATCATTTGCACAAAAGACCTTGTGACCAAGAGTAGATTGTGAAGGTTCTTTGTCCTCACTCTTAGTTACAAGAAAAAAATAGATTTAATTACCACTAAAATATCCAAGATCATTGCTATTCCAGTCTGTCATTGCCTCTTATGACTGTGTTTTCACCAGCATGGGTAGGAATGAGCTCCTGACTTTTAATTTCCTTTCCTTGGACATGTGTAGTGCCAGTTAGCTGTTTTTGGGTCTTTGTGGCGACGTTGCATCGACCAGCAGCATCGGTGAACTGCTAAGGATGATGCAGCTGGACGGCTCTTAACAGACACCCAGTCAATCCTGATTAATATGGTGGTGCTTGTATATAGAATGCAGATTCATCCAATAAGCAGGCAGGATATTTCCCTGGTGACCAGCTTAGTACACCTGTGTTTGCAGCAAAAGATCAAAGCGATCAAAATCTGGATCTATACCTGGATTTGATATATCTTTACGTAATTTTAGAAAAACCTATAATCTTATGATCTTAACCATCTATTTGTGCATTCAATATAATTTGATGTATCACTTGTATTTTCAACATATGTATAAGCTGGCCTTTTGTTCCTTTGCAGTTAAATCATGATATATAAGATTTTCATTCTTCTCATTTTATTGTGTCTAGTCCATCTGCTTTGTATTTATGGCCAACATTTTACACCTGATGTCGTGCACTTGTGCATTTTTGATACTAAAACCTAAATTCCTTTCTGAGATATAATTCTTATGTGTTTACAGTAACAGTTCCAGGCTTATTCTGGTTGGACATCAAGGCTTAACAGGAATCAAAGAAGTAAAAGGAATTTAAAAATGGCTGCCATCAGCTAACTGTCGGCATGCGTAGTTGCACCATTAGTCTGTGGGCGGTATGCAAGAATCGAGCGTCAGGAGGTGTGTGGATCTCGCAATTAAAGAAGCACACATGTAACAGGTGTGTGATTGATCGGGCATCAAACCCGTGTTGACACACCCAGTGTAGCTTACCGAGCCCGGTGAGAAAAATGCCATCTGATCCCACTGCAGGAGATCGCTGCACCACTGCACCACTCACATGCATTCAGATATGCACCTTGAGCTCAGGGAATTTTCAATTTGGCATTTTTTTCCTCTCTTTGAAAATCCACCAGATAAATAAGCCTACTTATGCCACTGTTCTAAAACATCTGATGACTTGCATTGACCCCTCCTCAACTTTTCATTCAGGAACTACATTCCTGACAGTACGATACTTGTCATTCTTAATATTCAGTGAGTTGTCACCCATGAATTATTAAGCACCGTTGCTGCTAGCTGAGCCAGCACTCTCAGGTCGTATCTCTTACACCAAGCGTGGCGTCTTGAAACACCTGTTGGTCTGACTAGCCGCTGAAATATAATGGAAATGCAATGTGGGGGCTTCCTTTGATGGAATCCCAGTGAAACGGACGAAATCTGTCTTAAAAATTCAGATGTTGCATATTAGGATCAGAACAAAGCATATATTCCTTATTATTAGCTAGATTTATTTTTTTATTTTTTAAATGTAGGGTTTTTTCGATAAAATTATTTAATTTTGAAATTATTCTAACGTATAATGTTCTTACTGAACCGCTCAGTTTTTTTGGGTCAAACCAGACCTCGCTGCGGGAGCCTTGTCTTCCTGTTTCCTAGGCCTGTTTTGACTGTACTTGATGTGTTTTGTCTTTCGTAATGTCATTCCGTTTCGGCATTGGTGAATTCCCAAATACAGCTCCTTTGTTATGTGATATCTTCCCAAAGACTGTGTGGTGTTACCATCTGGAAATTAATGCTAGAAATCCAACCGTGATGTCATACGCTGCCTAAGTGATCCCAGTTGTGATTATTAATTTTCTAGGTGACAGAGATGCTATTTCTAGGATCCGAGCAGAAAGAGGTCTTGAGGCTTGTGTTTTGTGTTTCCGTCCTGAGCTACAATGACATTAACAATACCCCTTGTCTCATTTTGGGCTTCCACCATGTCAGAACCTTAACACTTGTCCATAGAATGGAGGCTGTTACCATGGAACACGGCAGCTGCAAACATTAGGGAATGTTGTGTGTCTTTTAATATAATCTCTCTTGTCACCTGACCCCTCTACAAGCCCCTGTCCCTTCATGCATCCTTGGAGACAATTGTTTGGTGGAACAGGCTAGAAATAGCAGTGACAAATTAGTGACAACAGCAGTTTTCTAGTTTGAAAGTGATTGGGACACATGTCTTCCCTTTACTAAGGGAGTTCACCAACCTCTCTGCATCGCAAACTGAGGACCAGAATTTCTTTTGTCTTCAGCCTACCTCATTGTCTGAAAATGCTAACTGTCCATGTGTACCTGTTTAGCTGGAGTGTCAAGGCTGTGATCTGCTTTCACGAGCCCCGAGGCCAGATATCATGAGAGAAGTTGGGAACAAGTTACTGCTCTCTTTATGGCACCTCTGACGCTAAGTATAGGAATCTCAAGACTGGGGCAGGGAAGGTAGACAGATGCAAGCTGTAGGACTGGATCCAGGGGTCTGTCTGCTTCTGTAAGCCTGGCTGAATGACTGAAGCCATTTGAGGCTTCTTAGCCTTCCTGTTGGTGGATGTAGGGGTAGGGGATGAGATTATATGTCTGGATCCAGTAATTTCTTGGCAGAAGAAACAAGGAGTTCCAGAAGAGTCAAGTTATACTGTTAGACAGTCGGTTGCTCTCTAAGTTTTTAAGAAGCACGATGAAATCTAGTCTGTGCAATTGGATTGTAAAAATAAATATCCATGGTACCAAACTGGCTTTGGTACTGTGAAGAGCATTTAGACCTGCAGGACCTGAAATCAAACGAAGCTCAAAAGGATCACCGTATTGCCCTTTTGATTCTGACTAATGGTTTGATCCTTGACAGCTGAGTTGCTGTATTCGTGCAGACATGTCTAGTGTTAGAATTTAGCGAACCCCAATGAAAACAATTACTGATGCATTCCACGTAGCTGACGCAAGTGTCGGAAGCCTGGGGTCTGAGAACCAATGTTGTGGCTCCAGCATTTCAGGAGTAAATGTGGTGCAACATCAGAAGGTGTCAAGCACCCAGCCTAAGAATTGTGGCTATTTATGTGCTTTTCACACCATAAGGTTTTTTTGTCTTTTTTTTTTTTTGAAATGGCACAGGAAGGTATGCCCCAAATATAGGCAGAACCTTTCAACAACCCCCCTCCCCATCTCAGCAGCTTTGTCGGTACTGACCTTTGACCCTTCGTTGGGAGGTGGTTGGACAGGGCTCTACAGAGTGAGAGAGGAAAAGACACATATATGGTGTATTTTTCTTCTACATAGCATGTATATGATGAGGGTGTTGAGTAGGAGGCAGGGAGATGTTGAGTTTGCATGGCGCTACATCATTTTTTGTCCTGTTTGATTTGGCGTACCCGGTTTGGCCTGCTACATCCATCAGCCCTACTGGGTCTCAGAGCCAGACCTGGGGAACCCAGTCTCAGCGCCGTGCGTGTGACCTTCAGAGGTCCACCAGCGCGTGCTTTAGCTAATGCAGAAAAACAACCCCAGATCCATTTTTCTCATTCTTCCATCACATCCAGTGGTTTGAACTCTTTGGTGGAATTCTGCATCCTGTGAGCTGGGAGTGTAACGGTGACGTTGGAGTTCTCTGTCAGGCCGGGTTTAAGTTGTGGGGGGGGGCATCTTTCAGGGAGAATCTCACTCCATGTCTTGGCTGGAGGGTATGAGGTTTAATCACCAAAATGAAAATCACAATCTCATGTTGCTTTTTAATAATGGTTTTCTCGAGATTCATTGGTCCTATGACCAGGAGTCATCTTTATGGTGGATATAACTGTAGTGAAATAGGAAACTTCTTTAAGAGAATGCCGTGATTTAAGTTTGTTTTTTTCACTAAATCCTAAAACAGCATTTCTGCTTCCCTTGTAAATCATTGTTGATCCACTAGAGGGAGCATCACCGAGCAGAAGATCATTCATGTTCAGTCATAGCAAAAGCGAGGAAAAGTTTTATATTCTTTTGCATCAAAGTGGAGCTTAGTTTTTTCAGGATTACTCATTATATCACTTTTTGTTGGGGGTGATTTAGAAATTCCGTTTTGTTACTGCAAGCATTTCAGACAAGCTTACTGACAGTGACAAAGTGCAACTATCATGTGGTCAACCATAAAGTGGGCAGTGATCCCTGTGTCCTGTTTGCCAGCAGAATGTTTTGAGGTTTGGATTGCACAACAGTCCCTGTAACTTATAATATCTCCTGCACGGGATTATGGCGTCTATGGATTATGAAAAAATGCCTGCCAAGACCATCTTACTGTATCCAATTATCTTCTACACCAGAGTTCCCTGTGTTTGGTCATCTTCTCTCTAATTGGCTGGTTATGTTCCATGTATTAAAAAATGGAACTTGATTGGTCGTTGTCTTAATGGTAGAAGTTTATTGGTGGGGAGGAGTTAGTGGCCCATCTAGTCCAGACAGGTGCAGTTGCTTTTGTAGGATGCGTAGATAAGCATTTTTGTTATATGAGGGATGGAGCAGACGGGGGACGTGCACATTGAGAATGCCCCGGAGACTGGAATTCTCCCTCCCCAGACAGGTTGTGCCTCATAAGCAATTGTTGTCTCCAGATTTATAGGGGCCGGTTAATGTGTTTCAGAGCTTTGAGCTTCCATGAGTTAATGTCCTGATTATTTCTGGTGGGAAGGTTGTCCGAGAAGGAGGAGGTTTTGCGGTTCCTAGTCAGTGGGAGGCTGTGGAATCTCATCCCCTAACTGCTCTTGCCTCTCCAAGGCCAGCCTTGCTGAAAGGGTGTTTCAGAAGCATAACCAGGTCTGCCCAGATGTTCTCCTGGCGAACTGTGGGAAGTGTTGGCTGCTCTGATGGTGGCGAAGGCCGGCAGCCATATGTTTGTTTTGGGGGGGGGTGCACACCTGCGTTTAACTTCAAACTTTATCCACAGTGCAAGCAGCTGTGATGTAAAAGTGCTGTTGGGGGGCGGGGGGGTAGACACGCATGTGAAGAATGGGCAAGTGTGTGGAATGCAAAGGAAATATCTATGGCATCTATACTGTGTGGAGCTGATGAGAAAAGCTACAGGCAAGCAGACGATTCCCAAAGCTTTAGAGATGTCTAATGGCTACTATCCTGTCGAGAACATGCCCAGAGGATCTGTATGATGCTCGGTCAAACTACTGCGCGAACAAGCGATTTATCAGTGCAGCCTAGAACGGCCTTTCAAGTGTCTAGGTTACTAACTTATGAGTCCAGCAGCAGTGAGTAGCTGTTGTGCGGTTTGTCGTATGGATTGATAAAGTTTTAAAAATGGGAGTGCTGAATATTTTAAAAAGCGACAGGATGAATTAAGACCTGCCGTGTTGAGATACCCACCACTGCCCCCTCCCCCCCAACACATTTCCACATATGGTACCGGAGGATCACATTCCTCAAGTTGACACCCCCTGAGCTGGATGTATACCTAGGGAGCACTTTGGGTCTCTGAAAGGAGGCTTCCGGAACACCAGGTTCCTCTCGGCTCAGAGTTCTTATTGAGAAGACCCCTACCTTTGCCCCAAGTGCGGGGCTGGTTTTCTGGGGGGGGTGGACTCTAGGGTCTCAAAATCTTGTCTGAGCTTATTTAATGCTCAGGAATTATTGCCTCGACTTGTCATCTTAAATTATTGGATATAAATCAAGCTGCATATCTTTGTAAATTAAACTCCTTTGTCACGGTTTCTTGTGTGTGTGTTTGTGGGTGTCTGTGTGTGTTTGTGGGTGTCTGTGTGTGTTTGCGAGTGTCTGTGTGTGTTTGCGGGTGTCTGTGTGTGTTTGTGGGTGTCTGTGTGACACTGGTGAATTACACTGTTTGAAATAGTAAGATTAAAAGCTATGGATGAAATCTCAAAGGCTCCTGTTTAATCACAAGAGAGCACTTCTCTTACTCACAAATAATCCTTGCCACATTATACTGTTGATATTTGCTGTGTATTCTAGGGAACTTATTCATTGCTTAAGTGTGTGCACATGTGTAAGATGCATTCACTATGCATGACTGTTTATACTTTCTCTTAATAGAACCACTGGCGCTCATAATGTTTTGTTACCGCATCGTTCCTGCAGGCTTAGGGAGAAGTGGTCGGCATGAAGACGATGTCTAAGGGATTGAGGAAGGTGGTGACGGCTCAGTTGCATAATCGTGGCACCTGGAACCAGAGGATGCTGCTGCTGCTGTACGTGACTCTGGAGCTTATTGCGACCCACGCCACAGCCGTCCTCGGCACGCTGGAGCTGCAGCTGGACGAAGAGCAACCAGCGGGTACCATCGTGGGTGACATCAGCGCTGGCCTGCCCCCGGGAGTCACAGCAACACTGTTCTTTATCGCAGACCAAGAGGGTACTGGAGTTGGAAGTGACCTGGATATTGATGAGACCAAGGGCATCATCAAGACGGCCCGCGTCCTGGACCGGGAGGTACGGGACCACTACAGTTTTATTGCTGTCACCACTTCAGGGGTGACGGTGAAGGTGTCTATTGTGGTGAATGATATCAATGATCACGCACCAGAATTCCCGCGGGAGAGGACGGTCCTCAAAATTCCGGAACAGACAGCAGTGGGTACAAAGTTCTCCTTGGAGCCTGCCACTGATGCAGACAAAGACCAACTGACCACTCAGGGTTACCAAATAAAAGACGGGAACGTGGGGCAGGCTTTCCGCTTAGATACCAAAAGGGGATCCAACAAAGTACTCTATTTGGACCTGGTCGTCAATGCTGTTTTGGACAGAGAAAAACGGTCTTCCTACTCTTTGTTGCTAGAGGCTTTTGATGGGGGCTCTCCCAAGAGAACAGGGCAGATGGTCTTAGATGTCTTCGTGCAGGACATCAATGATCATGCGCCTGTCTTCAACCAGAGCCGCTATCATGCCATCATCTCCGAGAGCATGCAGCCCGGCAGCAACATCCTACAGGTATATGCTTCTGATGAAGATGAGGGTGACAATGGACTGGTGCTTTATGAGATCAATAGGAGGCAGAGTGACCCAGAGAACTACTTTGTTATCGATCCTCGTTCTGGGATGATCACCCTCAACAAGCCATTGGACTATGAGATACGGAAGGTCCACGAGCTGGTTGTTCAAGCCCGCGACAATGCGAGCCAGCCGGAGGTGACAAACGCCTTTGTGACCATCCATGTTCGTGACTACAATGACAACCAGCCCACCATGACCATCATCTTCCTCAGTGAAGATGGCTCGCCCCGAATCTCAGAGGGGGCACAGCCTGGCCAATACGTGGCCCGAATCTCTGTCTCAGACCCGGACTATGGCGAGTATGCTAATGTCAATGTGTCTCTTGAGGGTGGCGATGGCAAATTTGCCCTGACCACCAAAGACAGCATCATTTACCTCATCTGCGTGGACCAGGTGTTGGACCGTGAGGAAAGGGACTCCTATGAGCTAAGAGTGATGGCCACAGACTCTGGCACGCCACCCCTGAGGGCCGAGTCCTCCTTCATCATCCAAGTTACTGATATAAATGACAACCCCCCTCTCTTTGACCAGCAGGCCTACAAACAGGCCATTTCAGAGGTGGTCTATCCCGGGAGCTTTGTCCTTCAGGTCACTGCAAGGGACAAAGACCAGGGCCCCAATGGGGACATCCAATACAGCATTCTCCAGAACTCTGGCACCCACTCAGATTGGTTCACGATCGACCCAGTGACGGGGATAATCACCACAGCAATGCAGCTAGATTTTGAGATGGACCCCAGGCCCCAAGTAACGGTGATGGCCACTGATGGGGGCCGTCCACCCTTGTCCTCCACTGCCGTGGTTGACATCATCTTGCAGGATATGAATGACAACAAGCCCGTTTTCGCGAGCAGTTTCTACAACGTGTCCATCAATGAGAACGTTGCAGTGGGAACCTGTTTCCTTGAGGTAGGAATTATTTATGCATTCACCTTATGGTTTTATATAAATTGAAATATAATTTTGGGGAGTTCCCCAATTAATAGTTTCTTGCCATTGCTTGTGGTGTGAGGTGGAATTTTTGCAGGGTTGTGGAAAATGTCCAGAAAAGCTCATACTTATTTTATTGAGAAGTCAGGTATAATACCATGCCATAATATGATTAAGACACAGCTATTGCTCAAGCTGGCAGCACAACCATTAAATTTATTCATTTGAGTAGGAGTCTCCTGATCTGGAGTTGATTTAAGGGGCGTGTTTTGCACAAATTCACTTGGGATTTGAAGGTATTAGAGATGGGTTCACCGGCATTCCACGAGCTACAGTGAGCAGCCGTGATCAACGTAGTCTGTCCCCTCCTTCACCTCTCTGAAAGGAGTTTCCATGGTAACAGAGACTGCGTAGGGGAGTAAGCATCAGAACAAAATCTGTGAGCTTCACCCCGAGCATAAATAAGATACAGGTTATCACTCAGATTTTTTTGTGAAAAGACAAGTGAAATGCCTGCAGTCAGAAAAAGGCGCTTTTCACTACAGACACATTGTTCATAAGTGTAGGAACTTTTAGACTCAGACATTTCAATAGAATGAGAAAACAATCACATCGATGAAAGGCTTGTGGGACTTGTTTGCTTGTTTCATAGACCTTCTTTGTTTAAAAGCAACGTGGAAGTCTTTGAAAAATTTAATTTGGGAAAAGGAGCAAGAAGTTAAATGATTGGAATTCCGGGTTTCTGCAAGCCTGTTTAACAAAAGATACGTGCAGAAGTCGGTCATGGATCGGGTGTACAGAGGATCGGTATTGACTAGATGTGAGATGGGAGGGGGGAGAAGGTTTAGTGTGGGGGTGCGGAAGTGAGATGGAGAGGAGGGGTCGAGGGAGGGACAGATGGGGAGAGGCTCAGCACTGTCCAGTTGCTTTTGGCGGTGCTGAAGAAGTGGAAACCACAGGAAATGGAAGAGTGATGATCCGAAATGTCCCAGTTGCCCAGAAGATATGGGTTATACATGCACGAAAGGAGGAGCGAGATGACATTGAAGTATATTTGTCTGGAGAAGGAGAATTTGCTGTGGATCTTAATAAATGGAAACAGGTGTAATGTGTCAGTATATGGCCTAGTACTAGTGTCAACTGCAACAGTGTATTTGGGAACCTGTAGAAGGACATGATTTTATGTGACTGATGCATTCTTCTGGTGCCCGAGAATGATCAACTCCAACCAGAGTGACATAGACATAGGATAGGATATACGGTATCCCCCTGCAACCCTAGTTATCCCAAGAAATAGGATCTTCTCGACACAATAATGAAAGGAGTTCTTCTGACAGAAGGTGCTCGAGGGAGTTGGTGTTCTTTATGTGATCTGCTCTCTACGAACAGGCCGCCAACGACCTCCCTCTTTGTTGATTACTCTAATTCCATCTCGCAGTGCTGCAGTCTGTTCTTCCAGCCTGCGAGATTCTGCCACGTTAACTGCGTTCTCTGATTACCAGAATTTGATTACTGTTTTTTAATTAAAAGGAGTGTAGCAATAAGGTGCTTGGGAGATCTGTCAATGAAAACCAAGCATGACAACTAAAATTAGAACGACAGGCCTCCAAACTATTAGTATTAATCACTGTGTTACTGCAGTATGCTGGGATGTAAATGGAAAAGACAGATCTCAAGGGAAATGTGAATTGAAATGAGAGATAGAAAGTAGTGTAAGCTTTATACCTCCCAGTCTGGGTTGTTCCCTACTTTGTGCCCCTAGTCTTTGGGATGGGCTCTGGACCCCCCTAAATTGGACAAGTGGTTTCAGAAAATGGATGGATGGATGGAAGCACTGATATTTAGTATACAGTATTTTCTGTCACAGTGTTCAGACAGTCACATCTCTTCTAATCTGATCTGAGTCGATGGTGTCAAACTTCCTCTTGTGAGAAACAGGAAGCTGTACAGGAGGAGGACACTGATTCACTTGCGGTCAGAGAGCTAACACAGTAATGAAGTTCAATGGATCTCCCTTGATCTCCATCCAGGAAGATTCACTAGCCTGGGGAGCCAGTTGGGAAAAAAAAGTATTAGAAAATACTTCTCTTGCATTAATGGGGGGGCAAGAAGAGTAATGTTGGAGCTCATCTCTGTTGGGTGCAGCTTTATTCAGCAATGTGAAACGGTCATCTAGGGGATTATCAGTTGTGTGGCGCCTTTATTGACCCGAAAGGAAACACTACTGCCGTTGAGTTATTCTTCATTTCCTTATTCCGCCCCCCTCCCCCCCCCGGGAAAATTTCCAGACAAGTCGGGCTGTTATGCAGAGTGGCGAGTCTGTTTCATGGGTCCTGTCGGTGTCATACTCAAGGGGTTCATAACGGATGTTTGCAGCGGCTCTGTCTTTGGTTCTAGAAGCAAGAATCGCCCCTCTGTCCCCTTGCGGTCCTGGGGCATGACCCTCCAGCTCTAACGGAAAGGTGACAGGTTTTCCCCGGGCACTGGAGGGGGAAGTGAGGCCCTCCTGAGGTCCCCATTTGGGAGGATGGAGGCAGTGGAGTATACATGGTTTGTGGGGGACATTGTACCTCTGGCCCCTTCATTGGGTTTGGTGTTATGAATAATGACATGTTGGCCCGTTTAGAAGGACCTGTTTTGGCATCTCCCTTCCTTGGAGTGTTGTGATTTCATTAGAGTAGAAACCTATACTTTGCGCCTTTATCAGTTCCCCTGCAGGCAGAGGAGGCTTCCTGTCTGGATTGTGCCTTTTCAGACTTACTAGCTTGTACTGTGCACCCTTCCTGTTCTCATGACAGATCTCCAGTTCCCTGTTCCATTCATCTCCTAGTCCTCCTCCCCCCATTCAACCAGGGGTGGGGGAATCAGATGAGAATCCACACATAGCTGCCCACTGTTTGTAGATCATGGTAGGATTCACCCTGAATATTTGTTTTTGGGGTGACTTGGAACATCTCACTCATCGAGCGGCCAAGAAGGTTCGCTTTGCGGCACCAGAAGATGACCCGTGATTTGCCACCATGGCGCCGCTTTCCGTGCCTGCCAACACAAACATGGCAGCTCAGCTGAGAACAGCAGCACAAGGGGGGGGGTTGAAGACCTCAGCCAGCACCCATGGAGGCAGATTGGGAGCCCTGGTGTGTGAGTGGGGGGAACTGCACATGGATTTTTTATTATGCCAGAAACAGGGGAAAGAAACAGAGACAGATAAAAGGAAACGGAGGAGAGCTGTGGAGACAAAAAGGAGAGAGAAGTAGATACAGAAAGAAGGAAAGAACCCTGGGAGAGGCAGAGGAGAACTGTCAAGAACGAAAGCAGAGAGTCAGAAACAGAGAGTGAGACAGAGGGAGAGTGAAAAGAGAAAGTTTTGGGGAAATTGGGTCAAGATCTTATCCAATTATTCACTGTCTCACCTGAGTGGCTTGAGTCAACCAGATACCCTTCCCCGAATCTTTTCTCTGAAAGTCCAACCCCAGTGACTGGCTGCCCCAAAAGCCCACAAATCATTGGTTCTTCTTTGAGGGGGCGAAGGGATTTACCAAAAAAATAGTCTGGGTTCATGCTTTTCCTGGTTCCACAAGGTTCCACTAGTCGTGCTTAATATTATGGAGAAACTGGTGCCAACATCTGGTGGCACATTAAAGACAGAGAAAGGAAGCTTCCTTCGGCCGGGTTCTTATAGCACAACTCTCAACCCCCCCACCCAAGGTGGAAGTTATGAAGCTAACTCCTGGGAGCTACCAATGTCTCCCCAAAAACATCCCATCCTGCCAGGTAATTGGGTCTCACTCGGGACTTGGGGTTTTCTCCACTGTTGGATTGTCGGATTGTTTTAATTAGTCTGTCAGCTGTGCCAGGCATCCTAACGGGCCTCCCGTCTTATTAATCCGGCAGACAGATTGCTGTCGTTTGAAAACCAAAAAATAGCACCTTCTCCATCAGGCTGGCAGCCGGGCTTCCGCACATCAACACCATCCTATACTCTTGCTTTGTTTGAAAGGAAAGCAGTGAAACTGGAGTTTTAATTAGGATATGGATGTTCTCTGCTGTAATAACTTGTCTCTGGCTGTGGCTTATGGAAATCATGCCAGAACTTGAGTGGTAGGGTCTCCTCAAACTCATTAGACATGCTCTCTTGCTAATGTCTCATAACTCTACATGGGTGCTTTATGGGGACGTAAAATATTACAAATTAATAAAAATAGTTGCATGGTTCTTTTTATGGTCAGCAATTGGGTCTTCTCAATGGGCTCCTTTCAGAAGGCTGTCCATGTAAAGGAAGGGGGCTTGTAGGGTCCTGACATGTGCAGTGGAGTTTCAGATGGAGGTTAAATATGGACAGCAGTGGATGAGTCCAGAAATTATAAATCCAGACCAAGATTTTCTTTGGTTGAGTATAAAGAGTCACAGTAACATAGTACTCAACTGGTTGGTTGGAACAAAACTTTAGTCTAGAGTTTTACTTTCTGGACCTGAAATGTCCACCTCTGAATGTGGAGGAAAGATGCAGAGGTGACTTGTTGAGCACATCCTTTGGCTATTGATTTCTTCTGCAATCTCTTTAAATATCTAGGTTGTCTGTGTTTGACATCCTATAGATCCATCTGCTACCCTTCAATGCTTATATAAAAACATAGCCACCAGTGTCAGCCAGCTTTTTCTGTCACACCAGTGCTACCAGGCTCAGACCACTGAGTTTGCACATCCCCTGATTCTCTGACGCTGTTGGATAGGTTCAATGGATGAACAGAGTAGCTTGTTTGGCAACTCAGACAAGCTGGCAAATCGTGGTGGTGGCTCAGATGGTATGATGTGAGAATGTGACGGAGGCTGCATACTAACGCTTTATTAAGGGACAGCAATAGGCATCAAAGGTCATGTTTTGACTGGTAAGGTCAACCTGCAACCAATAGTCCAGTGATGAATGAACGTGACTAAATCAAGTGTATTGCATTAGGCATTCTTCAGTTTACTTAAACATAGAACCTTAAGTAAATGTGCAGTTTCCTCCTTTCCTCCTTCCTCTCCCATCAATAGAGCGTTTTTCTGTGTGTTCTCTGTGGAGTAAACCAGTGTCTCGCAGGCCAGTCCCTGGGCTCCAATAGACAGGCCACGTTTTTGCTCCCTCTCAACTCCCAAAACACCTGTATCAGGTATTTGTTTTTTTGGATTGGCTGGGAAGTCGGAGTGTCAGGGAGTCCCCGAGGACTCGCTTGAGAAACACCAATAACACAATGCTCAAAGGGATTAGAAGAACACGCAAAAAAAAAAAAAAAAACGCGTCGCCTATTTAATTACCTCTCTAATACTTAGATCCAGAAATTCTGGGGATCGAGTGCTAGAGTAAATCCTCTGAGGGCATTTGTGTTTGGGAAAACCCAGTGGTGTTGGAAGCACGAGTTCATGCTTTACACACATGCATCATTTCATTGCCTGCTGAACCTGCCTGCCGTTACACCAGCAAGGAGAGCTGGCAGCATCAAATCCTATTCTTTGGGAAGGAGAGCAGCACGTTGTGGCTTCCGTCATTGTTGGGGTTGACGGCTGCCTGCGTGTGACGTGAGGTAATGTGATTTTAAGAAGGACAAACTATAACTCTTCTGATTTCTCTCTTTGCTCTTAAAAGAGAGGCCAGTAACACAGAGGTTAGTGCTTTGCCACAGGTGCTAATCGCCAGAACCACTCAGTTTATGCTAAATGTGTCATTACTGTCCCAGATACAATGACCGGCATGAGTTTAAATGCAAGAAATTGAGGTCGGGGGGCTTTTATATGTCACATTAGACACCTCAAGGTTTGACAGTGACTGAAACAGTGTTGTGGCTTCCTGTCCGCGTTTTATCCTCAGCGGAAATGGAGCCAAAATAGGCTGAAACCATAGGTGGAAGCAGGAAGTCACATGACGTCTTACAGCATGCTGGGATATAGTGACTATTTTCTAGTGAGGGCATGGGTGTGGAGCTTGAGTGGGTGGGGAGAAACAACAGGTGGGTGCCACTCCAACCCCACCCCCCCACATAGATTAGTTGGCGGTTAAGCCAGCTGTGTGGCTTGTCTGTCCTTCCTCTCTTTACTCGTCTTCATGTTACATTCATCCTCATATGTGGGGAATGGAGTGTGAGGCCAGGTGGATGGACATCTGGCAATCCCGGGGACAGCAGCGGTAACTGTCCTGGCTCCCGGTCATGTACAGGATGCTCTGGCAGAATCAAATGTTACACTGTGGTGAATTGGTGTAAATGAGCAGGCCAGCGTAGGGTCCTGTGTGGGGGAGGCTTTGGCTGATTCTCTGGAGGGTGGGGGAACATTTACCTCCAGTCCTTTCTTGCCCTGTTGAGTCAAGAACCTGTGTTTCAATAAAAATTTGACACAGGGACACAGAGTTCAGAATTACACTCCTTCATGCTGTGGGGGAGACCAAATCAAATCTGGTATCTATTTACTGATAATCTGTGTACTGTATGACATGCTTCATAAAGGTCAGAGTTTTTTGGTTTTGGATATCCTGGCTTAGTTGTTGAGCTGTGTAAAATAAGAACTCTCTCCAGGTATGCTTAATGAGAAAGAAAAATAATAAAATTAATTAAAAGTTGTCTGGAGAATCAGTAATTGAAGAATGGCTCACCTTTGGGCCCATTTGAAGTCAGTGCTCAGCAACGAAGGGCTGACAGGCTCTTTGGGGGTTTGGCTCATCTATCACCCCCAAATCCCATCTCAGAAACTCCCTACCCACAGTGTTGCAGTAGAGGAGGTTTGCATTGTTGGACCTGCAGCCGTCTCTGCCCCCTGTCCTTTATCCCGCCACCCTCAGTGGCAGAAACCATGTTCTATTCCAGTTGGTGGGTTCAGATAACACAACAGGGAATGTGGCCATTTTTCTCACATGTCGTAACCTCCTAAACTTCCCTTCTCTGTCTGATCACTCTACTATCCCCCATGGGTTCAATATATGATTTTATAAGGTGGGGGGAGCATAAGAAAGGCAAACCTTATCATTAGGTAATGACATGTTTTGACAGGGGAGGGGGCACTCCAGGGCCCAATCAGCTTTCAGCTGGGGCTAGTGCCCCTGTGGCCACGCCCCCGTATACACCCTCGCCGTCCTTTCGGGTCTGCCGCAAGCTACGGGCGAATTACTTTGAGATCTCACCTCCTGACCTGAGGGAAGTGCCCCGTGACATCTTGGCACGGGGCAAAGCAGGCATAGCCAGTTGGGGTGACGAGTAACTGGCACAGCAGGAAACACCATTTCCTGTGTCTCTAGCGCCTCCTCACTGCTTACATCACACATCCTGTTCTTTTATTCCCCCTTTTGGTTGACAATGGTACGGCTCCTGTCATGGAAATTGCCTGAAAGGTGCTTCTATATAAGAAAAATGCAGGTAAACCTAACCGTGCAGATGATGAGCGGTGGGAGGGGTGACAGGTGACGGAAGTGTCCTGTGTGTCTGTGTTACGAGGCTGGAAAGGGGAACATTTATTTTAATGAGTTTCCTGGACAGCAGCTTGAATGACAGAGGAATGTTTGGATTTTTTTCTGGCTTCCTGCAAATCGGGAAGCTGGACAAGCTTTCAAATGCCGGATCTGGGAGGCTGATTAGGCCGGAGAACGGATCCAGTGACTAAACCGGCAACACTATTTCTGTCGCGCACGCAGAAAATCCCTGGTGTTCTGCTAATTAAGAGGCTTCCTAACTAGTTAGACAGAGACATCAACATGAAAGGAACGGAACTGGTTTTTATTGCTGGCTTTTCGCGTTGCGTGAAGCCGTTACACTGTCATCACCTGTTCTGAGCCCTGGGTACATATTTGAGCCAGCTTCAGCGAAATACAAACTTTGCTTCTGTGGCGGCGTGGGGGTGGGGGTGGGGGTGGTGGTGGTGGAAGGGGGGGAACAGATGGTGATGCTAACGCGCTAACAATGAATATGTATCATTAGCATTCTACATGTAAAGCTTGTATGGCTGCGTTCCACAGGTCCTGCTTATTAGCACTTAGCACATTAACACTAAAAGGTACCTGAAGGCTTGCTGATGTTCTGAGGTAAAGCATTTGGGGACCTTAATGAGGTGGCATTGTACATTATTAGCCCCATTAAATCAGCAGTCAGCCCAGCACCTTGACCTTGACGTTGGCCCAGTCACCTCGCGGGCCCCTGGCTGGCGTTCTGCTCCTTAACCGCTAACGCTGCACGCTACCATCATTTGTATGGTGTTTTGCATGCAGCCCTGCAACATATAATGTAGCAGCTTATCAAACGTGACCCAGCCTCGGTCCCACCTGTGAAGGAGCCAGTAAAAAAGGCTGTTTATAGCCGAGTCTGCCCTGCTGAGAGGCAGCGGCGATCGCAGCACCTCCCCGAGTCATAAAGGGGCTTGTTAAGGGGGTGTTGGGCTGACTGGTGGGCCAGCCATTTCCACTGTGCATCCCTGTGTTTTCCTCAAGTGGCAACAGGAGCTGTGCTGGTTAGGGAGCGTGTGACTAAGGAGTGCTGTACTGGTTAGGGAGCGTGTGACAAAAGCGGGTGCTGTACTGGTTAGGAAGCGTGTGACTAAGGGGTGCTGTACTGGTTAGGGAGCGTGTCACAAAAGCGGGTGCTGAACTGGTTAGGGTTCTCTAGAGGGAAATTTGTTAAAATATGTAAGTACAAAATGAATAGACACAGGTAAAATAGCTTTTTAATAAATGGTGTGAACAGACACAAGGTCGCCCCCTGTGGGCATTCCCTGTGAATTCTGGGATGGCGGCTGAGAGGGCGGCCGTGTGCCTGGCCTTCGGCATCGCAGCGTGCCACTTTTTAAGATTCACATCACATCAGGACCAGCGCAGCGCCGTTCATTGGGTGTCGGTCACACTTGGCCGCTCCCCAGTCAGCCGGCACTCGTTCCGTGGGGTTCTCTCTGCCGCGGCGGAGGGGGGTGGGGCGGGGGGGGTGGCCACAAAGGAAGCACGGATAGAGACGGAGGTGAGAGGAGGCGCGCTGGGAGTGGGCCCTGAGGGAATGATGGGGGATTGGAGGAGTGCAGGACCTAGGAGGGGAAAGCGAGGAGGGCTGGAGGGGGGACGCAGCAGCCAAGCACATGTTCTTGAAAGAGGGAGGAGCCTGAATTGGTGGTGCCGGTTGCCATGGAGATGGAGGAAATGCAAAGGGAGGAATCAGCCTGGTTGTGTAGCAAGAATGCATCTTACAACAAGGGATTTTATGCAGTAATGATGCATTTACTTAAAGGGTTATGATTAGAGTGTATTAGGGATTCTGAGGTTGTGTGTAGTGAATATGTCTTTTTAATGTGACTGTAATATATAATAGTGTGTCTATATTATAAATGCCCTTATTTGTGACGCCCCTTCAGCTGATGGGGTGAGGGATAGTGTTGCAGTGTAGGTCCTGCTGAGCTCCGAGCTCCTTCATTTTTTTCCTCCCCCACCACTCCCCGTCTCTGCTTTGTGTCTGGCCGCTAGCGCCGCCCCCCCCTCACCACCCAAGCCCCCCCTCCAATCCCTCAGAGACATCTCCCCGGTGCACTGTTGAGGAGGGGGGGGGGGAATCCAGCTAATTGCTAGCTTGGTTCGGTTCCACGTACTCCATGTCACCCACAGCGGACAGAGAGCCAAAAGCATCAGTGAAGGAAAAACGGGATTTACTGGGACACGTAGACATAACCACACACACATACTCAAACACAATATATACATGTAGCTCACCAGGGCAAATCACACACACACACACACACACACACACAGACACACAGACACACACACACACACACACACACACACACAGACACACACATATGTGTTGGGAAAAACTCCAATCCCAACAATGACAACCCTAACCTTAACCATAAGCAACAGAATATAAGACTTTATGTCCTTTTTGATCACAGATTTTTATAAAACTGAATTTCTCTTTCAATTTCTGAAAAAATGGTGTCCACAATGTCAAAATAGCGGCTATTTATCACAATATTATATACATATCCCCCCCCACACCGTTATCAAACTCGCAGGGTTGGTTTTCTGGCAGTATCACGAATAAACTAAAGTAACCAGAGAACGTATATCTGAGAGGGCAGCCAATTGTCCTGGGATCATACATTAGCAACACAGGCTGTCCCAGGAGAACAGTGGAAACTGCAATGTGTTAATCAGTGCCATGTACTCTATCATAGATCTTGAAACCTTTTAATTGTCATGGTAACTATCAGTGATCTTTGTTGTCTGCTGGGTTTCGGTACAGAACCGTCACCGAAGAAACAAGTGACTCTGAGAACGTGACGAGCCGGGAAAGCAGCGGAGGTAGCTGGAGGTTCCGGTACCCGTGACAACCCGGGTCCCGTCGCGTTAAATTCTTAGACAAAGAGTCGCCAAAGTTGGCAGAGGCTTCAGGGACCCGAACTAAAATGTAAGGGGGGGACGGGGGCCGTGGGCCGTCCAGTAACCAGGAGGAGCACGGGCCAAAACTCACAAAACCTCAAGGACGACTGGAGCGGCGCGTTCTCGAGATCTTGACCGGCGAGGTCTGCAGCTCCGTGACTTGGCATCCTTCATGAGGTCAGTATGAACCTGGAACACAGGCTGGTGAACTCTTTGACCGCCTGGCCTGGTACGGATTTGGTACGGAGACCTGAGCAGAGTGTGATGAAGAGGAGTAACGAAGAGCAGAGAGGCAGAAATAAATAAATGAAGAATAATAGTGACAGAGGAGAGGAAGGAGGAGGGAACAGAGATCCATGTCAACCTAGCTGCAGTGAACAGTGATACAGGTAATTAAGAAAAACCTGTGAATTTGGGCGAAAGCAGTGATTTATCAAAAAAAGCAAGGTCTTAAAGGCCATAAACTTACTGATGGGTGGGCGGGCGTCGATGTTTGGTTTGGGTGCATGACAACCGGCAAGGTTTGCATCTCGCAACCATGAGATGGCAACATGGAAACCCATGAGTGTCATAGGTAAACTGTGAGACTTGACACTGGTGCAGAAAGTGATATATCCATATCCACGGGATTCTGGGAACTGGAATGCTGAAGGGTGGTGATTCAAAGAAATGGATTGAAACATGCACAGAAGTGAATTGAGAGAAGATATAGGAGATGGAGTTAATGAGAGGGATAAGACAAAGAAGGATAGGGATGGATACAGTGGAGTTTTGGAAACATGGGGGAATACAGTGGAAGAAACAGTGAGAGAGGAGAGTAGAGGGAGAGAGACAGGAAGAAAGAGAATGAGGTAGAAAGACAGAGAGAGATACTCAGGAATAGAGACTGAGGAAGGAAGACTGATGGAGAGAGAGACACTCAGAAAGAGAATGAGGTAGAAAGACAGAGAGAGATACTCAGGAAGAGAGACTGAGGAAGGAAGACTGATGGAGAGAGAGATACTCAGAAAGAAAATGAGGTAGAAAGACAGAGAGAGATACTCAGGAAGAGAGACAGGAAGAAAGGCTGCAGAATGAGGTAGGAAGATGGGATTGGAGAGAGAAAGAGAGACATTCAGAAAGAGAGAATGAGGCAGAAAGACAGAGAGAGAGATACTCAGGAAGAGAGACTGAGGAAGACTGATTGAGAGAGAGACACTCAGAAAGAGAGAATGAGGTAGAAAGACAGAGAGAGATACTCAGGAAGAGAGACTGAGGAAGGAAGACTGATGGAGAGAGAGACACTCAGAAAGAGAGAATGAGGCAGAAAGACAGAGAGAGATACTCAGGAAGAGAGACTGAGGAAGACTGATTGAGAGAGAGACACTCAGAAAGAGAGAATGAGGCAGAAAGACAGAGAGAGATACTCAGGAAGAGAAACTGAGGAAGGAAGACTGATGGAGAGAGAGATACACAGGAAGAGAGATTGAGGTAGAAAGACAGAGAGAGATACTCAGGAAGAGAGACTGAGGAAGGAAGACTGATGGAGAGAGAGAGATACACAGGAAGAGAGATTGAGGTAGGAAAACAGAGATACAGGGATGAATAGGACATGTTAGGCTGCCTCAGAGGCGCCTTCACCCAGGCAGGAGCAGCTGTTGTTCCAGACTGCCCCCCCCCCTCCACCTGACTGGATGTTTGTAGGTTCAACCCACAGGAGAGGAAGAGGCCTCACAGCTGGGCTCTGATCTGAACTGCTTTAGCAGACATCCAGGTAGCACTTCTTCAAGCCGCTCTGGAAAGGAGCACATCGCATTTCCTTGGAATCTAAGCACTTCTGTCTGCTGCACATATCTGCCCTGCCTTACTTCCACTTTCTATACGTCCACCCCTCCGAGGAGCTTTAATTGTGTGTGGTTCTGAATTCTTCTGGCGATAGACGCAGTTTGCCGTAGCGCCTTATCCGCTCGCAATTAGCTCTGCGATAAGCGAAACTTTAGATTCCGATTTTTCAGAGGCCAGCGTATCTGCCATCTTTTCTTCGGCTTTCAAAAAGCCCTATCTCGAATTCCTTTAGGATTACGCCATATATACTCCACTATACTTGGATGCAGGCCCCAGCTGTATTCTGCTAGAAGGTCGGGGCAGTCGGTCGGAGAGTAAAACACACATTTTAACACGAGGGTGCTGAGGCCCAAAGGATCGGGGGTCGGGACGTGGCAGCTTGTGAAAAAATCTCGTGGGAGGCGCCAGTCCTTCTGTAGCGGGGGTAGTTTATTCGACACTTGAGCACGGTAGCGCAATTCATTTCTATGAAAGGTTTTATTATGCAGATTTATTAACCAGATGTTCACATCCATGACATCCTTTGTGGGTTGTTTGTGTGTCTATACAGAATATTTGTGTATACAGTTTTAGATGTTGGTTTATATTAGATTGTTTGCCTGTGGTATTGCGTTTGTATTTTGCCACTCGTCACCGATGAAGTCGACTGATATGAGTATGCCAGGAAATTCAGAGGCCCTAGCCAGGGACTGTAAATTCTGGAAGCTTCCACTACGAGGGGTGGTCGACAGAGCAAATACACAAATGCTAATGGGACAAAGGAACGCCTTCCTGCACTGTCAGCAGGGCCGACTCCATCCAGTGTCAGGCAATGGGGGGAGTGTATTTTTTGCTCCGTGCGCACAGGTAGATTGTCTTTGCTTTTTTGGAGAGTCTTTCCTCACTGTCCTCCTTTCTGCATCCTCGTTTTCCTGCGTGTAAACAGACTCGCCACCATCAGATAACTCAAGGTTCATTAATGCAGTAGAGAGTCTCCGGTTCTATCCGTGTTCTCTTTCAGAACCTGGTTATAGATACAGTTTCCATGGAAACACGGGGTGAAAGGTTAAAGGGATGGTTAAAGTGTTCGTTCTCCACCCTGTGATAGGTGGGGGCGAGCTGGAAGCACTGGGGCTGGGAAATGGGGGGGCAAGGGCGCTTCATATTGGGAAGACATTGTTGTACTGTTGCTGCAACAAAGCGTGAGATGCTGCCACATGCTGGAACTGGTGGCAGTGTGTGCGGGTGAGATGAGTGATTAGGGAGGCCAAGCAGGTTGCTATGGAAACCTATAACTGTTCGGTGAATTGAGTGAACAAAGAAAAAGAGGGGAGACGGGATGCTTGCACATTACAGGGGAGAATAAATCTCTGCTGCAATTTCGGCGTTTTACGACCAGAGTGAGGTGAGGGATTGAAAATGAAGAGAGCATGGAAATAAAAACAGAGAAACGAGGCTGATGGTTTTTACTCATGTGGTGTTCAAGTGGTGCTTTTTTAACTTGAGTATTTTTGATGCTTAAGTTCCGTGTTTTTTTTTTTTTGCTCTGGCAGTAGTGGCACGATGCTCGCTTCAGGACGATAATAATTTGAATGGAGAGAGAGGGACGTGACACATGTGTGTGTGCACATACGCTTTCTATTTGAACTTCTCCGATCCCTCGTGGATTGGAGGCGTCTTCGACTCATTAACTGCATGCCGCTCGTCCGGCAACACGTGTGTAAGTGTCAGCGGGCAGCGGGGAGCCACGGGGGAGCCAGCAGTTGCTTCAAGGCATGCTGCTTCATCACATGCGCCACGCTGCAGGGGGGGATGGGGGCGTGTGGCTGCATCCGGGACCCAATCAAACATGCGTGCTTCCCCAACCTCGCCCAATAGAAGAACAGCTTTTAGTCAGTCCCGTATCAGGAGGCTGACTGTAGGAGCTCCAGTTGAAACCCCAGTTTTGGGAATATTTAAAAAAAATAACTCAGTGAGTCGTTTTTTTTGGCGGAACGAAGAAACCCATAAACCCAATTTTATTTACCTCAAAGGAAATTGGTTATAATATTATACAGCTTGATTTTCCTCTGTAGGAAGTTCTCCGAAAGCCCTTTGTTGGGCCTGCCGTCCAGATGCTAGCTATTAAAAGCATTAGATTCAGGAGCTAATTAATGCTAAGAAACTCGTTAATGAAAACTTTGATCAGACACGGACTCAGGCAGAGCTAGATACTTGGGGGGGTTTCGGGAAAAGAGGCCCTGTCCCAGCGTCCCACATGTACGTCAGTTTGAAGAGAATTTTTCCAAGCTTTCAGAAAGAGGAACTTATGTAAAATTACCCGGTGTAGCTAAAAATAAAGCCCCATCCCCTGTGTTTAGCTGATAAATGATACGTTAACAATGCTCTTTGGGTTGCGGTGCTTTGGAAGTGAGGGGAAGCTAACTGTTACCAGGTTTTTCATTTCTCTGCTCACGTTCGAGTGAATTAGTCTGGGTGAAACAGCTCCGATTCCTATGCCCTATTATAAACCACACTTTTTTTTCCTCTGCCATTTAAAATGTTCTGTTCTCCAGGCGAGTTGAGAACAAATCACTACCACAGCTGATAGTCCCAGTGTCAAAGGCAACTGAAGAGCTACTTTCTCACGCTCCTCATCGTGCGTCGAGGACCATAATGTGATCCAACAAGTAACTTTCGCTACAACACAGAAATGGTACTGACTTACAAACCTATCTCGTCCATATATACCAAAGACTGATTGTATTGTGGCAACATGGTCTTCAATTGACACATCTATGCATCATCATCTGGAAGGGATACAAGGTATGGTACATCAGGACCCTCTGGCCTGTGGATTCCATGAGGTGAATGATTCTGTAAACTCGCTGAGGAGCAGAGGTGGACATTTCAAATTCATAAAGTAAAAATCCAGACCAAGATTTACTTTCAACCAACCAGTTGAGTACTCTGTGACTATAACTCCTTATACTCAACTGGTTGGTTGAAACAAAATCATGGTCTGGATTTGTTTTTTCTGGACCTGGTGAGGAGACATTTAGAGATGTCCCCAGGTGTCAGGGGCCCAGCAGTGATGTTTTGTAGCATGGCTTTCTTGAAGTTCGAAATAGGAGGCCAGTCGAGCACTCATCAGAGACGGGACGAAGACAACGGCGGGCCTTTCTAAAAGCCAGCTGAGCAGCCAGTGCCCTGTCATAGCTCGGGTGCTTCAGGGGCCGGGTGTTTAAAGGCAGTCTGTTCAGAATTAGGACCCTGGTTCATGTGAGTTACGGCCGAAGCTGCCACTTGGCAAAGCGGACGTTCTCGGAGTTAGTCAAGATTCAAGAGCTGGTTCTGGATGGTCCTGCAGGAGAGCGACTGTGCACGTGTCGCCGAGCTGACGGTCCGTCCAGCTGGCAGCGCATTAGAGTCTGCAGTAGCGAGAGGCAACGGACACACACACATATTATTAGGCCGGCCGTTTAAAGACGGGGCCATTTAAGTTTTCCTTTTCTGCAGACTGGAAACGCGGCGAGCGAGGACCCGAGGCGAAGCCAAAGCTAATTCCTCTGCATTATAACGCTAAAGGTGGAGGAGAAAAATGGGAAATTGAAGGGAAGGAAGATAGTGTCTGTGTGAACGGGGGAAGCGAAAAGGAGGGCGAGAAGAAGAAGGCTGCCCGCTAACCTCGCCGGCGCCAGCTGGGCCGGACCCACTGAAGGGTAGGGGCTCCTGCTTCAGCACCACACTGTCGCAGATCTTCTGAGCTCTGGGATGGATCTGCAGTGGATGGGTGGGTGGAGCGGATCCACAGAGACATGGGCGGGGGTGCTGCAGGTAAAGTTGGAGACGTGCCCGTTTATGGAGAGGTTTATGCAGATGGGGGGCGGGGAGGGTGGTAATGGGTAGGAAGGGGAGGACAGAAGGCTGTTTTGAGGTAGCACAGGTAAAACTGGTCTCTGAGGTGTCGGTCAAAGGATCGAGAAAGTGCCAGATTGGGAAGATCCCAGGAATGTTACGAGAGATTTACGAAAAGGAGGGTCTGATTTTAATGAAAATGAATGAGAACACACTATTCTGTGTATTTTCATTTGGGGGGTGGGATAGAGAACATTTTAGGAGGGGTAACATAATGCCCCTGGATAACCCTACAAGGGGTAATCTTGGTTGGCCTCATATCAGGAACCATGGTGAGGTGACTTTGCATCCGGACTCTTTGCCTAATGATTCTCTCCCTGAGGCCTCGGCAGAATGAAAAGGAGCAACCTTCATTGTGCCACGGAGTGCTTGCAGTCTCCTGAAGACCATCAGTCTTTGGGGGGGGGGGGGGCTTCGTGAAATTGGACAAAATGGCAGAATTTCCTATGGTGTTTGTTCTTTCTGCCACACACAAGAGAAAGACAGTGGGAGTCGGGGAGCCTGTCTCGTTGCCCTGGAAACGTTCTGTGGATGAAGAGGGTGGGGGGATGATGAAATGATGGATGCTGAAACAAAAAATTTAAGAGCAAAATCACAGTAAAACCATAAAACAGGATTGACCTCACATCCATGTACATCTGGAGTGTATTTTAAGGGGAAAACCTTTTCATAACTTTGAAGTTTTAGGCTCTAAGTGGATTAAGGTTTTTTTTTGTTATAATTTTCGGGGGAGAAAGGAACTGTGTTGTGTTGGGTTTTTTCATTACTCTGCATCATCTCGCGGGTTGGAGAGGGTGGGACACACATTTCATGGCGTCGCATTTGCTGATCAATAGCAGTATGTGCGATTTGATGGTGCAGAGTCCGAACGCACATTTCTGTAACCCACTCCGAATGTGCCGCTGAGTTTCTGCCGCGTCCTTCTGTTTTAGCGGCGACCGGCCTGACAGGGCATCACTGTAACACAAGTAGCGCGTGACAGGATTAGCCAGATCCCTGGCCGACGGCCACGCCCACTCCTTTCACTCTGCACTCCTGCGACAGTGGAATCTGTTCGCCCCTCCAGCCCACTCGAAAAGTTTCCGCCCGGTCCATGTTGAGATGGGCTCCGGACGACGGGGGTCGTCGCGGCAACGCCAGAGCTGGGTGGTGGATCAAAGTTTGGAGTGCCAGCTTCTCCCCCCTACGCCGCACGTGACCTCTGACCCCAACGGCGAGGCTGTCTACGGCGACAGCTGTCCCGCCTCTGCGGGAGCAGGTCGCGCCTTAAGAGTCCTCACGGAGAACCGCTCACTCAGCCAATCTGGCCAATCTGCCTGCGAGATACAGTGACCAGGGAAACGGATGGAGGTGTGTGTGGTAATTAAATGACTATTAACTACACACTACGGCTCGACTTATTCCAGTAAAAAATATGTTCACAATTGCAGGAGTAAAACTCAAAAGATTAGGTCATACTTTTAAAAATCAGGCCGTGTCAGTTTCATATCACAGATGAAAATTTATATTTTTTGAGTTTGGCGCGTTCGGACATCGGGGGCATTGTCATGGAAGCTGAAATGTGGTCTCTCTTCTACAGCTCAGCAAATAGAGCATTGTGCTAAGGCTGCAATGGGTTCGAATCCCAGGGATCAGACATTAATTGCAACCCTACCCTCTACTGTAAGTTGCTTTGGATAAAAGTGTCAGAATTGCAATGTGATCTTGGTTTGGGAGGAAGGCTGGTGCGGTTTCATGGGAGGTTGTAGAAAGTGGTGTTGGAGTTAAGGGGTTTGAACTCATCCCCTTCTGGGGACCCGGGGCGTGCTTATTTAGCCACTGAAGCATGTTCATGAGCCTGTAGCGTGGACATGGGTAGGGAGGTCCACCGGCTGGCCGCTTCCCTTCTGCTGAAGCCAGTTGATCGCTGGTTAGATGGATATCACCGTCTCCCTGCGGCCACCAGACACCCTGCATTCCAACCCTGATGATTTGTCTTCAAACACAACCCCACCCCCGTCCCATTCTTGATAAAATCACATGCATACTTCCACACTCTTTCATTCATTCAAAAAAAAGTCCTTGCTGAATATTCACCAGGCCGTGTGTCCTCCTACCTGGACTACGCTGGAGTGCTGGAGCCATTTCTCTTGTTTTTCGTTTTGTTTGGTTGTTCTCTTTCGTTTTGTTTGGCTGTTGTCTTTTGTTTTGTTTACATCTTTACTACCCTTTGATGTCACAACCTCTACCAGCTGTCGTGCGTATTTGGTCCAGAGTCTCTCTATTTAAATATTCTGCGCTGCTGTTTCGGTTTTCGAAAAGCGGATCACTAGGACCGACCGAACAACGTTTGCCTATAGGCCGCGGAGGAGCAGAAGGTTCGGTAACGGCGTAATTTGCGCTTCTGCCCCCTTCCCATGGAGGGAGGTGTCTGTTGGTCCTCCTCATGCGAAGCCGCCCACCTCCCCACCCCCCCGCTGCTTCATCTGGTAACAATCTACAGACAAGCTGCTTCTGCCACTGAAAGCCAAATTCACTCAACTGTCGCTGAAATATGGCAGGACGCGTAGCTACGAGGACTGGCGTGTTCCTTAACAATTGGGGGAATGCCAGACAGCCTCTTCTTAGTTATAATTCTTTGAATTAGCATTGAATTATAATTAAAATGTACTTCTTTTTGGTCCCCTAACTTTTAAAATGGATTTAAATTCGATTAGATTCTTACCAAATTTGCTTTGACTCACAAAATTAGAGAAAAAAAAATAAACATCAAGGATGCCCAGTATCCATTATGAAAGAGAGACGCAGTTTTTAATAAAATGCTTGGTAAAGCTGAAAAAAAAAATCCTGTCATTTTCTTTACACCAACAAAACCCAAATAGAGATTAGTACCTTTCAATCTGTCGGATCTTGGGTGGACTTTGCTGTCATGCGGCAGGAACTGAAGCCCCGTCTCTTTTCTGGTTTGCGGCAGAATGAATCACAGTCCGTACCAGCCCAAGGAAAACAGCCGGAGCGAGTCTTGCTGCCAGACTGTCCCTGAAACACTCATGATTAAAAGTACATTAAAACATGTCTGAGCTATCAGACGGCAGAAAGATCAGTATCAGCAGCTTCCAGGCGAGGCCTATGGAGATCCCTGCTTCCAAAGGCCCGTACGACAGTGCTGGGCCTTCGGTTTGAATCAAAACAGTGGGATAATGTTTTTCTTTTTTTTTTGGGGGGGGGGGTGGGTGCTGCCTGCTCTTCGTATTGAAGAAGCTCAGGTTGAGAAAGTACAATTCCAGGCCAATATTTTCAACAAATCAGTTGCGTACTCTGTGACTCTGGTTGGTTGAAACAAAATCTTGGTCTGGATTTGTATTTTCTGGACCTGAACTCTCCACCTCTGGACACCAGAGCATGTGGTGAACACTAGACACCAAGGTGATATGAAGATTCATCTCTCTCGGCGCGATCCTTCTTCCCGGTTTGGCGCTGCATGCAGTCCTGTGTCGACAGTATGCAGCCTGCCACAGAGAACATCCTGTTAGGAAGCGGGAAAGATGCTCGAGTCCACCCCCAGAGGATCGCAGGATGCAGGATGGCTGTGCCTGCTGCCTCTGACTGTCTTTTTTATTTTGGATGCAGAAATAAATGGTTTATAAATAAATTCTGTGAGAATGGCAGAGAGCAGGAAGGGAGCAAGGCTTTCCCATCGTTTTTGTCACTGGATGTCAGGAGGGAGGCCTTGTGTGAGCAAACGTGTGGCCTCGCTGACAGCACAAATCCTGTCAACCGATTTATTTATTTATTTCCTTAAAGACGAAACACGGCTATTCTAATGGTCCTTGGTCTTCCTCAATACCATTTGCAGAAGTTATTCTAAGATTTTTTTTAACTTGAGAGGTATAAAAGTGGCCATAAGCCAATGATATGTTTCGAATTGGTGAGTGACAGAGGATGGGCACTCTGGGAGCCAATCAGCTTTCAAGATGAGGCCAGTGCCCCTTTGGTCTCGCCCCTGTATACAGCCATGGATGCGTGACATACACGTGTTATTAACAGGGCCATGCCACAAGTGCATCTGGCATTTACTCGCCGGCCTGCTTCTGGAGCAGCCATGATGGGCTGCACTTTTCTGGATTAACGCCTCGTTCTTGCGCTGCAGCGAGGCATGCGTGTTGCAGTCTCATTGCTCCGTGGGAGAGCTCTTCTGCTTCAGAGATGCAAGGACGTACATCAGAAGATGCGCTTGGCAAGAATCGCGAAATCCGCAAGCATGCGCACTGCTGAAATGCCGTGACATCTGGCTTCGATCCTGTCCTCCGCTCGCTTGCACGTGGCCTCGGTGGGCCGGACTATCCTGCATCTCGGCCGTCTCAACGCCGTCTACCTGCCTGTGAAAGCAGCCGCTCCTCACATCTGAGAAAATAAAAAGGAGTCAGTTCCGGATTTCAACTAATTGTTTACCGTATCACCCCTGGCTTGTCTAGTTTTACGGGAGCTGTCGTTCGGGTCCTTGGGGCGTGATCAGTGATTTTTGCTCCTAGAGCAAGTGTTCGATTGGGTCTTACCACTGTGAGTCAGTGACGGAGAGCTATGGGGTTGGACCCAGTATCCTGTTTCCCATGATGAGGTGATGGTCTGAACATCAGCTATGTTTGATTGTATGTGGTACCTCGCTGTAACTCAAGTACATTTGTTCACCATGGAAATTTGAGATGGGTTCCATGTGCTTTGCCTTCAGTTTTTCATCTTACGACTTCCATGAAGGTGATCAGGGCAGCTTTGAACGCTTTCCTATAAGCCTATTTTAAATGTCCCCAGTATGCTCTCCTCTGATTGGCTATAAGGTGGCAGGTGAGTAGAAGCCATTTTGGAATGTACGGAATGTATGGAAAAACCTTTTGGTTTCCAGATGTTTTTCCAAGTTTTGCAACAACAACAAAAAAAGAGGTAGATTCAAAGATATTCTTATCCAACCGCGGCAGTCTGGACCTTCTTAAGGGTTTTGTTGTTGCCAACCCAAATGTCCAGTGTTTGTTGGTTAAGTAATAGGCTTCTTGTTAAATACCGGCCAGCATTAGTTGAAGGCAGAAGTACTAAAATCCCCCAAAAATCTGATGCTAAACCAAACGTGGTGCACCGGTAGAATTTCAGGAATATTGGAGCTTATAGAATCCAGCCTTGGATCAGCCTTGGATCAGCCTTGGTTCCGCTAAATCAGTAGCTTTTTATTCACTACCCATTTATACCATTTGGAGACTTTCCTCGTATGAATCTCCGAGACTGAAGAGTAATATAATAACTTCCAGCAAACCACAGTGTTCCAGTCCTGGAGCCTCAGCTACTTTCTGAGTAGTAATTGATTTCTTTTGGGTTTAGGGTTACGTAAACTGTTATTTTTTACCCGTAAGGATATGAAACTAGGCATTGTTCCACGTCAGTGAAAATTTGCTTACTTAATTTGTCCTCTGTAATGGACCTGTGACATATTGGACATTTTGCCAAACAGCAAAATATCTTAACATGTAAAATCTTCATTTTGGTTCCCTGCACTGAGCTGTTCCTGAATGATTTTACAGTGAGATGAATTCAAAATTGGTCATGAATATGGTGAGTGCCACTTCTTGGGTAAATTGTTATGTTTCCAGTCTATGTTTTGGAAACTTGCTTGGAATTTAAAAAATCTGGGCTTAATTGGGCTTGAATTTGGTGTTTGAGTGTTATATTGAATGAATGGTAACATTTTACTTAAAGCTATCATCTATAATGCATTATAGATTCCTTCATAATGCATTATGATGGTCAGTATAAGAATTAATGAAGCATTACATCATCTTCTATTGACAATCATAAGGCAGGTATAAATATCTTGGTAAGACTTTACTTAAAGTCTGTATGCGTAACGCATTATAGATACCTTCATAATGCATTATAATGCATTCA
>JAODLC010000042.1:15940209-15967084 GCA_026781145.1 Hippopotamyrus pictus | reverse complement strand
ATGAATGCATTATAATGCATTATGAAGGTATCTATAATGCGTTACGCATACAGACTTTAAGTAAAGTGTTACCGAAAGTTTCTTCTGTCCTCTATCTGGCTGGTTTTTGGTAATTGCTGCCTTAGATACTGGAAGGCCTGGAAGCAGCCTGTGTGTGGCCCTTTACCAACAGAACCAGGATTTAACAATGCAGATTTTTTTAAAATGTAAAGTGATCCTTTAATTTTTTGCTGGCATTAAACACACTGTATGTGTGTGTGTATGTATGTATGTATTACTATATATGACAATTACGCCAACTGTTGCATTTTCTTGTGCATGTGCACAATGACAATAAAGTCGACTTTCACTTTGAAGGTGTGAAGATGGACAGATCCTCCTTTGAATCTCCTCCAGAGGACCTGGTACAGTATTTCGTCTTGTTGTTTGCTTGCTTTTACCCTGAAAGACCTGACCCTTGCAAGCTTCTGGGTGGCCAGATATAGCTGATCTGGCTTACGAGGAGCTTTGGGGCTTTCGATCGGTTTTGGCTTGGGGCAGCTTACGTACCGAACCCCCTCAAGGGGCAGCTGAATGGCGAAAGTGCCCCGTCATCGCCGGGTGGACAGACGAGGTGTCGGACGTGCCACTGCCTCTGCCATCCAGTGGGATCGTGACACTGCGTAGGAACTGCAGGTTAAGCTTGCAGACATGAACCGGATCTGTGTTTGTGAGAGGAGGCTCAGCTTGGAGCTCGGCCTCTAGGACGGGCTGCAGAATCGATCCTGTGTTACTCGGCCTCTAGGACGGGCTGCAGAATCGACCCTGTGTTACTCGGCCTCTGGGACGGGCTGCAGAATCGACCCTGTGTTACTCGGCCTCTAGGACGGGCTGCAGAATCGACCCTGTGTTACTTGTCTAGAGGTTTTATCTGGCAGCATTTTGTATGCATCTCTCTTCACTGCTTACCCTATTTAAGCGATATGTGCTTCTTCGCCCCATGCAGTGGTCAAAATTAGCTGTTTTTGGAACGTTCTACTAGCTTTTCAGAGACTCTGCAGATCTAGTAAACATGTAGATATTCACACCAACAAATAGAAGCAGCTGGTACGAACCCTATAGCTCTGCTGGGCATAAAAATAGAAAATATGGATGATGTGATGTTTCCTGATGAAAAAGAACTCCATGTCTGGCTCTGGAGGACTGTTAGATACACATGAACAAGAATTTCTTAATATCGGGCACGGCGTGTTGGAGTTCTTCATAAAGAGGAGAGAAAAACGTCCTGCCCTGACCTCATTTCAGTCAGATTGAGCTTTGCATGTTGCAAACTACTAAGCTGTGAACTTAATTCTCTTAAGACCCACTTAGGTCTGCTACTTTAGGATCCCAGTGCTTCTTGTTAACAATGGCTATGTTCTCGCCAAATAATAATCTAATCAGAATCGTCACAGACAGTCATATGGCTACTATACAAGCACCTTAAAATTACCTCTTGACCTTTCGCTGCCTAAGCTTTACATTTACGCTGCTTCTGCTGTGGGGAGAAGACTTTTCCTTCCTTCTGGAAGAGCTCTGGGAACAAAGGAATGGTCAAAGGAATGGTCTTTCCTCATGGAGAGGAAGAAGCAGCCCCGAGCTGGGTGGATTGGACACAGTGAAGATTCCCAAAGTGGTTATTACCAATCTACTGTTTTATCCATCACTAGCTGCCCATGTGTTGTTTAGATACGCATGTGTATGCGTGTTTGTGTGTATTTCGCATTGCTGGAATCCGGATGGTGTTCAGGAGAGTAACAGTTTAGCCTTTTTTTTGTGACGCTGAGTTTAACCGAATTCCATTCCATCTGAGTGGGTAATTAAGAAATAATGCTTAAATTAAAGCCAACCCTGAACGCGAGTCATATATGGTCAGCAAAGTTATGACCTATACAGAGAATTACTCATAAAAACAAAAAAAAAGCACAAACTTAAATTGCCTTTTTCTGGAGAGAACTATTCTCTGCGCTGGCTGGGTGGTGGAAGTTCCATAACTGGTTAATTTGCCATTTAAAAGACATGCCAATGACGTTCAACTTCAATACCGGCGATGCACATTCAGCATCTAAAAGCAGGCTGTACGAATCTCGTGGGACTTTCTGTCAATACTGTAACTGAAAGATCATGGAAATCTACAGAATGAAATCTGAGTGCGGCCGGCTGCAAAGTGTGAACCATCAGGTGCCAAGTGGAAATTGACGGACAGGTTAATGAGTCGTGGAAAAGCCTTCGAGTTCCTGTTTTTGCAGAATCTGTCCCTTAAATTGAACTTCCCTGATTTCCACATTCAAGGACATTAATGTGAACCACAGACAAATTTTTTTTTTTGCTAAAGCCCAAACAATAAAATAAAGTTGTCTGCAGGGTAATGTTTCTGTGCTCAGATGATGGCATCTGTTACTTACTGTGCAAAGGGACAAAATTGACAGGCAATACGACTAATGTTTTCCTCCCCATAAACACGTCATAAATGCGCCTTCTCAATGACCCCAGTCTACCCACCTCTCTATGCGAAATGTGAGTGACCTCTTGCAGGTTTAGAAGTCAGTGATACAGGAAGCAGACGAAGGTAAAACTGATAGGGTACAGCCAGCCTTGTCGGGGACTCCTACCACGCCTCCTCCCCCCACTCGCCGCCATTAAATGCTGAGCTACGGTTAACATGACACCGGTTGCAGTTGCTGGCTAAGGTGAAATCCGGGACTGGTCTGAGACAGACAGAATAAAAGATCACGGCGGCATCTTTTGGAGCGTCGGGAGTCCACTTTAGTAGCTAATTAGTCAGCATTGATGGTTTTTGCATTACGGAGGAAGGGTGCCTTAGGAGTTTTTAAGCTGGGCTGGCAGATTGTTTTTCCACATGATGACTTTCGGGGAAAGTGAAAGTGGCTCCCAGCGATGTCACTGTCGGTCGACGCAGGGAGCTCTGCAAGAAACATGTTGGATCGGACAGTGATAGTGAATGGAACAAACTGTGAAATCAGATTTAGGAGTTTCACATCAGGCGGGAGGGATTCATGAGCTCGAGGTGACAAAAATAGAGAAATGCCTTGATAGAAACCTCCAGGAAACTGTCTGATCTGTACCCAGAATTTGCTTGTTTCACATGGGGCTAACAGTCCTGCTAGCAAGTGCCTGTAATGAGTATGTGCCTATGGAAAATGTGCAGTGCACAGTATCAGGTGCACTGAGCAATGCAATGACTACTGTATGCCTGGAAGGGTCTTAAAACGATCCAAGCACCTCAACTGGTTACACCTCTGTGTTTTCAAATTCTGGCTGAACCTTCTGGTTATCTACACTGCTGTTGATTCGTCGACTAATATCTTCCCATAACAACTCTGCTCTACAGTACCACTGCCTTCTTCTGGTCCAGTTCCTGGAGGATTCACATTCACAACTGGCCCCCACCAGCCAAATCCTGAAATTCAATCTACTTTCGGGACCTTTGATCAGTTTTCACATTTGTTTCTCCACGGCACTCCAAATAGTTCCTGTCCCGAAATCCTCGGCTTATCATGTGACACCGGAATCTTTGACCCATCAAATCGGCTTAAGTTTTACTGGTGGAGCTACAGTCCAAGAGGTCTCATGATTTGTCGCTAATCCCTTGCCCCCTTCTCATTTTTTGTAATAATTCCTCTGGGACATGTTGTATTGCTGCTTTGTGCAGACTCTGTTTTCCTTCAAGATCACATTGGCTGCTCGAAGAAGGTTGGCGTACCTGACTCACCATTGTGGCACCATCTAGGATCTGTGTGCTGGATTTTATAGTTGCAACAATATAGCTAAGTGGTCCCCCACCCCGATAAAGCATAGTTGGTTGCTGATGTCTCTCCTCAATCTAGGCTTGGGTCAGACTTTGACAAATTGCATTCCACAGGCATTACCAAGTCACAGATGTACAGACATGGATGGATTTGCAAGTGGGGAGCTGTCATTGGGCCTGGCTCACCCAGTTTTGGCTTGGTGTGAAGCAGATAGCGTCCTGTTGCTGCTGGCCCACTGTTGTGACAGGTGCAACCCGATGTGTTGGCGTAGGAAGGTTTGTCTCGTCTGGAAACTCAAGGGTTCGAGATTCTTGCAGAGGAAATGAAGAAATGAAAACAGCACCAGGATTTTGTATAATGGACCTTGTTGGGGGCTGGAGGGGGGCAGGATGGATGGGGTTGCAAAGGAAAATGGGGGGGGTTATGAGATTGCAATTGTTAGTGTGAAATTTTCACCCCCCCACCCCATTTCTGGAATTACTCACCACTGGAAGCTGTGTGAGCTGTAACGTGCACAAGGGGTGCAATAACCAGCAGGCCCCCCCCCGTGGGAGGTATTTTCTGCAAAAAATAAAATGAAAATGAAAATGATAAAAAGAAAATACACCCTCCACCTTGCCATTTAGTTTCCAAAGACTGTGCGCAAAAATCCTGCAAAAATTAAAATTAAAATTAAATAAAATTTGCATTTTAATTTTCCACTCATATATGAGTCAGATTTTAAAAAATAAAATTAAGAACCCTTTTTGCCTTTTCATTTTCAAATTTGACTTTTCAATTTCCAATTTGCGTTTTCATTTTCAAGTTCACTACATGCAAATATATGTTAATCAGAGCGGGGGTGGGCAGAGCTACGGATCACAGCTGCGCTTTCTCGGTATGTCTGCCGACTCCATTGTCTGTGTTTCTTGGCCATGGTGACACCCAAACTAATGGCAAAGTCACATGCGGCTTAAGTTAGCTACTTCTCTGCAACTAATTTTAAATTTATTTTTAATTGTTCATATCTGACTCATATATGAGTGGAAAATTAAAATGCAAATGGTGATATTTCATTTTAATTTTAATTTTTGCAGGATTTTTGTCTTTGGAAACTAAATGGCAAAGTGGAGGTTGTATTTTCTTTTTATCATTTTCATTTTCATTTTATTTTTTGCAGAAAATACCTCCCATACCAGCCCCCCCCACCCCGACATGGGGCCATGTTTAATCCCATCAGTTACAAAAACCGACGGTCGTTTAACCTCATTCGCTCAAGCACTCTCTGTGAGGGTACTCTGCTATGTGTGTGAAAATATAGGCATATGTGTGCGTATGTCTGTGTGCACACGCGTGTGTTTGCATCCCTGGTAGAAGCTGGTGCTTGTGTGCTGGACAGAGACGCAGAAAAGATGTTCTCAATTTGAGACACCAGTTCTCAGGAAAAAAAAAATGTACATCAGCAAGAAATGGAAATACCTCAGGGAAGGCAGGAACCGAATGACTAAATCTGACTGACACGCTTAAAAGGCTTTGCGGTCCACAATAAAAAAATAGTCATGGAAATTTCACTTTATCTCTTTCATTTTTTTTTAAGAGCGTCATGTTGAAACATGAATCCGTTACGGCCTGGGATTGAAAATGCGATGCGTAATGAATCGTGGGGAAGATTAAAAAAAGGTGAGAAAAGAAGGCAAGAACCCAACAGAGCAGCCATGAAATAATCCGTTTTTGTCTAATCAAGGGCGCGGTGATGTCATCCATCTCATACGCTTTGACTTTGGTGGCGTCCCCCAGCTCCGGGAGCGGAGACTCCTTTGCCTCATCCACATGACTCACACCTGACGCCATTGGGGGGCCGGGTTCATTTTACTTACCGTGCTGTTCCGGAAAGCCATTTCAGAAGCATTCGGTTGGGTTTGAGAGTTGAGTTGATGTCGCCCCCGTTTGCACCCTCCGTTCTGAGGCCAGTGCCCTCGTACTTCTCCTTGCCTCTCTCCCTTTCCGGCCCGAGCCCCAGAAGACCCCTGACCTCCTCTGGTTCTCAACATCCATGTTTTTCTTGGGTGTTGTTTCAGCTTTAGGTCACCAGGACTGAACCTAGGAGGGTGGGGGTGAATGTGTGCAGTTATGTGTATTTATGTGTGTGGTGTTTCCCTCTGCAATTTATAGTTTCTTTCTACCACTGAGCACCTTAATTAGCCAGTGAGCCCTGGGTTTAAAGAACTAAGTGTTTTTCTTTGATCTTGCAGAAGTCCAGGCCTGTTACCTCCATACACACACATGGTAACACCATCTTCAGGGTCCTACTTTCAGCTTGAAGAAACAACGCCACTAAACAAGTGGACCACCAAAGGTCCACCTCGGTTTTGTTGTGCTTTTTGATGTAACAGGTGTTTAACACGCCACCCCTCCCCCCCCCCACCTCGCCGGCACCCAGCCCCCCTCTCCGATGCTAATGACACACACGCACCACAAAAGCTTTTAGCCTGTGTCATTTAATGAGTGTTCCCATGGAAAAAAGAGGGAGATGTTAATTTGCTGGCCCAACAGACGGGGAGGCTGGAGGTGACCCTGCCTCATTAACGTTGATGAGTAATTAGTATTTATTGCCTGGAACCGAATACAAAAGCGATGGAGTTTAACCGTGAATAATAGAGGAGAGAGAGAGAGCGAGAAGAATAGAAAGTGGGGAATGTGGTACCCTGACCCCAGCCATGGTAAAATGGAATTTGACCTTCGAAACTCACCTCTTCCTATAGCTCATTCAGGGACAGGGTGATTCCAAAGCCAAGAAGTGCTCTGAACTGCCTGCCTCTGTCCTTCCGTCACCTTCTCAAATAGACTTCAAGTCAAAGTCAAGCCAAGTCCAGAGAAGCGTTATTGTCATTGCAGCCAGGTACAAGTACACAGTGAAATGAAACAGAATGCAGCCAGGTACAAGTACACAGTGAAATGAAACAGAATGCAGCCAGGTACAAGTACACAGTGAAATGAAACAGAATGCAGCCAGGTACAAGTACACAGTGAAATGAAATAGAATTCCTCCTGAGCACAAGGTGTATTCGTGGTAGGACAGTGCTAAAGAGGGTTTACGTAGTGCACAAGGCAATTCCTGCAAAGGTGCAGAAATGCGCGTGTGGCTTGCATGTTTGCATGTAACGCATGGAGCATTGTGGCATGTGTGTCAGTCATTTAAGGCAAGGGGAGACAGATGGAAGATCACTGCCTGTATTTTCTACATAACATAACAGGCTGACTACATAACACTGGCGAATTAGTGCATGGCAATACTGCCCATGTTTAGGGTGAGACCTTGGCCTTCAGCCAGAGTGATAGCTGCTCACTATTCTTGAGCGTGCCTTGCTGATGTAGCTCTCTCATGGCTTATTATTATCTGCTGTGCCTGGGGTTATCCAGAGGTGGATAGTTCATGTCCAGAAAGTAAAAATCCAGATTTTGTTTCAACCAACCATAAAGAGTTAAAGTTACAAAGTATTCACCTGGTTGGTTGAAACAAAATCTTGGTCTGGATTTTTACTTTCTGGACCTGAACTTTGCACCTCTGCTGTTATCCCAGCACACAAGGACCCCGATGACCCTCCCTCAGTGTGGCCTTGGGTTCTCAGACACGACCGCTGAAGAGCCTCTCTGTTTTCTGTTGGCGGTTCAGTTGCAGGACAGCTGCTGTGCTCCGGTCGCTTCCCTTCCACACAAAGGATAAATTCTCCGTGGTTTAAGAGCCAGCATTGTCTTTAGTGTAGGTAGGAGGATTAAGATTAACCGCCTTAGCTGATGAGGGAAGCTCTTAAGGATTAATTTGTAGAGATTTATTGTGATTTGTCCCACTCACCAAGGCGCCAGCGTCCTGGTTATTGCCCTGTCCCTCTTCTTCACCCTTTGCTTTTCATCAGGGCTTCATTAGCGAGGGTTGCGGGACCTCAGGGTGACCTGTCTAAGCGATAATGCCAGTGTCCTCTGGGAGAGCTCACCGCATCCCTGTGTGCGCCTGTGTGTCTGAGCGACGTGCGGCGAGCGGTATGCATTTGTGGTATGCACGTTAGCATGTTAGCATGTTCTGCTTGAAGATCTTATGTTAACTACAATAGCACTGTGGCGTGTGTAGCAGTGTAAACACTTTAGTGTGTCGGGTGTGTGTGTGTGTATTTAGCGCTGTGTTTTCGAGCGCTTTGCATGTCTCTGCTTACTGACCCTTCTTTCACCCGTGTGGGAACCTTTTTTTTCTTTTTCAGACATTTAATGCAGGTTATATTGTTTTTGAAGTGTATAGTATTTATCCTAGAAAGCAATTGTCCTTTGATGTCTGGAGATTCTTTGACCCTCTGTTTCTCAGGCTTGTAGACAGAAAAAGCTTCTCACTGAAATGCGAAGCCACCTGTGATTGGCCCCTTACTACGATTACGAATACTACTGTCTACTACACTACTATGGGTAGTACGAATACTACTATCTCCCCTTTTTCCTGAGACTAATGCAGGTCCCTCCTCACAGCTGTTTTGACCTAGTTGGTCCTGGAAGGATGCAGGACACAAGATCCAGATTATTCCTCAGAAGCCAATGGACTCCCTCATAGGTGTCACATGACATATATCTAAATATATAATTAGATTACTTGCCCCCGCCAAACAGCAATCCAAACACTAAGCAAGAAAGGTTATAAGCAGTAAGAGGTGGCATCCCGTTTAGTTTTGTTGATAGCTGTACTTGGTTTTAGGTGCTCTCTCCTGGGCGATGCTCTGAAAGGGGTCTCTGAAATCCTTCCTATTTTATCAGTTTGACATTTCCCACAAACTCTCCAGCTGGACAGCCTTCAATGAGCCCACCCTCGACAATCAGGCCAAAGACAAATAGAGCACTTTGGTATCTAAAATTTTTATGCACCCGCTTAAATTTTCCAGCTGTGCTGCTGAGGAAAAGGAATAAACCATTTATTGAGAAAGATCAGGGATTTGTTTAGAAATATTGTCGTATGCTATTAAAGCTTTGTCTTTTGGCTGCATGTTTTTCAAAAACTGTCCACCAGATAGTTGCCTGTTTTTAGTGATGGAGGTGAAGTGAGTAGCTTGTGAGCAGTTAGGAGACTGTGGAGCAGCTCCATGCCATTTCTAAAGAAAAATTGAAGCCTCATTAAAAAATAATTGGAAGCTAAAATACTGGCTGGCTAGCCTTTGCTGTTTTCTATGCTCTCAGTCGGGAAGAGCAAACCCTTCATTGGCATCGGTATGTGTCCTTGTAATCCAAATGTAACCTTTGACTCACAGCTCCTTGACACACATGCAGTGTGTGTGTTCACACTGAGACAGTAAGCAATGCGAGAGCAGTCATGATTGTCAGGTTAGACGTTTCACGTACATGGAGCACACATACTCACTTGAAGTCTAGTTTCACATTGGCCTTCTGCTGATCACATGTTTCTGATTGGCCACCTGACATCTAACAAATAATGGGGCTTGATCAGGCAGCAGGGCATTCGCAGGGGTCAGAGGTCAGCAATGGGGGCAGCTGGGTATTTTAATGACCTTTGGACCCCTGGATCTCACATGTTCAACAGATTGTCCTCTTGACCTCTCCGATGGGTACCTTGTTTTTGCCGAGTGGACGGTGGTGTGATGTGGAGAACATGTGGACACAACAAGGTCCTGGAAAGTTCAGTGGTTCTGCTGACCCACATATCTGCATCTATAGTGATAGGGAAGACAAAGGTTTGAAGCCCCCAGTAGGTAGGGTTACATTATGCATGAATTGGTGGAATAGGGTGAATGGTAATGTAATCATACTCCTCCAGGGTCATGGGTTTGATCCCCTGTGGAGGTTGAATGTTCACCCCATGTTTCCCAGGGTTTTCATCAGTTTGCAATAGTCCAGAGATAAACAGATATATCTGATTGGCCCTCAGTGTGTGTCTGTGTGTCTTGCGATTGGCTGCTTTTCTATTTATGTCCCCAAAGATCTTTGAATGGATGTATGACACTTCGGGAACCTGAGAATCCACAGCAGCCGGTGCTGCCACCACGTCGCATTGAGCGCTGCATTTCTGCAGGTGCTGGCTGCACTGGTGCAACATTTGCTTAACAAGACCTGATAAGGAGTGATGCAGGAAATGCAAACTGTGTCTGTTTGTAAAGGGAGAGAGTGGAAGTGGATGAAGAGAAGGCTATTGTGGGTGGGCAGGGCGGTGCTTTAACGCCGAGAGCTGTTTTTAAGAGCACTGGGAGGTTGATAACCTAGTTCAGATAGCCCAGTTCCCTACAATGGAAGCCATGAAATGAAGTGGAAAGGCTGAACGAGGACTGAAATAATCGATGGTGAGCTGATGAAAACTTCAAGATGTAGATAAAGAGTAGGGGCCCACTGCTATGAAATGTACCGGAAGGAAGTCCAAACACAATGGGTTCAGCAATAATTGGCCAGATGAGGCCTGTTTTTTTTTCTTCCATGATGTAATCAGGCTCAACAATGCGGCATAGCTACATTGAAGTTGGTTCCAAATCGCAGCTTCCAGAACATGCGATTAAGCAGCACCGCCCCACCGTGAGGCTCCAAATTCTGCCCTTATTTTACTCATGCTTTCTTCTCTGTTCCTTTTTCATATCCAGGCTCTGGATTGTTTTTAATGATTCATAAAAATGTACTCAGTACAGTTCGTTCACAGTTTATATATAAAACAGCAATTTTTTCCGCCCTGTTTTTATGCTTCGTGTCTCTCAGACCCCTCAGCTTCTCTTTGCCAGATGACACTCGTGCAGCTGCTGAGCTAACGACTGCCAAATGGTACCCTGGGTCTTCCTGTCGCTCAGACGTGTGCTCTCTACTGCCTTGGGTGCGAACTGCAGGTCTCTGCCAGTAGCTGACAAAGCACTCTGTTCCCAGAGACAGTGTGTTCCTCACACTCGATGGAGGGTCGGGACTTGTGCAGGAGCTGCACGCTTATTGTGCGCTGGCTCTCCGAAAGGCGTGAGGTCTGGTGCCGAGCTCATGCCCAACTGAAGAGATGAGTCTCAGAAAAGAAAATTAATATTTCGATTAAATGGTGTTATTTTGTTTATGTGATATAAACATGTATACGATATGCTTTTTACACTCGTATCCATGGTCAGCAAAGTAGGAGGGAATTTGATACTGGGGTGGACACAATAATTTAAATACAAAGATCTATTGATTGGGGGGCGGGGGGCGGTGATTCCAGATTAAATGTTGGGGGGGGCGGCACACCCCCCCCCCCCCCCGATTCTCCTCAGTTCCTGAATCCCTGTCTATGGTAGAATGTGTGTCTATTGCATCACAAGATAACCAAAGTTGTGGCTACATTTCTTGCTGAAGGCTGATGTTAACACTAGGTGGTGTTTGTTTCCTGACACTTTCACCCAGGGCATGTATTCACAGAATGGACTTCTCACTGCCAGATTTATGAATTTTCTCCATCAGCCTGAATGATGTCAGTGATGTTTCTCTGGAGAGGCTGATTTTCCTTTTGTTGGACTTTGTGGCACGGATGAAGAGGGACCCTCTCCCCTTACAAGCTTGCTCTCTCTCTCAGCTAGGATCCCTGTTTTACACAGAAGGAGAATGTTAAATGTCTTTTATAAACAGAGAGAGACAGAGGGAAGAAATTTAGGTAACTTGTCTCAACAGCACTTAAAATCGAAAATCAAATGACACGGTCGAACGTAAATGTTTGAAGTACGGTTAAAATATTGGCCAGGAAGCACAGTTTGTTTCAACAGCAAAGGAAAAAGGTTAGATCGTTCCAAAAATATGAAAATCAATCAAGCTTTATGTAATAAAATATACAATCTAGCAGTGTAAAGCGCAATTTTATAATCGACTTTACGGTCCTTTTTTGGTCCTCGTTCTTGGGAGGATTGCACAGCTCGGTTTAACGATGTGTGTTTAAAAGTTAACAGCCTAATATATTAGGAGCTGCTGCTTGTTCAGTGTAATGGTGAAAGCTGATGTTGTTTTCAGGGTCTGAGGTGCTGCATGCGAGCGACATGTCCGCCTCCTTATTCCTACCTAAACAGCTGCTTGGCCTGGACGTGCACCATCTCAGCCACAAATGCATATTTCTTCCGTCTTGCTCACCAGGAGAACCTGGATTGCAACAGCCTCTGCTGGATTGATGAGTTTAATTCTCCCCGCCCCCCCCCCCAACCTGAAACTGGCCAATCCCACATGCTGCACTAGGGGGGAGACACTATCTTTTAACTCATTTCTGTGACCGTGACAGGCTGCCCTTATCCGCATTATTGCGACAGACTCGAGTGGCTCTTGCGTCCTGACTGGCTCGTCCTCCTCCTGGAGGGGCTGTCGCCCCGGCTTAAAACAAGGTCTGATTTAGCGTCCCTTTGGCAGCCACGATTACATTCTGCGGGAGCGAGTTTAATATCACTGGGGGCCGTTTGTTTGGGTTACTGAGAGAGGCACGTAATAGACCCATGACCCTTCTGATGATATTTGAGAGCTTTTACTCCAGGGCGGGTTTGCTAAACAGTTTGTCTGGGAGATGAGCCTGTCACAGATGAAGTGTCTGGTCCCCACCTTACCTCCCTGGTCTCCTCGTTTCTTGATGTATGTGTCTGAGAGAAACATCAACACAGATCATATACCCTGTCACCTCGAACGTGCCGGGTTAACTTGTTAGCATGTCCATGCGGTGTGGAACAGCCTAGATCAACAGACAGCATCGATTAGTAATGTCTGCCGTAAATTTAACAGGGTGCCCCAACCAAACCCTAGTCAACGTGCTCCAGGTGTCTTCGTGGCGTTTATTTTTTGCTCAAGTGCTGCTGGGTTAGCATGCTTGCATTTACACGCAGCATGGGACAGCCTAAATCAACAGACAGCATCGATTAGTAACGTCTGCCGTAAATTTAACAGGGTGCCTCAGCTGAATCCCCGTCCACGTGCTCCAGGTGTCTCTATGACATTTGTTTTCCGTTCAAGTGCCGCTGGAGACTCGGATCCGCTTCCTGTTTTCTTTTTGGCGCCTGGAAAAATCCACCGGCCTGGTCCTGTTTACTTCATGCTTCTAGCTGCTTCTGTGTACACAGAGCTTTAGCTCTCACAGCAGTCATTGATCGGATTATGCATTTAAGGCCAAAACAGGTCATTCTTAGCCGGGGTGTCATCAATTTAATTTATACCCCCCCCCCCCTCAATAGACCCTACACATCAATAAATCTAACTCAACAATCAGATTTTTAAACGAGATTTCTTTTTAAGTATCCTCGTTAGACGGCCCATATGTGAGCCTTCTGCTCATTTTTCAGAAGGTGAAGGTGGGGGCTCTGGTTTGAGATGAAGCTGGCAGCTTATCCTGTCCCCTGGACATTACCCCGGACCAGGGCACCCAGATGGGGAGTCTTCGTATCGGGGGCCAGCCCCGCCCACGAATCTGCCTTTCCCAGCGCGATATCTGCACCGGGTCAGTCGCTGCGCTCTGCTGCATCTGAAGCAGAATAGGCAGCGGATTCAGGCAGATGTCTAACTTGGCAGCTTTAAGGCTGCGAAACAGAAATAGCCAATCAGAGAGGGGCAGAGGGAGGACAAGTGTGAGTCCTGCTGTCACTCTGTGCCCAGAGCGGAACCCCTCTGTTAGGCCCAGTTAATGAACCAACTGGGCAATACAGAAGCAATGCCCACATCCAATCAGAAGCCTGCGATAGGCAGCATCTCTCTCAGATGGACCAGTGCGCTTCTCCTGCTTGGGAGCCAGGGCCTGGTTTTTTGAGGGATCTTTATTTCATATCGTAATTATCGTCACTAGCTAATCAAAAACAACATATTGCCAAAAAATCTATTAAAAACTACTTTACAAAGTACACCTAAAACAGCCTTTTCACCACAGATAGAAACCTATCTTTGCACAAACGTCAGTGAACGGTTTAATGTTTTAAAGGGACTGAAGTCGATTTTTGTCGGTCAGGCAAATATGTCAGTGTCAGCAAGATACAATCTAATCTCTCGTTATGTTTGCAATTAAAGATGTTGGTTAGCTAGCTATCTAGCTATTGACGTTAAGTTGCTATAAATTTAATGATAATAAAGCAATCCATACAAACACCCATCATGAATACTGCTGTAAACTAGCATTAATACTAGTTAAACAGATGACTTCATAAAACATTTTTTCATCAGTCAGTTGCATTTCATCAGTAGAACGGGCGTATTGTGTCTATAGTAAAAAAATCATAAAAAAGTGACCCATACTTAGTGTTCATCGGGCGCTGATGCTGTGTAGCATATGGATAATGAGGGGAAAACAACGTAGATGCAATGCCACTTGTAGCATGGTGAGAAATAGGCTGAAAAAATCTATAACCTAGATCTAAAAACGCTGGGGCGTGACGCTCGTAGAAATGCATGCGACCCCCCCCCTCAGTTTTCGCAAAGTGCGTGTGTGAGTGTGTCCATCCACACCATTGTCATTTTACTCCATTTTTGATTTATTCGTTTTCAAAAACATGAAGTACACATTACAGAGCATCTTAAACGAAGCCCTTAAGAGGGGAGAAGCCTGCGGCTTGAAACACTTTGAGAACAGTGTGTACCACAAGCACGTAGCATGAAAAGCTTTGCGGCGTCATTCTGAAGCTCATAAAAAATGCACACAAGCTGGTTTCTCACTCGACCGTGTGTAATATATTACAGCATGTTTGTTATTTTTTGGTGTTGAGGGATTTCAACATTTTTCGCACCTCTTTCTGACTGTAACGCCTTGTCTTAGATGAACAGAAACGACCACAATATTGTCCCAAGACTGATTTGGTTTAATATCGCAGCTGCACTGCTACAGTAACAAATAATACTGATGACAAACAAAGGGGTTCAGGCGAGAGTGGGGGCCGGGACACCAGACGGCCTGGCCTCACACTGTCGCCGTCCAAATGTTCAAATAATTTTTCACTGGTTGAAATGAAAAGTCAGCAGAAGTTTGGATGTTTGAAGGTCTTGCCTACATCCTGTTTGGTGCTTTATCGTCTTTTGCATGGATTTCTTGAAACTTTATTAAAATCTTTTATAACACCCTAACAGGAAATGACATATTGCTGTCATTAATATCAGCGTGGACACAGTGCCGGGGTTAGAATCCTGCCTGCACCCTCATACCGCACCATCCCCCCCCCCGTCATTGCAGGGTGCCTCTTGCAGTCCAAAGAGATGCAGTTAGACACTAAATTGCCCATAGAATGTGAGCATATGTACCCTGCTAATGAGCTGGTGTCCTGTACCCAGTGCTGTCTGAGATTGGCACCAGACCCCCCGCAACCCTGACCCGGGTTACACTAAAGGATGGAAAAAACCAGTACAAAATATCCAGGAAATGAACTATTTTTACCCAATGATGCATATTGTAGTAAATGTATATATATTTTATACATCCATATAATACTTCTTTGAAGTTACCGTATATTCATGATTTTGATATATATTTTACTTTCTCCTAAGGGCCAGCAGCCAAACCCCAGTTACGCTCCTGAGATACATTAAGAGCCTGTGAATGCAAAACGACACCAATTCACGTTAAATTGTTCCATTTTTAAACTGGTTCACTTTCTCGGGCATTTAAAAGGAGGATCTGCTTCTTTGGAAAAAGGTCATCATTAGCATACACACGACATTTGTGGAGAGTTCTGTAATGGCTCAAAGAACGTGGGGGGGGTGAGGGTTTAGGAAAAAACAGGTTACGACGTCTTGCCAGCGTTAAACATTAAACGCGCCGACTCCTCCGAACTTGTGACGCATGGCGAAGGAGGAGTTTGGACCGAATTCTATAGGGACCGTCCGTTCCAGCTAGCTGAGGAGGCCAACTGCTTTTCCAGAAATTGAGGTGATTTGTGAGCACAGAACAAGGGCTGGGGCTGTCTGGGGAAGCCCCCCCCCCCCCGCTGAACCTCACTTCTCACCTCGCCCACCTCCCACAGCATGACCTTCATCTCGACTGGTGGCTCCCCATCGTCACAGAGGCGAATAACAAGCCCGTGTGGATTTATGGCGGGAGCGAAGGGTGATGCATCTGTGCCAGCGGTTAAGCCAGGCCAGAACTTGGGTGAACAAAATGAGCATATAGAGTGTATATTGTAGGGCCTCATCTGGCGCCTGCTGGCTTCTCAGCTTCATCAAACGGCCCTCTGATCTTAAGCAAGAGAGCAAAGCCTGAAAAGAAAGGCCTGAAGAGCAATCTGTTCATGTGGGAGACCTGGGCTGGCATCACTAAGGCTCCACAAGGCTCTTTCCTTTAGCATCACTTTTTTGCTAATATCATTCTCAAAATTAGAATTCCTTATGTTCAGCAGGCAGGGGCGGGGCCATATAAAAGCTCATTGGCCTCCGGAGTGCCCCCATCCCTGTGCCCATTGGAGTTTTACTTACACAAAATTGTTCTGAGGGTCGAATGAAAAAAATGATTGGTTCAGAGAGATAACCAATCAGACTGTAGAAGAGGTGGGTCCAACTAATGAGATACCTTGGTCCCGCTTTCTCTAGTTGCTTGGACCCACCTCCTTTACAATCTCATTGGTTATCTCATTGAGGGCAGTGGTGGCTTGACGGTTAGGGAAGCCCACTTGTAATCGAAAGATTGCAGGTTTGAATCCCCCACCAGCAAGTCACCACTGAGGTACCCTGAGCAAGGTACCGTCCCCAAGCACTGCTCCCCGGGCGCTGAATTAGCTGCCCCCTGCTATGTCACCAAAGTCACATATGGGTTAAATGCAGAGGACACATTTCGTTGTTGCGCACTATGTGCTGTGGTGTGTCAACAATGACCACTGATCTCTCTGAACCAATCGTTTTTTGTTGTCATTTTCCCATGAGCCTCCCGTGTCTCTCACTGATTCAAAACATATCCTTGGCTAATGTTTAGGTCTGCCCCTCTGTATAAATTATGGCCCCTCTTATGCCCCCATCTTAAAAAAACATTAGAATCTCCCTGATCAACAGAAATGGTGTTTTTGTGGTCATTTTTTCATTTGCAGTCATTAGGTACATCCAAGTGTGAGGATTCGGCAGAAATATGCGGTAATGAAAACCAACTCGGCAAAAAAACAAAAACAGGGCTGTCTTGTTTATAAGAAAACAAAGTAAATATAAATATTTATTCGCTGTTTTCTAAGCATTACTGCATCCTAAAATAATGCTTGCAACTAGTGTTCTTGCAAAATGCCATAAATGTGTGCTTACTTCACGGCCTAGCCATGCTCAGCTAAGAAGCACGACTTAAACTCGCACTAGCTCCAGCTTGTAGCCGACTTGTGAAAAGCCTGTTCATTCCTGTTGATTGTTAATTCTATTGGTTCTCTCTTCTACATCAGTATCTATCATTGTATGGTTAACAGGTAACTCAATATATCTGTAGCATAGAACCCCGTCTCCTTTCCAACATAAAGAGACATTTTTTTGCAGTGTGTTCCGCTTAATTGAATCTTAGTCTAGCCAGCTCAAAAGGCTGGGGATATTTGCCTTGCACATTTATGGCTATAAATATTTATTAGCTGCGAAAAGTGGGCCTTGATTTGATTCTCATCGGGGTGACCTGCCAATCACCGGCCCCCTTTCTCAGAATTTGCTTCTTAAGACCCCACAGATGGGCCCCTGAATAAGAGTTGCTGCATAAATAGCTTCTCACACACATTCTCAAATAGCGGATTGTGTTTAATTACCTTACAGCTAAATATAGACTGAGGCACTCTGAAATCACCCCTATTTTGGTCTTGCATGGAATTAACTTCTCTTGACCTTCATTCCCTGTTTTCTGGCCTCCCGCTTTTTTTAAATTAAAGGGATAGGCAGATGGAATAAGCTAAGAGTAGCGCTTTATGCTAACGATATGATGGAATAATTTGGCTGTGGGTTTTCCTGGTGTAATCGAATCCTTTTTTTTTTTTTTTTTTTTTAAAGAAATATCCATTCCATATTCCATAAACTGGAAAATATATTTAATACCCAGGAACAAGCGGAAAAAAGAAAAAAAAAACACACCTTCCTGCTCCCTGTATTCAAGGCTGCTTCTTTTAAAGCGTACCAGCTTACGCCGTGGACGCTCTGACAATAAGGCGGGACCGGCCCCGTCTGGCTCAGCGGCCCGTAGGAGATAAACCCCAAAATTAATAACACAGACAGCATGCAAGGCTCTGCGAGCCATGTAATAACAAACAATTTACAGGGCTGCGAAACCGTATACCCAGAGCACGGCCTTTCTGTTTGTAATCTCGATTTCCACATCAGCGTGTTCATTTGTTATCCGAAACTATGACCTTGGAATGCGATCCCTCCGTTTGTTCCCCCAATGTTTTTTTTTTTTTCTTCCCCCCCCCCCCCCCCCTCCCCTTCTTAGCCACAGATGACATTTGTGGGTACCATCAGATGTTTCATTGAAGACTCATGTATTGATCTTCCTATTCCAAAGACATAGGAACCCAGATGACTGTGAATTCATTAGGTGACGTCAGCTACAATAACACGGTTATTGTTTATTGCTATCGATTGCTATTGTCCAGGGGCGAGAAGTTGGTGTCCACCAGGCCAGAGAAGCTGGTATTATTATTATTGTGTTTGGGCTGTTCCATTTTTGGTGGCTTTTATTTGCATCTTTCCTGGAACATGCTTTCCCAACTTTGTGGTGGGAAGCATCATTCTTTGTGGTGGTTAAAATGAAACTGATGTTCAGCTTCTTCAAGGGCTTCAAACATGGGCAGATCTTTGCCACGAGCGTAAGAGAAACTGCAGTAAGTCCCACCCGAGAACCCGAGGGGCATTCGCATGAAACCCTATCAGCCTTTTTTTGTTTTTTTTTTTTTTGGTAAACACACTTCATCAGCCCATGACACTGGTCCATTATAAACAGTCTCAGCACTGGGGGTCTGTTTTCTGTCACTTAACAACCCATTGAGGTTGGTACTGCTGAAAAGCCTCAGGACTTAGGCCTGCAGTGGTCCGTTTAAGGTTCCGGGCACTCTGAAGAACACGTTTTGGGTGCGTCCACATTGATAGGTTCCACAGATGTTCTGTGTGCGTGTATATTTTTTTATCTGATGTTCCTAAATAGCTTTCATTATCGAATCCTTTCATTTACATTTGCCTCCAAAATCCCAGAATAGCTGGCCGTCTTTTCCTCTCCCTCCCTATCTCCCTACACGTTCCCCCCTGTTGCACTCTGCTTCTCTCTCTCTGTCCTGCAGCAGTTTGATCTTTTAATCGCTTCCAGCTGCGAACGGCAGAGGGGAAAGACAGGCTCTCGCAGGAACAGTACAGCTGGGGCGGAGGCAGGGAGCGAGGGGAACGGGGAAGAGACCCAACTCTGCGGCCTGCTTGCACTCGCCGGCCTACTTTCATTACGCCTTTTTGTTGCCCTTTGGACTTGCTTTGTTGCAGTGCCAGATGTTTGCACCCTGCAATATGTGTGAAATTTACCTGCCGCCCCTGGTCGCCGAAGTGTTAGGACACTCATATAAGTGGACAGTGTAGCATTTAATATTTATTTGACACTTTTATCCAAAGCGACAGTAGAGGAGAGAATTACAGTTTGAGTCCGTCCAGGTATTCAGAACCACAACTTTTGCGTCTTCAGCCCAACCCTCTACTTGTTGAGCTAGAGAAGCAAGCAGGCAGAGTTGTGGTGTGGGGGCTGAGGGGAATTACGTGAGAAAAAAAAGACGCACAATTTTTTTCGAGCTTTCTCAGGCATGGATTGTGTTAGTCCTGAATCAACACTTCTCAGTCACGCCACTGGGAGAAATTCTTCTGCAATTTTCAGTTAATTGAATCAAATGTACCACTCAATTGGGCGTTAATTGAGCATAAATTTAATGTGACTGTTCTCCCTCTGAGTCCCCAGCTGAGATAGTTTGTCTTTTCTCCGAAAGCATATTCATCTAAAAAAAAAAAAAAAACAACAACACAGAATGACACAAAGCTGTGTAATTTCAGCTCTTCTCTGACAAGGAGCTGCACATTGGATGTTAACTGCGTTAGTGCTAGATCAATTGCCTATTTGAAATGGAACAGTTAACAATCAACATTGGTACCAACATATCGACCAGTGGTTGTATTGGCTGAAGATAGAGTATAGAGCTCAGTTACCATTTATGTGACATTATGGAACCAGCTCAGTCAAAACATCTGAACATATACAATATAGTTTATTCATTCAGCAGACTTAGAGCAACAGACAATTCTAACCAGGGTCAGCCAGTTCCTGGATCAATTGGGAGTTAAGGTCATTGCTCAAGAGCCCAATGGTGAAATCAATCAGCCAACTGTGGGATTCAGAGTGGTGACCTTCCAAGCACAGGAACAGTATCCCAATCCACTGAGTCCACACGCCACCCACTAAGAATAAAGTCTCCACTACCCAGCTGCGCATTGGCTTGTCTGGGATTCGAACCCAGAACCTCTTGCGCCTAAAGTGAGAATCGTAGCCCTATACCAAAAAGCCAGAAGCGGTCATACGCTTGGAGAATACAAGCTTTGGATAACAGGAGAGAGGCATTGAACTGTAGAATGCGCGATTGTACGTCAACTGTAAGTCTTTGATTCCCAGATCACCAGGTGCAGCACATTTGCTGGAGAACGATCCCATTGACTCTTGAAGGGGCACAAGTTTCGCATGCATCTGACCTCCAGAAAAAGCTGCGGCTAGCCTCCTCTAGAGATAAATAAAGCTCTGAAAAGAGAGGAAGAATTATGAGGCTGTGCTCACATTTCGCTTGCCAGAGAGCAATTGTATGGCTAGAGCGATGGAGTATAGATGGACGACTCTCAGAGGAGATCGTTGGCTCTTTAGTTTGAGCCGAGTTCCTCAGTAGTTTCATCTGGGCCGTGTAACGGTTTACAGGGGAGGTGGGCAGGCAGAATATCTGTGGATCGGCTTTGGATGCACTTGTCTTGCATTTCGGAGCGATTCTAGAATTTTTTTAGAGATGGGAGCATAAGAGGAGCCATAATTCAAACAAGGAGGCCAATCTTATCATTAGCCAATTGGTGAGTGACAGGGGAGAGGGCACTCTGGGGTCCAATCAGCTTTCAGATGGGGTCAGTGCCCCTGTGGCCCCGCCCCTGTATACGCCCCTGTCTGTCGAACATAAGGAATTCTGTTTTTGAGAATGATTAGCAGTTAAGTGACGCTAAAGGAAGGTGCCGTATGGAGCCTTAGTGATGCCAGGTCTGGTCTCCCACATGATCAGATGCGGACTTGGTTTCAGTACGTTTTCAGTACTGCTTAAGGTCTGACGGCCGTTTGATGAATTTCAGAAGTCAGTAGGCGACAGATGAGGTCCGACAATATACGTTCTATATGTTCATCTTGTTCGCCAGGCTTGGCTTAACTGCTGGCATAGATGCGTCACTCTTTGCTCTCACAATAAATCCACAAGGGCTTGTTATTCTTGCAATGACAGGGAGCCACCAGTACCCTTGGGGTCCCGCCCCCGTAATGTGGCCCCATGCTTGCGTCGTTCCGAAACACAGTCACATGCAAAGAGTGGTATCTATCCTGTCGCAGTTTAAGGGCACAAGCAACAGAGAGTCATCTAGTCCGGCTTGCCGTACACCAGTATTTACTGAGCAGACTCCAAGTTCAAATAGCTGTAGCATTATGAATTTTTAGCATCTGGGGCTAATACCGACAAAGTATCAGAAAGGACCTCATGGGAGATCTGCTTCTCCCCCTCCCCTCAGTTTCCATTAGCAATCAGGTCCCTACAGGGGCCACTCAAGGTGTGGAACATAAGAGAGGCCATAATTCATACAGAGAGGCCAACCTTGAGTTGGGGAGGGGGCACTCTGGGGGCCAACCAGCTTACAGCTGGGGCCAGTGTCCCTGTGGCGCCGCCCCTGTACACGCCGCTAGGTCCCTGTCCAGCCATCTCCATACATTTCAGTTTCCATTTTAACTCTCAGTAAGTTCACACTCTTCTAGTGGAGTGAGCCTTTTGACCATTTTGAAAACAACGTTTCTCATGTTTGACGCTTTCACTAGGAGCGCTTGCTACCATATTTTGTTGTGCGTGGACGCAATGACAATGAAGTTGACTTTGCCTTACAGAGACCAGGGTAACTCTAGTAGAGAGTCCTGGGAAGGAGATCAAGATTGTTGAACTCCAGAGAAGTCAGGAGGCTCCCTTCGATTGTGTCTGCTCCATTTAAATACACTCATTGAATGTCTTGATGAAAGTTAAACAGATTTACTTCAGAGGAATGCAAATGTCTATTAAAACATACTGTATCAACTCAGCACGGTTCCCTAGTGAGTTCCTTTGTTTTTCTTCCTATAGCCTGTGAGGTCATGATGAGGACACTGGCTCTTTGACAGTCCCATGTCCTTAGGCTGTGTCAAGCAGATAGTTGTGCGGTTCACTTCTAAGCCAGTGGCAGGCTTAGCGAAATCTGTGCCCAGCTAGGCTCTGTTTGGGCGCTTGCTCAACCTCAATCACACCGCCCCTCTCCCAAAATTCACATGCACTCTTCTCAAACTTCATTTTTTAATTTTACATTAACATTTTGTTTAGCAGGCGCTTTTGTCTAGAGCCTCATTCAGTTCTGAGAAAAATCAGGGTCCAACAGTCCCTGGAGTAATTGGCGGTTCGGGGCCACGCTTGGGGCCACGCTCGGGGCCCCGACAGTAAAACCACACTGACAAACCTAGGGCTGAACCTGCAGATCTGGTCACAAACACAGCATCTTAACCTGCTGATGCACACCCCACCCTTGGGGTCTTTGGCTTCTAAATGTACTCCGCTATATAAGAAGTTATATGTTTCTAGAGATATTAAAAAAACTAATTTAATAAATATCAATTTTATATGGCGCAATAAGCTATGTGCAATCATATTTTAGAAAGAACCATGGAATTTTAGGGCAGCCTTTGATCAGTATACACAGAGGCCTTGGACCTCGTCTTCAGGAGCACAGAGGCAGCTGGCCTGGAGACCCTGTCTCCTTTCCCCATTGAACTTTTGACTTGAAAGTAAACAATGGGATGGGAGGGGGGCATCTCAGTCCACACAGACCACCTTAAAGTGGCAGGACCCCAAAGAGCCCGTTCAGGAAATCTCAGAAACCGGACACGGCATGCCAAACTGCCTCATCAGGTTTCATTGTGGCGTTTTCATGTTACAGCCCAGTATTTATTGTTGATTTAATAGAGGACATTAAACAGATATCACGTTATACAGTTCACCGATGATGACTTTGCCATAAGCATAAATGATTTCATGTTAGATTTGTAGGGATCGTTTGTGAAGAGAATAAGGGATGGAAATCAGTTTCGTTCCCGCGAGAGTAAATCACAAGAGCGAGACCACCACAAAGGTCAAAATTATTAGCCTCCTCGAACTTGAATTTCTTCCCAGTTTTTGTATTTGTGTCTAGGCTAAACCATCTAAAAACAAACGTGAGAATATCTGTTTTTGTAAAACTTATCGTATTTTAGCAAGGGCCAACATGGAACAGAATCCTGTTTAAGAAAGCAAACTTTGCTAATGTAAAAAGCTTGTATTTGCTTTTGTTTGACTTTTACTTATGGTTATAGTCCAGTTCATTCTTACTCTACATGTGAGAATGGCACACGCTTTCAGCTTAACTCCTCTGTTCTGGAAAGCCTACAAGCTTTGAACATCTGAAGGCAGAAGGTCTGGCTCACGTGCCACTGCCACTCACGGTGTCATTTTCCCCCCACACGTGCTGACTGGGCTACAGGGACAATCCCCGCACACTCCTTACATGGGAGACCTAAGCAAACTGCCTTTCTAGAGTGTAAATCCAACATGTGCTGACAGGAGGGAACACTCTGACATTACACGCTAAGACCAGTTTAACAGTTCGTTGACTGTTTTTCGGTTTTCCTTTAACGTCAGAACATAATTGTGTTTTTTGCGCTTTTTTTGACCTCTTCTCGCAGACATGGTTGGTGATCTGCTATTGATTGGTGCAAAAAGACGGGATTAGTCGGTCTGATAGCTGAGCAGAGCAGCCCGTGATGGTTTAGCTCTTGCATGCACGGAGACTAGTGACGGTTAAGTTCCATGGGAAATGTTTCTGCCCCCCCATTACCCCAGAGAAGTATGACTCATTTTCACGTATCTGGGTGCCTTGATGAAAAAGACCCATAGCAGAGGAGACCCCGCTTAATTTGAACATGATGATCAACTCCCACCTTCAGCTACATCTCATTGCGTGCAGAGGGTCCCTCAATGATATTGGCTTCAGTTGTCATTCTAGTTACCTATCCTGCCGTGCTTGCTGTCTGATTTATACCTCTCCATCTCTTTCTCCCGTCTCCTGTCTTGTCCGTCAGCCAGTTAACTGGTTCCTTCCTTTCCTTCCTTGTCGTTTTGGGTTCCCGGGCGCTGGATGGGTCCTGCCACATTTCCTTTAGCTTCCATATCATAAATATTCAATACAGGACTTGTCCGGTTGCCAGGATTTTACAGGGGCAGGGTGCCCAGAAAAATAAACACCCCATGATTCTTTGTGACTGAAATGGAAAGCGATTAGGAGTTATGTTTCTCCTTGAATAGGGCTTGCATTCAGAGCTCACTGCAGCCACCCAGCCACAGGGCAGGAAGCGATACTGCTGGTGAGGTAGAGCTGGGGGGAGTTGGTGGAGACATGGTGGTGGAATGGAGTACTCTGACCTTCTGAGAGAGCCTTTAGGCTGCTACCCCTTCTCACGGACCCTTAGATGTATCAGGGTGGACATACATACTAGTTTGGGATGGGATGTTTTAATAGGTCTTGAAACTGGAAGATCTACCGTGGAAAGACTTTTACCCATGATGCATCATGATCCTGTCAGAAACCGTCTTTGCATGTGAATTATTTCTTGTAGTTTCATTTCATTGGTTGGGCGTAGTTCATTGTAGTTGGTCTTACGTTGGTTGGGGCATCTGCAGCTTCCGCAGAAGCATGTGGGGTAAACAGCAATGCTAATCTCTCTGTCCAGCAGTGTTTTCCCTCACAAAAATGTCCTGTTGGACTGCTGGAACCTAGAAGGAAACTGGCCCGATTCCGATAAATTAATCGGCTCAGTGCAGTGTGTTTTTAAGATTCACTGGAATGCATCATGCCACTGCCAGTATGAAAAAGAGAGAGATTTGGGTGCAGGGATTGAATAACTCCAGGAGCTATCAAGGGGCAATCATTTGCCAAGAATTCATTTTCCAGTACCTATAGCTTTCTGTGATTGGCTGGGTCACCATTGTCCCGCCCAGGGGACCAGTGTAGTGATTGGACGGGCATCCTACAGTAGGTGACGGCCTTGAGGTCCTGGTAGCCGAATCGGCATTCTTTGCTCTGTGTGTGTTTCCTGCCACTGTGTTGGGCAGGGCAGGCCTCCACCATTACCGATCAATTCTACCACTCCCCATCCCCGAGTCATGGCAGCCCGCCATACTTGTGTTCAAAATGTATGGCCCGGGATCTGTGAAAACCATTCAGTCCCCCCGGCTTCCTCTGAAAACACTGCCCCCCCAGATGGCCTGCGTGCTGGCACAAGATCCAAAACTCAGACAGAGGGGGGGAATGAGCTTGCCGGTGGGATATGTGGGGGGCAATATAGCCTCGGAGTTTGTAATCTGAGCTACAGGGGTGTCAGGGTGTGGACACAGGCGACCTGTTTGTTTGTAGAGCGGGTGGCCCGTATTTTTCTTTCCAGCGCCTGGTTCACACGATCAGGCTCTTCGAGGTTTTCCTAACCCAGCTAAAATGACGCACAATATAAAATTATCAACGCTTTTTTCACAGGTGTTTTCTTAACACACGCCTTTGAGCGATACATTTTAAAACAGCATGTGTTTTTCTGTCCTGATTGTTCTCGTCGTAATATTATCGTTTTCTTGTTTGCGTTCCCGCAGGTGATGGCGACTGACGAGGACAGAGGTTCTTTTGGGACCATATCCTATTCCGTCGGATCCGGAACCGGCAGCACAGCCCCCACCCAATTTACCATCGGCAAGGAGACGGGCCGGATCTGCACCAACATGGCTTTGGACCGGGACCAAGGTCCATCCAGCTATGACTTTGCTGTGACTGCAGCGGACGGGGTGAGTCAAGGACATAGACTGGGTCACCTCGGGGCCACAAGAGGATCTCAAGGATGTATGCAAGGACACGGGAGCAAAGTATAACTCAAAACAAATTAAAAGTAACCCCCTGAAAGATCCCTTTGGCTGGAGCCGCAAATAGCATCCATTTCATGGCGTGCCAAGTAACATTTAGGGCGAAGATGGTCGCAGAGATGGTAAAGCCATCAGCGCAAGGCAGCGGCCGCACGGACGCCAGCCACTCGTATCTGAAACGCTGGGGCGTCTGGCCCGCCTCCAAAGCCCAGACCCCCTTCCCCCTCTGCGGTTCTTGCTCCACCCTCCCCGTTTTTCTGTTTAAAATGAAAAACAAAAGAAGTGCAAAAATGTCAGAGGTGCTGAACGATTCCCACATCTTCCAACTTCTGACCCCAAGTAACACCCCCCACCCCCCCAAACACCACACTTGGTCTCAATACAACCCCACCCCCCAATGGGAATCCTTGTAGAACCGTAAAGGAACAACAGAAGGAAGCTGAAGATATATCTCTCCCACTTTCCTTTCTCCAGGGTGGATTGAGCTCCACGGCATCCGTGAAGGTGACCCTGATGGACATCAACGACAACGTGCCCACCTTTTACCCTGTGCTCTACGCCGTCAGCCTGAGCACGCAAAGCACACCTGGAACTTCGGTCGTCCGGGTGACGGCCTACGACCCCGATGCGGGAGCCAACGGGAGGGTAACCTACCGCATCATCCCAGGCAACAACTCCCCCTTCTTCACCCTGAACAAGGACACAGGTCAGTGTGGTGGCTGTGTGGCTCGCCGAGAATTTGACCCAATAAGCTGTCCGATATTTGAAAACATTTGTAGTTAAAGCTGTCAGTTTTAAATGAAAGCATTTCATCTGGTTTCAGATGATTAAACTGATTAATTTCATATCGTAATTTCGTTTGTGAATAATTGTGCTTTGTGGTTTTTCTTACCTTAATGTGTATAAAAATTGTTTGTTAGTAGCAGAAGGCCAGGTTCTGTTAGGCAGAAAGTACAGGTGTGATTTCAGGTG
>JAODLC010000042.1:15921728-15940109 GCA_026781145.1 Hippopotamyrus pictus | reverse complement strand
TTTCAGGTGCCCCCCTAACCCCCACAGGTATGATTTCAGGTGCCCCCCTAACCCCCACAGGTATGATTTCAGAATCTTATTTGCACTTACCCCCCCCACCCCAGGTGTGATCTCCCTATCCCGCTCCCTTCACGGCAAGGCCAACTCCGTCATTTCCATGGTGATCGGAGCCCAGGACGGTGGCGGCCTGACAGCCTCCACCAACGCCCGCGTCAACATCAGCGTGGTTGCCGGCTCAGTGGCCCCCCCTGTGTTTGAGCAGGCACAGTATTTCTTCACCGTGTCAGAGGACGTACTCCGGGGGACGGAGGTGGGCGTGGTGCGTGCGAACAGCAGGAGCGGTGAGTCAGCGTGGTCACCGTGCGGGGCATCAGATCCAAACCCAGACTAAATACGCGCTAGTGGTTCTATTAACTAAGAAGAAGAAGAACAGTGGACATCAGTAACTGGGTCCAAACCTATTATCAAATCACTGACTCGACCTAACCTAACACTCAGTCAGCTCAGGTCACTAGGCAATTAGATAAAAAATATGGATGATCTACTGACTCACGAGACATAGACCTAAGGACCGTGACCCCGACATAGACCTAAGGACCATGACCCTGGGGCCACCTGGGCCATGGCTGGGTTACTTTTGGGGCATCATTACGAATGCAGTGATATATGCAGTGATGAATATGACAAAATCACCTACACATACTTTCATGCAAACCTTTAAAACATTGTTAATATAAGATTAAATTATATCCATGTTTTTTTTTTTTTTTTTAAACAAATGACTAGGTTAAATCTGACCAGCACTTAAGGCGTGGTATTCCATTCTTAGCCCCTTTATGCAGCAGTATTATAGATGTAGATTTAGGGCATGATTTAGTGAGTACATTCATTTCAAAGATTCCTTTTCACAGCATTGTCTTGCTCAGAAATTACTACCTTACTACACACTTCCCACGTGCCATTTCCATCTCGAGTGTCGCCATCCTTTCCACCTTCCTGCTCTGCTCGTCAGGGGTTTCCCGGGACGTCTCCTACACCATCTCGGCGGGCGACCCGGATGGCTTCTTCACTATCGACGAGGAGATGGGCGCGCTGCGTACCAGCCTGCCGCTGGACCACGAGGCCCGGCCCTGGCTGGAATTGGAGGTGCAGGCGCGCAGCGGCTCCCCCCCCGCCTTCGGGCAGGCACGGGTACGCGTCACGGTGGCCGACGTCAACGACAATGCGCCCGCCTTCCTGCCCTCGTCCTCTGAGTCGCTGCTGCTGCCGGAGGACACGCGCATGGGGACCACGGTGTACCGCGTACGGGCTGAGGACCCCGACTCGGGCCCCAACGGCCAGCTCAGCTTCCACCTCATGTCTCCTGCTGGCCAGCGCACCTTCAGCGTGGAGCGCGGCAGCGGTGACATCCGGCTGATCGGCAGCCTGTCGTACGAGAGCGTGCCACGCTACGACCTCCTGGTGGTGGCCCGGGACGGCGGGGCACCCCAGATGAGCGCCACGTTCACACTGGTGGTGCACGTGCAGGCTGAAAATGACCAAGGCCCCGTTTTTGACACGCTTACCTACCGCGTGGAACTCAAAGAGGGCACCCCCCTCAACACACGCTTCCTTCAGGTCCGTGCTCTCAGCAGGGAGGCCCCCGGGGCTGCCGGAGGCTCCGCCCCCTCATTAGCATACCACCTACGCCCCGACGGCGATGCGGCAGGCTTCGGTGTGGCCCCCGACAGCGGCTGGCTCTTTGTAAAGAGCGCCCTGGACCGGGAAGCCAAGGACCTGTACCTCCTGACGGTGCTGGCTACGTCAGGCAGCGGGCAGATGAAGAAGACAGGCAGCGCCACCGTGCGCGTCTCCGTGACGGACGAGAACGACAACGCGCCGCGCCTCACGCAGGAGCGTGTCTTCCTGGCCGTGCGCGAGAACCTGCCCTCAGAGACTGGATTCGGCCGGGTCTCCGCAACCGACCGCGATGCAGGCCTCAACAGCCGCCTCACCTACCGCCTGCTACATGCAGACAGAAACTTCCAGATTAACTCCCAGACAGGTACGAATATAGCAATAACAATACTCACAATACAAAGCTGAATAATAACAATCATCATCAGAAAATGATGCTTTATTTTCCATTTGCACAAGTGCATTGGAATGCTTGTTTTGGCATATCCCATCATGCTCTCCTTTGAGACACAATCACATATATATATACACTGTTGCGAGTGATGTTTGGGGCAATTAATCTGGCACCTCTGGTGCATTTTGAGGGGATTTAAGGGCATTGCTCAAGGGCCCAACAGATATGTGACAATTCTGCCAAGGATAGGATTCAAACTGTCAAACCGTGACCTTCCAGTCATAGACGCAGGGACCTAACCCACTGAACAGCACACCACCTGGCTGTGCGTCTTACATATAGCCTGTATGATGACAATAATTATCATCATCATCATTAATTACATTCTGGATTCAAAATTATGCTTTATTTGCCATTTGCACAAGTACATTGCAATGCTGCTTTTTGCATATCCCATCACGCTCTCCTCTGAGTGTGTGTGTGTATATATATATATGTGTGTGTGTGTGTGTGTGTGTGTGTGTGTGCGTATTTCTATATGAACAGTTAAGAGAGAAGCTTGGGGTCATTAATCCGGCACCCCTGGGCATTTTGGGGGTGTTACGGGCCTTGCTCAAGGGCCCAACGGACAGATGACTCATTGGCTAAGCGTGGGATTCAAACATCATCATCATTATCATCAACATCATCATCATCATTGTTATTAAGTCTGGATTCAGGGGAAGGTTTCATCCCCACCACTGCTGTTAATTTGACTCCCCCCTCCTTGTGTTTCAGGTGAGATCAGCACAAAGACAGCCCTGAACCGCGAGCAGCAGTCCAGCTACCAGTTGGTGGTGGTGGTACAGGACGGGGGTACGCCCCCCCGCAGCGCCACTGGCACCGCCCACATCACGGTGCTGGACGAGAACGACAATGCGCCCGCCTTTGTGCAGGTGCCTTCGGGAAGGGAGATGGTCATGCAGGTGAGAGCTCATTCACGTCCATATGACCCCCAACCTCGAGTTTCTGTGTCCCGTTAATCGGTTGTGCTAACTCCTCTCACTAGGTTCAGGACAGTCTGCCGCCCGGATCGCTCGTTGGGACGGTGCACGCCAAAGACCCTGACGAAGGAGAGAATGGCACCGTTTTTTATTCCCTGTCAGGCAAGACAAAGACGGCAAAGCTTGAAACATTTAGCTGGACATATTGAATGTGTTTCTAATGTTGCTCAATATGTTGGACAGCACTTTGTTAACACATTGCTATGTACATATAAGCACAGACATAAGAATAGAAAAAAAATGCTGAGAATAATGATGTACAAGAGGGTTAAAAGACAAAGACAGAAATGAAATAGAACCCAGTCACAAACTTGCAAGTCGCTAATCAAGTCAACATGTGACTTATTTAACTGTAAGTGTAGACCAGTGTTACTCAATCTAGTTCTTGGGTACCCACAGACAGTCCACATTTTAGCTCCTCCGAGCACAATCGAGAACACCAAATAACTGGTACAGGTGTGGGACGGAACAAAAATGTGGACTGTCTGGGGGTCCCCAAGGACTAGGTTGAGAATCAGTGGCAGTTGCTCCTTCATAGGCTAGCCAATCAGAAGACTTTGCCTCCTGCCTGATCTCTGGTGCTCTCTTTTCATTCGCTGCTCCCACAGGTCCAAGGGCAGAACGCTTCTCCCTTAACCCCAACACGGGTGAGCTCCGTATCTCCGCCCCACTGAGCCATGCCGAGCGGGATGAGTACAGTCTCACGGTGATGGCCACTGACAGGGGCCTGCCGCCCCAGAGCTCCACATGTGCCCTACACATCCAGGTGAGGGATCTTGCCCATCTTCGGTCTGCCTTGGCAGGGTTCTTTCAAGCCTCTAGGAGCTTGCACTCCAGTTGGGTGAAAAATCAGCACGAACAGACCGGAGAACCTGACTTATGGTCCATGTTTTCTTTTCCAAAGGTGCTTCAGGAGAACCAAACCCAAGGGGCAAACCCTGTTAGGCAGTGAAAATGTGCTCTTCCACATTCCTTGCTCAGTTATAGGGAACTGGAAAAATAGATGTGTCATTTTGACGTTTGCAATATGTTTTTTTCTCGTGTTTTGGGCATTATTCGCCGCCAGGGGAAATGTCACTCAGTGGAGCAAATACATCATGTGCATCAAAACACTACCAGCTGAGAGTTGTTGAGAGGCAAATGGAGATGTGGTCCAGAGCTTTCAAGCCTTGTGGGCCTGCCCAGCGATGCACTCTCCCATAAATAATACCACAGAGAAGCTCAGCTGAGGGCAGCATTTCAGCTCGGGAGCAGGAGTGTGAAAGAATGTCACACTGAGAAGAACCAGGCACAGTGGAGGAACCTTCACTTGCATGTTGCTTTCAATTAGAATACCACCAAAGACAACAGGGTGGCGCTGTAGCCTCCACACCCCCATGGTTGGGCATCCAGTTCCCACCCCTAGATCTCTGTCCCTCCATTCCAAAATCATGTGGTTAGGCAAATGAAAAAACAAAGGAATAATGTTTTTGAGCATTTTTATACACACAGTAGTCATTTACTGAGATTTTGTGGCATAAACAAAATAAAGAGCCATGACAATGTGGCTCAAACGTGGTTAGCATATTAGCATCGGTACAAGAAATCAAACTTATGGCAACAGACCCCAAATTAGACTCTATCGATCTGAAACATTATGCAGCTGGCTGCTTTGAATTGGAATGACAGTGTTCTCGTAATAACTCTTCATGAATGAGCTGACTCAAGCTAATTCCAGGACTAGCAGAGTCAGAATTAGCATTAGCATTTCAGGAGACAGTCAACTCAAAGGATTGTTCAGTGTCAGAAGTTTATAGGACTGTGTACAAAGATCCTGTTCTGAATAAGCATAAAGTTGCCTCTATTTGGACGCAAAAGCACCTTGCAGCAAGGATATTCAGGTTTGGCATAGACAGACACTTTAAAAATAGTCAGGGGTTACTGTCAGAAGAAAAGCAGAACACGTGAATTTACAGGGATAATGAAGAGCAGGCAAGCCAAATCAGTATGAGTAATGATAGCCTGACTTTCCCTGCCAAGTTGGACCCCCAAGACAAAGCCCCCTCCTTTTCTCCCAGAATTGTTTGGTTTCTGAATGATTAAATTTATTATAGTATGGGAAGGTAAAGAATTACACATATTACAAAGTCCAACATTCATCCTTAAGGCAAATTTCCTTTCTGTGTGATTCATTACACATTCATTCCTACCATTTTCATGAAGAAGAATCTTTGCTTCAACTCATCGCGTCCTTGTGCTTTTGTCTTTAGGTCATTGGCTCCAGCAAGACTTCACCAAAAACCAACTCTCTGTCCATGACCCTCAACTCAGTAGAGGGAGCCAAACCTGGCTCTATCATTGGCTCCATAAGGACACATGACAAACAGCCACAAGGCCAAGTGACCTACCTGGTAGTAGGAGGCACAGACCGCGATGGCACCTTCATGGTAGACCACCTTACAGGAGATGTTTACCTGGCCCGGGAGCTGGACTATGAGCGAGGGACTCGTTATACCTTGCAGATTGAGGTGGATGACCTCTCCCAGGCTTACCCCAACAGTCACCTGGTTCAGCTGGACATCAACGTGCAGGACAACAATGACCATGCCCCCCAATTTCCTGAAGACCCCGTTACCATTGTAGTTTCTGAGAACATGCCACCTGGCTCCTCTGTCTACACCTTCCAGGCCATGGATGGAGATGGGAGTGGCCCCAACAGCGAAGTGCGCTACTCCATTCTCCGTCGTTGGCCTAACGACACAGAGGTTCTGTCCCTGGACCCATCCACAGGTGTCCTGACCCTGATACAGCCCCTGGACCATGAGGTCACCCCTTCTTTTTTCTTGGTGGTTCAGGCCACTGACTCTGCCCTCGATGTTTCTCAGCGGCGGTGGGGGTCAGTAACGGCCCGTATCTTTGTGACAGACGAGAATGACAATGAGCCAATTTTCAGCTCACCTGCTGCTGTTAGTGTCATGGAGGACCAGCCTGTGGGATTTGTGGTGCTGTACGTCATGGCCCGTGATGCTGACAAGGGGGAGAATGGCCGTGTCTCTTATCGTATCCAGGATGGGAATGCCGGAGGGAGATTCAGCCTCAATCCCAACACAGGTATGCCTATAAAGACCAAAATCTTCAGAAAATAACACTTCGGTCCTAATTTAATATGTAATTGTGTTATTAATTCTTATCTTTTGTCGAAGAACTTTATTAATGTGCTTTTAGTCACTACCGCTACCTCGTAAAGAACTACTGTAATATATTTCATATTTACTGAAGTTGTTCACGGTAGTTAATACATCATTTGTAAAGAACCGCTTAGCTCCTGTGTCTCTACAGGTGCAGAATGTCCACTATTAAGCAATCGCTTTTCCACAGTTAGTAGAGATTGTCCGTTTTCTTTCAAGGCATCTTGTGAAAGAATTCAATACTCCCAGTTTGTGGCTTGGCCTTGACTCGTGCAAAATACACTTACGGATATACTGCTGCTTTTTGTCTCTGGCCCAGCTTGCTCCTCTCTTTTCAAGCCTCGGGAGTTCCAGTGTGTAAGGGATTGTCAGATGCCGAGCAAATGTTCACAAAGACCCCCCCCCCACCTTCTCCCCACTGCAGATTTCTCCTAAACACAAGGCACATTTTTGCATGTACCCCGAAGACAGGCTTTCCCAAGCCAACCTCGTTAGCCAACTTAACGTGTTGACGAGGCTCTGAAACATGCCCCCCTTACTCACAGATACCTAAAGTCAATGTCTTTAGAGTCACAAGTGCAGTAGTATGTTATTTTATAACGTGCTGGCAGAGAGACTGAACAGTGGGAGGCCTCTCATAGTTAGATCAAATTCGACATGACTCTGATCCCCCAAGTTCCACAGTATGAAGGGTTTCTTGGCTTGATGTGATTGGGCTGGTGTGGATTTTTCTTCTCATCTCCAAAAGGACTGTATGTGTTTTACAGCCGCGGTTCATCCAGGTAGACAAGCCTGACCTAGCAGCATGATACTGTCATTATACCACATTCTCACTGGTAGCATGACCCAGGAGTTCACCTCGCACCTCATTGTGGATGTGGGAGGTTTATAGGTTGCCACGCAGACTAAGTTCTCTGTCGGTCCGCGTGCTGTGGGTATCATGCAGATTCAAAGAGTGCAGGCCAGCTTTCAATCTGAATATTACTGCATGAAAATTTCAATGAGGGGGAGTGCTAATAGAACTTTTAGCGATTAAAAACATCCTATTGTTTGTAGCCTGTTGAGGATCTGTCCTAATTTCTCAAGAAACAAAGAATCTTTAATTCTTCGGTACTTGTCAAGATCAAGGATGAGCCATACTAAAATCTAATCAGAAACTGAATCCTCCTGTTTCTCCTCTTCTTTCTCACCTGACACCCAAGGTTCTTTGTCCATCTTGAAATCCCTGGATCGGGAGGAACAGGCTGTTTACAACCTAACGATCATAGCCGAGGACCATGGGGTACCCCCGCATTACACCTCTCAGCTGCTTTCCGTCCAGGTGATTGACGTCAATGATGAGGCCCCCTGGTTTGAGAAGGCCGAATTTGAAGCCGAAATCCTGGAGAACCAGCCATCTGAGGTCACCATCCTCACAGTATCTGCGTCTGACAGGGATCAAGGTAAACCATGGGATTTCTCTCTGTTCAGCATAACTGTAATGCAGAAAAACACAGTTTACTGTAAATCAGTGACACCTTTGTTAGCCTTCATTACAATTCCTCATCATGTCCTGCACAACAACAGTTTTTTTAAAAAAATGTATGTGTGTGTGGTTTTGAGAAGGGTATGGGTGCTTGGTTGGTGGTACATTCTCCAAGTCTTAGTCTGGAGCTTATAAACAGAAGGATCATAAACTTTCTCTCCAGGACCAATTAATGAAGCAAACAGGTGATGGTGCCAGGTCATTCTCAGTTAGCACGCAATCTGGCAACCGCACACCAGGCCGGGGAAGAGAGTGAGATGGGGCCAACTGCTCGTGAGGCAGAATGAGCAACGTGCAGTATGCGTGCACAAGGGGAGGGCTGCTCTGTTTACACGTCAGGATTAGGGCACGGCAGAGATCACGCTGGGAGGGCAGAGCGAGTGCCGGCACAGGAATGCTGACGCTAGCAAAGTGTGTCGGTCTGTGGAGCTTCTCCTTGATGAGATGTGTTTGCCCTCCCTCCCAGGGAGTAACGGCCAAGTAACCTATGGAGGCATCGTGGAGGAAGGCTTCACCATCCACCCAGAGACTGGGGTCATCATGGCCACTAAGGCCCTCGACAGGGAGGTCCAGGACCGCTATACAGTGACAGGTATCTGTTGTTGGGTGTACGCCAAACTCTTACAATAAGGAAAATAACCCAATTTTAGTTGTGCCTAGCTACCCCGAAGGACCGGTTAGTTTGCTTTGATACCAACATCTGCTTTTGCGCATTTTAATTGCTGTTGCACTAGCAGTGAATCACATGGTCTTCCCTTTCTGTAACTCCCCTCAACACCCTCCTTCTTCCTTTTCATAAACAGTCTATGCTAAAGACCGCGGTCTGCCAGCCAACTTTGCCACAGCCACAGTTCGGATCACAGTACTTGATGAAAACGACAATGAGCCAACCTTTGGGAGTTCCTACTACAACCTAGAGGTGCCAGAAAACCAAGATCCCGTGGAACTCTTCACGCTTCGAGCCACCGACCGGGATGCTGGAGCCAACGGAAAGATTAAATACTGGATTACAGGTACATCTCGTGTGAGACGTACCATGCTGTGGCAGAGTCTCACTTTGGATTTGTCTATTGCATGATATCTCTCCATCCCAACTGCCTGTCTGGTATAGGTTGTGATGGGGCCTGGATCCTATCTCAGACAGCATAGGATACAAGGCAGCAGAACACCCTATACAAAATGCAAGTCCATTACAAGGCACACAAACAATCACATACTAAGGGTGATTTAGGGACACCATTTTATATAGTTACATGTCTCTGTACTGTGGGACAAAACTGATTTGCGTTTTGTGTTTTACACTTTCACAGCTGGCGACCCCAGTAGCGATTTCAGTCTGGACAGCAGCTCAGGAGTGCTGTCTACTTCCAGACCTCTTGATAGGGAGAGAAAGTCCAGCTACACACTTACTGTTGTGGCTCAGGACCATGGCACCCCACCGCTCACCAGCACAGCTGTTGTGGACGTCACTGTCCTGGACATCAATGACAACAGTCCAAGGTTTCAGCACAGCAGCTACACCATTGACATTTCAGAAGAGGTGCCTGTTGATTCAGTGTTGCTAGAGGTGACGGCAACAGATGATGACGAAGGGCTGAATGGGAAGATACTATATCTTTTGAGCCCAGAGTCCATGGGTGCTTTTTCCGTCGACCAGGACACAGGTCGGATCACCACAGCTGTGGTGTTGGACCGTGAGAAGCAGGCCTCCTACAGCTTCAAGCTATGGGCTATGGACTCATCCCCCGCGAACCCACGCAATGGTACGACCCATGTGTCGGTCCACGTGCAGGACGTGAACGACAATGCCCCTTTCTTCATTCAGGATCCACTAATCATCAACATCTCCAGTGGTAGTGTGTCCAGCCACCAGGTGGTTGCTACTATGAGGGCTGAGGACAAGGACTTTGGGGCCAATGGGTCTGTCTTCTACCGCTTCGCCAGCCCAGTTCGGGGCTTCACCATCAACTCCCTGACAGGGGCAATCCAGGCCACACAGAACCTGCAGTCACTAACCCAGAGCCAGCGGACCCTGATTGTTGAGGCAGTGGACCAGGGCAGTCCTTCCAAGTCCTCGCTTGGGGTTGTGATAATCTACATCAAGGAAGAGGAATACAAGGGCATCCGCTTCTCCCGCTCTCCTCGTGACGTCAACATCCAAGAGAATGCAGCCAAAGGTGCGAGGTTTTCTTCAGCTGGATTATGGTGTAATAAATGTTATGTCAGTCAGGGTGTTTTTTTGCTTTGGTTTTTTTTATACAGTTGTGTGACAAATTACTGCCATATATATTTTTAATTGGGAAAAATACAAATGTGACAGCAATGTAAAGTAAAATGTGACCCAGAAAACTCTTGTAATATGAAGCACTGTAATTATATTGCCGAAGTCCATCTGGAATGTAAAGACCGCTAGTGTTTCATTCAGGCTTTGGAACAGCAGCTAGACTGTAGAGGAGTGTTCATCGAGGCGTGTCATGTCCTTCTGCCCAGGTACCTCTGTGGTGCAGGCAGTAGCTCAGCACCCAGATGGTTCACATGCTGGCATCGCCTACAGCATATTCAGTGGCAACTGGAAGCAGTCTTTCAGCATAAGCTCCAGCACAGGTGAGTCTGGTGCGAAAATGGCTGCCTGTCATTCCAGGTAAGGAACTCTGAGGCAATTCACCAGAAAACTGCTCTGGTCTCTTTTTCCTCAGGCGAGATTCAGGTGCTGAGCTCCATGGGACTGGACTTTGAGGACACCCCCAGACTCCGCCTGGTGGTGAAGGCAGAGACTGCATTGTCCAGCTCCTACATGGCCATCAATCTGATACTGCAGGATGTCAATGACAACCTACCGCGCTTCCAGCTGCAGACGTACACTGCATACATGCATGAAGCTCAAGGCTATGACCTTCCCATCATCCAGGTGCACAATCCCTTCCAATTTCTTGATTAATGTCACTGGCGGCCAGCGGTTCTTTTGAAGACAAAAAAGAAAACACCTGTGTGTGCTTAGGAAATCATTTTACTCTGGGACTATCCACTTTACATTTCTACATACCCTTTTCCAAAGCCATAGGCCCAGGAGAACCATGAATCAGAAACTATTTGACTGCAAAGGACATTACAGTTTTTTTAACAAGGCTTATTATCAAAGCAAAATGCCCAGACAGTCCTTTGCACATATCTAACATAATTTTTTCCCTTCCGCTTGTTTAAATTTTCTCAATTGTACTCATTTCCCCATTCTAAGGTTCTAGCTAGTGACCCCGATCAGGGTCCCAATGGTCAGGTGACCTATTCCATCTCATCGTCCAGCATGAGTGGCCTTTTCAGAATCAATCCTTCCACAGGCAGCATTACCACGGCTGCCATCATGGACAGAGAGATCTGGACACAGACTAAGTAAGTGCATGTTGCAATGTTTTTGATGTCTTTTTGTTGTAACATTCTCTTGTCTTGTAGATTTCTCTGTGTGATTTACGTGTAGTGTGCTGTACGCAGGGTTGCAGCTAGAGCTAGATGTTGGGCTCCGTGAAAGCATATCATACAGCTGGGGACAAAAAAATAACAGACCACTCTATATTTTTAAACAAATCTGCATTTTTAAATCCTGGTTTAATCATGGTTCTGCTGGCACAAGGCTACAGTGAGCAGCAGGCTGCTTCCAGATTCAAAATATCTAAGACCACAGTACACAAGAGTGAGGTGAGGTAGGAGACGCTGGGAATGACCAAAAACCAGCCAGGTAAAGGGGCGGAAGTGACTTTCTAATGATAGAGATGACCATCAAATTATCCAACAGTGTCTCATGAATGGTAGGATGACATCAAGTGACCTTGTATGGAATGGGAAACATTAAGTGCAGGTGTGAAGTGCACTGCTAGGACAGTCCATAACAGGCTTCTTGAAGCAGGACTGTAGTCCCATTAAACAAGGAAGAAGCCCTTCATCAATGTGAAGCAAGGGAGCAGCAGCTTGGAGTTTGCAAAGTATATATATCACAGATGCACACCCATAAACTGAGAAATGAGTGAAACAAAAAAATGTGCTGTGGTCTGTTAATTATTTTTCTCCGTGGCTGTAATTGGCCCCAAATTCACACCAGCCCAATTATGTTCCATTTCTCATGGAATCATCCTGACCCCCCCATCCCCCCTTTACAGTGCCCCTGGCTGTAAGGCTCAGCTTACATGCTTAAGATTCTCATTTGAAATTCAATCGAAATTTTCTGCTAGAGGCCTAGGTGTTCAACGTGAATCCTTTGTAATATAGGATGGAATTATTAAAAATATTTATAATGTGCATTGTGCAGCATCACAAGAAACAAGGAAACTGAGAGCAGACTTTGTAAAACCTTTGTTTATCTGTGTTTAAGAGATCACCTGACCATTCAAATCTGAGCAGAATTTGTGGCCAGAACCTAAGCAAAGGACTATTGTTTATTTATTCATTCATTTTGTTGCATCAGGCTTGTTGTCACGGCAACAGACCGCGGTAATCCCAGGTTGTCTGGGTCTGCTACGCTCACTGTGATCATCGTGGACCTCAATGATAACAGTCCTACAATCCCTTTGCCGCGGGAGATCCGTGTGCCAGAGAGTAGGTCATTTAACTCGTTACCCTTAGCTGGATAGACAGAGCTTTACTTTTCTCGTCAGCCATACTGCATAGTAATAGTTGTTTTCTATACTTTTACACCTTCAAAATACTTTTCAGACACCCTCATTGGAACAGAGATTACTCAAGTGACGGGCAATGACGTGGACTCTGGCCCTGCCTTGTTCTACTTCCTGCATTTGGATGCCTTCTCCAAGGGAAAGTTTGGGATTCACCGCTATGGTGGAGGAGTGTCCTTGACTGGGCCACTGGACTTTGAGGAGAGGACCTGGTACACATTCACCATCCGCGCTTCTGATTCCCAGCACCATGGCGAAGCCAACCTGACCATTCTCGTGGAGGATGTGAATGACAACGTACCGACCTTCACCCAGGATCTGTACCAGGTGCGGTTTAGATATAATCAACTCATCTACCTCTCCAGATAGAGCTGCTCTATTAACAACCTACATTATTTTTTGAAACAGCCAGAATTTATTATGTATGATCACCATCTATTAACCATCTATTAACCTCCTCATGGTCAGAATATAAATTTCAAGAAAAGACGTACAATATTTTAAACTAAATAAGTCAAATGTATGTCTATCGAATTTCACGAATAACAGACAAGGCAGTAATTTTTAATATTATATTTAAATATTTAAGCAATTTATGCTGGTGTCCACCCCTGCTGAAAAAACAGCTAAAAACCAGCTTGCGCTGGTTTCAACTGGTTTTAGCTGGTCTTAGATGGTCATGTTGCAGCTCATGCTGCTCTTTGATGGTTTACCTGGGTGGGTCACCAGCTGGCCAGCCTACCATGCTGGTCATGCTGCTTTGACCAGCTAAACCAGTTAGAATGATCATCATAAGCTGGCATGATCATCCAAACCATCAAACCACCATGTGAAAACATACCTTAAGCTGGTCATGCTGTTTTTTTCATCAGGGATGTATTGATATGTTAGCTGTCTTGCATTGCAGAGGCTAGATATTTTCAAAACAATTTGCTGAGGTAGGGGCTGCAGTGAATGCTCTAACGGCCTGACAGATCTAACTGCCTGACTGATGAGCAGGGGGGTCATATAAATAAATAAATAAATAAATAAATAAATAAGCCTGGGAACCAAATATTCCTGATCACCTAGATCATGCATCTCTAAAACTGGCTGCCTTTGTGTTGCTGAGTTGTGATGATCTCATCTAACCTCTGTGTTGTCTTTCTCCTGTCCTCGATTTCCCAGGTTACACTACCTGAACACTCCCCGCCAGGCAGCCCCATTATTACAGTTACTGCCACAGACAAGGACACCGGGAAGAATGGCAAGGTGACCTACAGAATCATTTCCTCCACCAGGGATGGCTTTAACATCGACCCTCACAACGGTATGGAGTCCCACTGAACACTTTATATTTGTGTTCTTACTCCACATGGAATTGTTTGGACCAGGATTGTATGCCTGCTCCTCCGATTTTGAAGATACTATCATGTTAAAAATGCATTTGGGTTGCCGTTGCTGTTCGGAAACTATGAGCAACAGATGACTTTTGGAAACGTAGAGACAAAGTCAACTTGTTCCTCAGAAATATATATTTTCTGTCTGGCAGGTACGCTGTTTATAAATCAGAAGGCAGAGTTCGATCCAGAGCGGCCATCAGTCAGTGTGGTGATCGAGGCACGAGATGATGGAGTACCAGCAATGTCATCCCTCACCACCGTCCAGGTGCAGATGTCTGATGTCAACGACAATGCTCCGACTTTCCATCAGTCTGAATACAGGGCCACAGTGTCTGAGGACATCCTGCCTGGGGCCACTATCTTGACCTTGGAGGCAATGGATGCCGACTTGTCACGGGACAACTGTGGTTTTGACTTTGCCATCGCCAGTGGAAATACAGGCAACGCCTTCCAGATTGAGAGCAGTGTGCGGTATGTGGAGGGGCGGGGCTTCCAGACAGTGGGGACCCTCATCTTAGCTGAACGGCTGGACTTTGAGACCACCTCACGATATAACCTCACTGTGGTGGTGTCAGACCGTGGCGTTCCCCAACGCAGCTCCAGTGTTGTGGCGGTGATTTCAGTCGCAGATGCCAACGACAACCCACCAGTCTTTGGTCGCGCTGAGTATAGTGTGGCGCTAAGTGAAGGAGCGGCCGCTGGCACGGAAATTTTACGCCTGACAGCCACAGACCCAGACTCTACCACGAACACTGAAATCCAGTATGCCATCAGCTCTGGAGATGAGATGGAGCTCTTCTCTGTCGATCAGTGGACTGGGGCGCTACGGCTGCGTAGGTCTTTGGACCGTGAACGGCAGTCCTCCCATGTTGTTATTGTGCAGGCATCTGATGGTCATGGATACTTTGCTTTGGTCCCTGTCATTGTAGAGGTGAAGGACATCAATGACAACAGACCTTACTTCCCTATCCAGACACTCACAGCAAGCATTCGAGAAAACCAGCCAGCGAACTCTTTGGTCACTGTACTGCACGCCATTGACTATGACACAGGTGTGTTTGGCCAAGTGCGATATTTCATGCTGGACATGTCGGGAGAGGGAAAAGACTCCTTTCTAGTGGAACAATATACAGGAGAGGTCCGGGCGCGATCAGCTTTTGACTTTGAGAAGCTGAATGCTTTCAGTTTTGTTGCTTTGGCTGTGGATGCTGGAAACTTCTCAGCTACTGTCACAGTGCAGGTTTATGTGACAGGAGAGGATGAGTATGATCCTCTCTTTACTTCTCCAACCTTTTCCTTTGAGGTTCCAGAGGGGGCCAAGAAAGGGCAGATCATTGGGCAGGTACAAGCTACTGATGAAGACAGCGGTGTTGATGGCGTCATCCTCTACTCCTTTGCAAGCCATTCGCCCTACTTTGATGTGAACCGTACCACAGGTGTAATTTTCCTGAAGATGGAGAGCTCGGGTCACCATAGTGGTACAGGTCGTTCCAAGAGAGAAACCCGGCTGATGACTTTGGATGTGGTAGCCCGTAGTCCTTTGGACATTTCACGTACGGCTACTGCCCAACTGACGATTGATGTCACGCAAACCTCCTTTGGCCTCGCCCCTGATGTCAACATCTTGCTGATCATAGTAGTTGCCGTATCACTGGGTGTCATCATTATCCTCATTGTGATAGCGGTAGTGCTATTTCTGGTAAAGACTAAGCGGCGCAAGAAGGGGCAGGGAGCCAACCGTGGGGCTGCTACACCACAGGGCACAGCCCTACAGAAGTTGGATGAAACTGCTGGGGGAGAAAGGATCTACCACCAAACTCTTCCTGGCTATGCAGGTGATCAAGGTAATTCGGGTGGGGGACCTTATGCTAGAGGTGGGTCCTTGGATCCCTCCCATTCCAGTGGGCGGGGTTCTGCTGAAGCTGCCGAAGACGATGAGATTCGGATGATCAATGAATACCCCCGCGTCTCCAGCATTTCGTCTTCCATGCAAGAGCATATCTCTGCCCGAGGTCCAGACTCTGGGATTCAACAGGATGCCGACCAGCTCTCTGACATTTCCTGTGAACCAGGGGCCTTGGATGCTGGACAGTGGTTCAAAGGAAAGAAGCTCGGAAGTCTCAGTGGGACTCTGCTATCAGGCCAGCACCCCATCTACAGGGATGAAGGTGGTGGCTATCTGGGGGTTGGAAGGGGCTTAAACATTTCACATCCAAAGGACTATGCCTTTCCAGAGGATGGGAAGCCCTCTGTGGATGGCTCTCTCACAGCCATTGTAGCCAGCGACGAGGAGCTGAGGGGCAGCTACAACTGGGACTACCTGCTCAACTGGTGCCCACAGTTCCAGCCCTTAGCCAATGTCTTCACGGAAATCGCCCGACTGAAGGATGAGACCGCCCCTCCCAACAACCCACGCCGGCCTTTCCAACCAAAGCCTAAAGCCGACCCAAAGCCAAGAATCGACCCGCCTCCTCTCATCACCTCTGTGGCCCACCCAGGAGCTAAGTCTGTTCCCCCGAAACCAGCCGTCGGACGGACGTTCCCACATTTGGCATCCCTACGACGATCACCTATCAGCCACGAGGGCTCTATTTCCTCCGCAGCGATGTCCCCAAGCTTCTCCCCCTCCCTCTCCCCATTAGCTGCCCGCTCGCCAGCCGTCTCTCCCTTCGGTGTCACGCAGGGTCCCTCAGCCTCGATGATCAGCACAGCGGAACATTCCTTGGAGCATGGCGAGGAGGCTGAGCTGAGGATCTGATGTGGTCGAAGGAGAGGATTGTCAGTCAAGGAAGGTCGAGTGTGTGATGTGATGAGCTGTGATGTTCTCACTCGCTCGGAGTGTGGTACAGGCCCCCATTTTGCCATGGTGGTGATGGTCTCTCTCTCAGGACCACCTGCTATGTGACAGACTCCATCGCAACTCGGCATTGATGTCTGTAGATACACGTCGTACTGCCTCGCTGGCTGGCCAGGAAGCTAAGATTCCAAGATTCCCTTTTTAGCTTAGGAGGCTGAACAACCATTCAGTATTACTTTGCAGCAAGTGGAAATGCCTGCTACTGTCACTCTTTGCATCTATTTGACGAATGTCTAGAAGTTTTTGAAAAAAATCCAAGAAACATGATTTTTATGCACATTTAAGTAAGAGGAATCGAAAAGGATGTTAAAATGTTGCTTTACTATTTTTATACAGTCTTTTGTTTTCTGACTAGAAAATGCCATTGCCTCGTGTCAGGAGGCTCTCACTGTGTTATATCACACGTATGTATGCCACTCTATGTATGTTTGTAATAGTGTTGCATATTGCCATTTGAATTGGAATGAAAAGACTATTGACATCTGTGATGTGAGTGCCTGGGGAACATTTTGTGGTTTATTATTTATATACATATATATATATATTAAAAAGTCCAAGCGCTTGCTATGTTAGAAGGAAAAGTGCAAATTAGACTAGACTGGTTTTTCAGTGCGGTGTTTGTTGTAGTAGTGTTTTACGGCTGGACTTTGCAGGCCTTGCATAGTGTCTGCTCCACCAGTGTCGAGAAAGAATGGCTGACCTTTTTTTGAAAACTGGGACCTTCCACCTCTTTTGTGGCCCCACCAAAACTCCAGCCTGCCAACACCAACAGCAGGGCCATAGATCAGGCGTATAAGTTGGGCCAAACTCATTTATCAGCAGTTCCTTCCACCCCTTTCATTTGAGAACCTCCAGTCACAGTAGATGTTTCCTGTTTCCCAGAAGCAGGAAACCTTGCCATCCACAAATGTAGGCTGACCAATGTCAACCACTTCCCTCCTAGCTAACTTCTGGTTGCAAACCTTTAATAACAAAAGAAAAGTCAAAAAGCTTTCATTGACCATGAAGGCCATCTGCAACAGCTTGCTAGAAGGTTCTTATGGCCTGCTGTTAATACAAAAGAACGGCTCAGACACCATTAATTGTTTCAAGGCTACGTGTTTTTCTTTGATTGTTAGTTTAGAGCCGGAGTTCTGGTCATGGCTTATGTTATACTTTTGGCTCTTTGATCTGGATAGGCCCAGGTGAAGGAAGGTGACATTTTAATAATGGGCATAATGTTTGTCATGGTATTTAGTACCAATGGCAGAGGCTCACTTTTAATAGTAGAGGTGAAGTCCTGAACAAAGTAACCCTAACCTTAACCCTAACCCTTCCTTTGCATTTGCCCCAGTATTCCCCCACGTCCCCCGCTTTTCTGAGTCAAGATTAGATGACAGATGTTTCAGGGCAATTCTAAACCTCCTCTCCTCCTTACAGTGCTGCCACATTTTGCCACAAACTTAAATTGTTCTAGAGGACAAAACATACAAAGCATCTGCCGTGGCCATTGAGCTGTATGTTAAACATCTAGGTGCAGTTGTGGATCATGTTCTCCAAGGACAGGACAAGCCTCCAGGTGGGAGCTAAGTGATTTTTGAGATGGCTGCCAGCATCTGGACAAAGGAATGGTTGTCGAAGCCTTTGCCCATGTATTTAAATCACATAATAAATTTCTAACAACCCCCCCCCCCCT
>JAODLC010000042.1:15899900-15921628 GCA_026781145.1 Hippopotamyrus pictus | reverse complement strand
CATAATAAATTTCTAACAACCCCCCCCCCCTCCCGACACACATACACACACACACACACACACACAATTTGTTTCTGAAGTCTTGACTAGGAACTCAAATGTTTAGACTGAACTGTGTTACAGATGATTCATTTAGAATTCTGAAAGGCAAATGCACCCATTGTTAAAAAATTATTAGCAAGGCAGCAGTCTACGGACATGGCTTGGAGCAGACAAGTGGTTAGGTGACGGCCGAATTCCAGATGACCCATGATCCGGCGTGCAGAGGGAATTCACAAACACGGCTTTACTCCCAGGGAAGGGGAGCTGTTGATGGCAGCTATCACTGGACAAAAACAGCAACAATGCCTCACAATGCAAAGCAAGCCAGCGCCACCAGAATGGTCTGTAGGCACACGGCACATCTGAACATCAAAAGAAGCGGACTGGCGGAGGACGGAGGACTCTTCTTCTTTTCCTTCGAAAGCCACAGACCATACCGGCATTGTAGATATGTAAATAGTCCCTTCTCACAAATAACCACTGAGCTGAACCTTCCTCTGGGGCTGTCGGATATTTGACTTAATTAACGATCCAAACTGAACATGGCTCTGAAAGCTTCGAAGAATGTACATGTGTTTGACGTGGCTCAGTAATCAAGAGGCGTTCCTCTCCCATGTTTCTTCATGTGGACCACAGACATGTTTACATAGCTGTAATGGATTTTTGCCTCAATTGCTGCACCAGGGGAAAAAATGAGCAATACTTTTTTTTTTTTTTTTTAAATATACAAATTCAGGCAAATCCATACAATGGTGTTTGAAGATTCTGGAGCAACAAAGGACTCAGAGCAGACGGACAAATTTGATTAACCAGGTTAATAGAGGACAAAATAAATAATAAATTGCAAGGACTCATTAGATGACTTCTTATGTTCTTCCTGTTCTAGCTCCAAAATTTGGAGTACTTGGTCTTCGTTTTGTACAAACAGTATTGTAAACATGGACTTTTTAAAATGAATTTTGATGGGTGAACATCTAATGATTCTCATAATATATCTTCTTCTCATTGAGGCCCTAATATTCGGGTACCAAAACACAGTCTTTGAAACATTTCTTGTCTCTGTGCATTTCGACCAATCAGATGGTGGTGATAAAAACCAGCTTGGTTTAGTCATGCTTTTGCCAGTTCTTACGACACGTCAGCGTGGGTACGGGTTGGGCACAGCTCACATAATTTACAATGGAAAACCATCAGTGCGGTTCGGGTCGGGCACGGCTTGTTTCTTGGTGGCAGTGGAAAAGCACGATATCCGTGTTCCCAGGACAGCAGTATTACAAAGTATGAACTATTTGTCTCTAATCCAAGGAATGGTAAGCTCCATAAAAGCAGTATTGGTCACAATTACAGTAGCTGGTCGAATTATATAAGATGGAATTGAAGACGTACTGAGACGTTCTTCTTCTCAGCTGGAAGCTGCCCTTCCTGGTGGTGTACGAGTAGTTGCTACGATGCGTGCCTTTTTTTCCTTAACCACATGCAACAGTTTTAGATCATTTAAGGGAGGCTAAGGCTAAAACCAGTCAACCCAGGGATTCTCTACTTCATTTTTAAAGAATAATAGTGAATGACAAACATATCAAACTGGGCTTAAAAACCATTAACGTAAACTTTGTTTTTAATTTATATTACAGTTTCTGTACTTAGAACCTAGTATCTTAGGATTGTTATGGAATTACTTAGACTCTTATGGCAATGTCTTGTGGTCATTTGCAATCCTATGCATCATTTGACAAACGAAGCAGCTCGGTTCTGAATGTAACATCACCAACAGCATTTGCTCGTTGGGTCCTGGATGCCAGTGCAGTATGTGGCAGGCTTTGGTCTTCATGGGTCTATACTCTCCCCTCAGCACAAGCTGCAGACTACAGGCCAGTATACCTCCTACAGCGAGCTGGTACCCAGCTGCATCTGTGTTGGGGTGTGATTTTTTTCAAACATAGTTTAGATGACTCTCTTATCTGAAAATAAAATTCTCACTCTGTGGATTTTTCATTCAGATTTTTATTGAAGGTCTTAATTAGCACTGATGTCCCGAGCTGATACCAAAGATGGCCATCAGGGTCAATCCGGGCATTTCTTAAAGTCATCGGGATCAGCCACCACATTAATTTCCTGCATCTGCCTAATTTACATAGTAAGGTTCCATCACACACTGCAGCAAGCCTGAGGCACATGGTTTGAACTACAAGCTATTGAGATGTCAGCCACGTGGAAGTTCTTTAAAACTCAAAGTAGCCCGACAGCTACCTGCAATGTTTGCAATGCGATCCTTTTGAAAGGAAATAGCAACAGAGCGTCATTTAATGCGACAAATCTAATTCGGCCCTTGCAGAAACATAGTAATGAGCGACACTACAAAATCGCAAGGCTTACTCAGACTAAGAATATACTGATGCCTACTGTATGTCTAAGTATAATTACATATTTATTAAAATATCAGATTGGTGCTGAATCAGGAGATATAAATATTGAATGGAATCAATCAGAGTACCAAGTAGATCAGGGTGTCCCTATTAAGTAGCATTTGATGGGTTTAAGTGTTCACCAGTGAGGAAGTGCAAATGTGATGAAGTCGATGTGTCTTTGAGGACACATACGCCCTCGTCTGAGTCGTGACACTAGCCTCGAGGAAGTCTGGGATCCCCAGTGATATTCCATATTTATTTGTCAACGATCAAGGATTGTCCAGGTCTTATTTTTCAAAGGCTGGACAGCCAATCAAGGTCATGAAAATAAACAAAATGTTTCTGGCAGCAGACCTTTGGTGAGGGAGCCCAGCATAAGGTCAGATTTATTACTATCTAAACATTAGCAATGGAAGAAAGCTCTGGAATTTACATTTCTCCTGTGTTTTTCAATGAAAGGCCCTTTTTTTCTGACAGTTCTTCAATGCATTTTAATTGTTAACATGTCAGTAAAATAAAAAGTTGTTTATTGGTTTGGAGTGGAGTGCTTAGTGGAACGTAATTAGCAGCTTGATAAGTTGCATTCCTGCTAAAAATGTTTAATTATATAAAAAAGGCATTCCTGAAAAAAGCAGAGCCCTAGCCCTCGCACTAATGACGGTATAGTACTGCTGAAATGAAACTTGCTGGCCAAAAAAGCAATTTCCCAACTTGAGTGCAGGGAGTTCCAGGAGCAAGCGGGAGCTGTAAAATCGTTTAACGACGTGAGCATCGCTTTCCGCTTCCCCTTTGAGGCTGCCCTAACTCGAGCCGCCATGGACGGCTGCCTGATTGTGATTACCACAGAGGATTTATATTTGAATATATTTTTTGCATTTCGCTGAAATGTCGATAAATGCCAGAACAGATTTTCTGCCACGTTGCGCTTGCGAGGATTTTGACAGCAGACAGAACTAAACGACTTGGTGACATGTAACAGTGTTTCGAGGACCTGTAGACTTAAATAGTTCTGTAGCTGCAAGGCAGAATCACAGTCCAGCGAAAAGATCACACTGAGGAGTCATACGAGAGAATCACTACAGCAAATATAGGCGGTAGCTACTTAAACACTAATGACTAATGAAATTCTCAACAGTGAATCTTGCTAAGCAGCCGAAAGTATTCACTAGTATGAAAAGTAAGCAGTCCTATAGGAGGTCACGTAGCAAGCCGTAAGCAGTCCTATAGGAGGTCACGTAGCAAGCCGTAAGCAGTCCTATAGGAGGTCACGTAGCAAGTCGTGTTTATAAGTGGAGCGCAGATCCTTGTTTAAAACCACCTATGTCTTTGCTGTGTTCATTTTTCTTGTGTTACTTTGTTATGGAAATAAGGTGCACGTGACTGTTTTTTTTTATTATTATTCTAATTTTAAATAAAGATAAACTAATTTGATTTTAAGTTCATGCAGCACCCACGACATGTGAACAAAGCCCCATTGGTGTTTGTTTAAAACTCCACATTACACATCACGGAGCTTGCATTGCCCATCTTCACTGGTCTTATAACTTCACCTCCCCACTTAAGAAAAAAAAAAGAAACTGCATTGCTTCCAATTAATTGAATGTAACAAAGCTGACCCATGAGAGTAACCAAATGCTACTGTCATTCTTTGGGGGCGGGGGGGGGGGGTCTGAGTAAATGGCCATCCACTTGAATCGGACAGATTCCATATCTTCTCCATTACATGGAGAACACAGCTGGGCGATTTTGCTTCATGTCCTGTGTAATGGTCCGATTCCCTTTATACCACCGTTCAGCTTGTGCACGCAGTCCACCAGATTTCCCATGGGGCCATTGCACCTGTTTCCCTTTAAAGCTGTATTATATATGAAGGTTTATCTTTCTGTTTAAACCCTCAGAAAATGTGCTGTATCTCACACAGCTGTTCCCTATCTTATCTCCTCCCATGGAAAGTGATGGGGGATATAATCGCAGATTCAGAACAGCCGCGAGCGAGGAGATGCTTGCTGGATCCGATGCATTAATGTCCTGTCAAGGTTGTGAAACACCCCTCTGTTGGAATCAAAGGCAGATGCGAGGAACAGACGTATAAGATCACGAGCATAGATGGACATTAACGGGAAAAGGCACGCCGGATTGTGAATAGTCAACAGGGCCAATAGTTGTTTATTCAGAAAATGTGAAGAGCAACGAAGGGTTTTATATTAGCAAATGGAAGGAATATTGTGAGTTTTTTTGAGGAAATCCAAAACATGTCACCGATTCCTTCCGTACCTCATGTTCCTAGAAGATTCTGTCAGACCGCCAGTTGCCGGGACTCGACGTGCGATGTCCTGTCTGGGATTCTTGGAGTGACTGTTTTTTGGAGCTAGTGTGGCTTTTTTTTTTTGCATTAGGTTGCGACCAATCAGGCTGCGTTATCCCAAGCAACCAACTGCTGAATATGCAGCACGTGCTGCAGCTTTGCGTTTGCTGCTGTCGCAGGCTGCCGATGTTGGGGTTAGGTTTTGTGGGATCTTCTCATCAGAGGTGGAAATTTCAGGTCCAGAAAGTAAAAATCCAGACCGCAATTTAGTTTCAACCAACCAGTTGAGCATAATGAGTCACAGAGCACGCAACTTGTTTGTTGGAACAAAATCACGGTCTGGATTTTTACTTTCTGGCTGTGAGATTTCCACCTCTGCTTCTCATACAGAAGTCTGGGTGGGGTTTGCAGGAATGATCTGCCTTCATATTAATGGCCACTGCAATCCCTCAGCTACAGTACTACTGGAAAATCACCTGTCCCTGATGGAAGTTACAATTCCCAATAGTCATTCTAATGCTAGCACCCAATTACATGCCGTTTTATGATTTCAGAGCTGATTTCAATATAATTTGAATGTAACATCCTAGGTGAGAAATCCCTCCTATGGCCCGCTTCAGGTCACCGACGCTGTCAGTGTGGGCCTGTAGCTGGATCTTCTCCACCTGTAATGGAGGTGTTTAATCTGACCTCCAACTGATGATGTAAAATTCAGCACATGTGTTAAGATTCATCCCCATGCTGTCAATGCAGCCAGCACGAATTGGGAATCGAAGAGCTAGGCTACAGCTAGGTGTACCATGCGAAACATTTCATCTGCGAAAGGAGCAAAACCATCGTCTGAACTCTTGACGAAGTTGTGTCACGTCACTGCTTTGGTTGGCATTCTTGTAGTGGCGAACATGGCAGATGTGAATACCGACATCCGACTGAACTCGTAACCGGAACATCCAAAACGTAAAGTCATTTACCTTACGATTGTCTTTTATTTTCTGCATAGTGCCTTTCTTTGTTTTTAAGACCTTGGATGGAACAGACATTTCCGTCCATCACACACTCCTGGTCACTGTTCTTTACCGCAAACCTTTGTATATTATTGTAGCTAAGGAATGAAAACTTTTATTTATTTTATTTTGTAAAAAAAAATAATAAAATGTTTATTTGTTCTTGTTCCTCAATATATTCTTGAAGTCACATGTTCTGACTGATTTGTACTTTGTATGTAGCTGTGCATCTGTAGGCATACGTTTCCACCTTGAGTCTTCTCAATGTAGTTCTTGAGCACGGAAGGTGTTGGTTGCGCCAGTGTCATCCATTTGAGAACAGATGCCTTAATAAATGTCCTGGGAATATTCGTTACGAACACGGAGATGTTTTTGTGTCTGTTTTCAGTCTGTGCGCTTCAAACAAGGAAGAAAAAAATGTTTACTTAGCTTAGCGGTTTCTGCAAAACAATTTACATGTGTGGTTGCACTATTTTTCCCATATATGTACAACAGAACATTTAGTGGATCAGGTTAGGTATGGGTCACAGCATGCAAATCTCCATCCAGGGAGCTTAATGCCTGACCTTTAGGTCACAGAGGTCGAGCTTAGCTTTGGCTCCACAATGGCGCCCCTCTCCTGTCTAGAATGTTATTCAGGTTCCCTTGAAGTACAGCAGTCATCGTCTGACTTTCAGGCTGCTGATCACTGAATGCACATGGTAAATCGGTGTGAGCCTCAAAGTGATGGCGACCCACTGAAAAAACACACCACACCTACACTGAAGAATATTAAAGGGTTTTTATTTTATCTGCCCCATTTAAAGACTTCTTGCGTCCTGTCGTAATAGTAAAGAAATAATGGACATTTGCTCCCGGTTGCTGTTGACGGAAATTTGTTCCCATTCCTGAACGGAATGACCAGCAGAACCTTGGAAATGTTGTGATTTTAATGACGGCTGCATATAATGGCTTTTGCATGGTTTTCCAGATGTTTCCACAGAGGCAGGAGAGCCTTTGTAGAACATGACAGCACCCCACCCCCCCTATCCACTGAGGTGGCACTACTGTGCTGGGCAGGTCTTCAAAGTTAATGATACTGCAAGTCACTAAAAGTGTGGTTTTACTTTATACCAGCTGGCCAATTAATTGCATCACCATCTTATTCAGGGCAGGCATTCCAGTAATGGTTTCTTTCTGCAGAGAGGTTCAAATAAAATCAGAAGAATGGTTACAGTTGACGCGCCATCTTATAATGTTCACAAGTTGAATCGTGGCAGCAGTCTACGTGTCTATGGAGTTCGGGCAAACAGGACCAGACTAGGCAAGATGTCTCACAGCATTATGGTGGGGGGATCCTGTCAAATGGAGATTACCCATAAGCCCCAGCTTGCTCAGAAGCCTTCACTCTCTAGTGCCCACTGCTTGCTGAGGCAGGAGCTGTCAGGGATACACAAAAGATTCACCCAATTACCATTTCATTTATTTTCTCCCTTTCACCGCCCCTCTTCTCCGACTTTCTGATACACAGTTATAGTCCTGTCAGGCTGCTTGCGTGACTAAGAGGTGCAGTGGAGGGGGAAAAAAAAAATCCCCTCCTAAACCGACTGGCACGCAAACTCCTACTAAATATTTCTGGACCTTGTTCTTTTTTGCTGCCTTTAAAAACTGGTGGGGGATGACAGGAGAAAGAAGGCAGGCAAGGCACTGAGAAACTTCTGGTTCTGATTTTCGGTAGCCCCGCCTCCTAGCCCAGCCCCGCTGACGTCAGGGCCCTGGGGCTGAGGAGGAGAGAGGTGTATTTTCACCCATGCGGCCTGGCTGTACGGCCAGCACCCACACCTTCTGTCACTTAGCAACCGTTACCACCTGTTTCTTGTTAGCAGCAGTGGTCTTCATTTCGCAGGCTTTGGCCCTGGACTGCTTTCCATCTCCCTTCTCTCTTGCTCTTTCTTCCAGGTCCCTTGTCTGGATTTTGTCTTTAATTCGTCTTTCGCTTTCCTGCTTGATGAAAGAGAGGTGTTCGTATTTTAGTCCTATTCGCCAGCTGACGCATGTTCTTGGCTGAGAGAGGCACGGAGTCTCAAAATTATTCCTTATGTCTTTGTCTGTGATGATTGTGAAGGAGTTTCAGGCTTACTGTCAAGAATGAAGAGAGGATGGGATTCATGTTTTATACGTAGAGCTTTCAGCATAGCACCGATCTGCAAGTGTGTCAAAAGCAGGGCTGGTATTTCTGTGGGTAATAAATCCATGGTTAAAAGAATGTATCAGCAAACTGTAGCTTCATTGGCATCCTGACCAGGGAGGACCCCAGCCTTGTCCCCATTGGGCCTACAATAGGCTTCAGACCTCTGTTTGACCCTCATCAGGATAAGTAGTTAGAAGTGGGAGATGGATGGATGGATGGATGGATGGATGGAATGATCATGGACAACGTCAGTGCTAACTTGATGTCTAGGCAAACCCAAGTGAATGAGCATAAATTAAAAAATTCTTTGGGACAGCTTAGTGTTAAGGGTCTTCAAGCATAATGGAGAGTAATACTAGACACTTTAATCTGAGAGCCCACTGACATGAGAGCTGTTTGCATCTCGTATCAATTTCAATTATGTTGGGCACATCAAATAAATCCTGGAGTAACTGCCAGCCAGTAGGACACATGATCACATATTGTAGTTGCCAGGTATTTCCTAGCTGCTGACAAATTGATTGCATTTCTTCAGTGTTTGGGCAGAATTGATCGTTTTGAGAAAAGGCTTCTCCATGAGCCCACTTTCAAGAGGAGTCAACCTCACAGTGAACCTGGGAAACTAATGATCACATGATCACGGGGTAAAGTCGAACGGTTCATGTCACGACTAAAGCAGATTTATGTTTCTCATATATCAGACAGATCTGAACATAAGTTGAGGTGAGCAATCCATATGACTTCAAGGCTGAAAGATGGCCGTTTCGTTGTACTTGCCTGTTCTAGTGTCAGTCTTAATTTGCATAGGTTCATCTTCAGACACTAAGCACCAAAGATGTAAACCACAAAGAATTTCAACTCCACCTCTCCATGACTGAGATATGAGGATTGTTTCTGTTTTAAAAACCTGCTATAGATAATGTTTGTCTGTATGGATTACTGACCTCCTTGTTGAATGCAGCTGCAAGGTCTAGATCTATAAAGACAGATACAGGCGATCACAGTTTTTTTTTTTTTGCTGGCAAATATTTCAGAAATACTGATGTGGATTCAGAAAAAATGGATGCCTCATAGCTTTCATTGTTGTTCAGTGAAAATAACATTTTCTGTCCTTCCATTTACGAAAACAGTGCAAACCCAAATTACGACATAAATGACAAAGAGAAAGTGCCTGCATTGTCTTTTAAAATCTAGCTTCATTTTAATTTTGGACAGAAAGTGTTTTACGGTCTTGTTGTTTTTCTTTTTGTAGTTACCATGTCACTTTGACCCAGCTGGTGAAAGCTGGGCTTATTTTCTTCAGTTCGATATCTCCCTGGTCCACTGCTTTGGAATGTAGAATGAGTGAGACAGATTGAGAGATGAAGAGAGAGAGATTGATGGAGTGACCGCAAAAGGCATTCAGGTCTTTATACCACTAAGTAAAAAACAGAGAAGATAGAGAGAGCTCACTGTTTGTTTCTCACCTCCATCACTGAAGTCACTCCTCACCGAAAAGAAGATGCCTGTCTGTCTCACAACAGAACCTTAGACTGTGTCCCGATGTCATGAATGAATGGATGTGTGTCCACTGAAGCACGTTGTCAGGAAATCAGGAAAAACAACAAAATTATGTGGTCATTCAGAATCAATAAAACAAGGTTATAATAATGTCTTTGCAGAGGTGGATAGTTCAGGGCCAGAAAGCAAAAATCCAGACCATGATTTTGTTTCAACCAACTACTGTAGTTGCGTATAAAGACTTACAGTCACAATTGACTGGTTGGTTGAAATTATACCTTGGTCTGGAACAATAGTCATGAACGATCCAACTCTGCCTATTTGCAATTCCATTTCTGTTCTACTTATCATTCATATTCCGAGTCATTTATATATCCATTTAAAAGATCTTCTGAACCATGTTTTTAGTTTCTACTAACTTTCTTCTGCTTTTTAACATCAGCAAGCTTCCCACCGGCGCTGCTCAAAAGCCGAGGTTAACTGGGGACTTTCCTATGTTATTTTTCGCTGCATAATGTTCATTGTGAAACCTTGTGATGATGTTAACCTGTATCGTCATCTCATGATTGTAAGCCCCTGGATCTCTATGGACAAATGGATAGCTTTTTCTTTTGGCTTATATCTCAAAGACTTGCACAGAAGCACTAATTGAGCCATCAATGTTGAATCCAGAAATATCAATGGTTCTGCTATTTATCATGTTGCATTTTGTCTACTGTTTGTTTCAGCCGTCCCTTCTTTAGAGGATAGATGAGACCATCATATTCTTTAGTGTTTTAGTCACTGATTTGTTTCTTTTTTACTGCTCTCACTATCTACATCTGTGCTCAGACCTCAGAGGATTCATTTGGCTTAAATCACAACCAAAAAAGCCCTGTAAAACTTTACTGTACGTGAGATATGCTGTTATCTCCCCAAATGTCGTTGAAGAGTCCACTCCATTCAAATCACACACAGTCTAATCTTTATGATTCAAGTTTAGAAAAAAACATATGAATGTCTTTAAAGGATTTCTTTTTCTTTGAGACATCCCATACACACAGATAAGAACATACACGTCGGGTGGCTCATCTCACTTCCTCACCATACAAGCAGCAACAACTTTTCAACCTTGGCCACAAAAAAGGCCATTGTTCTGTGCCAGAAATGATTGAAGCCAAAAGGCTGGGCAAAATTAGTAATGATGCCACAGACCACAACTGACTGATTTGGCAACTTCATTTGACAATAGGATATGGACAGCACTGGTTTGTCTTCCTGTCCCCTGTGGAAATGAGTGGGTGCAAATGGAGAGCAGGCTCATTACCTTGCTGATCCTGAACGTGGAAGCCATGAACCTCCCAGAGCCCTCATAAAAGACTCAATGAAATCTTATCAAGGGTCATAGAGACAGACTACATATAGTGAAAATTGGCATATACAGAGTATGGCTATCATCACAGAAAGACATTACATGTTCTCTTGTGTCACTAAATAGTCTACAGACCAATATTGTTTTCACCTGTGTGAAGAATTGTGGGTACATGTCTCTGGCTTGGGAACAAAAAAAAAAAGCATTTATGAAACTGAGTTCAAGATTCGTCTACTTCATGAATTCCTCTACTATCCTGAATGTCCTTATGTTGCACATCTACTCCTTGAATAGTCCTATTAGATCTTGCTTTGTTAGAAATTGTTGTTTAGCTCCTGCTCCAGTAACTTGCACTTTGCTGTTTATTGGAAGCTCAGCCTAGATTCACTTATGCCTAGTTGACTCCTTGACAGCATGTTCGATTGCAATGTGCTATTTGTCTCACCTGGACTTTGCCCTCATTCTGGACAAAAGTGTTAGAGGTCACAGAGCCATCTGTATATACTGGTTGCCTTAGCCTACGGCCAAATCTAAAGATAGATCAAGTAGATGAATAGATGGACAGATATTGCTTATTTCCATTAGCTTTTTCTATAGCATTTTTTTGCCATTAAAATGATGCCCTTAATCCATTAAATCGTTCATGATAACAACCTACAAAGTTCCAACAGTAACGAGAGACAGATTGCCCCCACTTTCGCACATGAGGACATCACTAGTTTTTTTATTGCCTCTGACTTTAAAAAAATCCCCAAAGACCTCAGAATAATTTGAGTCGAGAGGAGTCACCGGTATACAGCCCTGCATCAGGTCTTTAAGAGCTTAACTTTAAATGTGTATAGTATTTTTAAGCGTGATTTGCTCTCAGATTCTCTTTGAAAATGGATCCTTTCTGGTAAGGTACTTATTTCTTCTCATGTGTAATGTCTGTGTGTTTTTCTCTGAGTGCCCTCAGAGACTTTTTTTTTCCCCCTGCCCTGCGGTTCTTGTTCAATATAACTTTCGTCTCATGTTGCATGATTTTATATTGCTTATTTTTGGAGGTGAACCTTTAAATTGACGACAAATTCTAAGGCTGTTTCTTGTGCCCACCGACCCACCAAGAAACATGGTATACCCAAAAGAACAGAAAATCCATTCGCATCATGCAAGTCTGCCATAGGCGCTATCTTGGTGGTTGTGTGCACCCATTGCTTAACTTCTCTTTCACTTCCTCTGACTTTATTCCAGGGCCAATCAGAGGAGAGGAGGAGGGTAAGGATTAGACTGCACCAAAACCTGCAGGGCCTCATTGGTAGAACAAACAGGTGCTGTTCTGAATTGCTTCCTCTTTTATAAGACTTTTTAGCTTAGCAGGAGTTTACTGACCCATGGCCTTTTCCCCCTCGAAAAACCTTGAACAGACATCTTCTTGAACTCGCTGCAGCTAATTAAAGGCCAAACAGAAAATAGAAAGAGCGATGAAAAAGAAACAACAAAAGACACGTGTTTGCTATTTGGTATTTGACCCAAACCGGAGACGGCTCAGCTGAATTATTGCTGCACGAACTTTACCTTTTATGGACATGGTGGAATGCGGTATTTTTGATTTCTCTTCACTTTGCATTTGTTTTGAACTATGTAGCGATGAGCAATGGTGCTAAAAGACTAATCGCTTTAGGGGTATTAAGCCAGGGACTGGTCTGGGCAAGGGGACGGACAGTGAGAGGTCACGCTGTAGGGCTATTGGGGGGGGAGGGGGCGTTTATCATGTGTTGATCCTGTCAGCACAAAGGGGCTTAAACCAGACCCAGACTCTAGGAGACGACAGCACTCTGAGTGAAGTTTGCTGGAAGTGAGTGAAAGAAAAGGACAGAACATTTCAGGTTTGCTGTTTTCTCAGCCTTTGCTTGGTGGTTTCACGTTAACAGAGTTAAATGCAGCAGCACCTGCAAAAAAATGCAAAAAACAGTGTCCCACATTCGCCTGGACGTGGCTCAGATCCGGTTATCTCACAGCATTTGTTTATCTTCACCATATAAACTGTTATGATCAGACAAAATTGAAGACAAGACAGTTGGGAGAGAAAAGCAGTGCTGGTTTATCTCCTTATAAAGGAAAACGAGTGTAACACATCAGGGTATGGACATCGTGAAGCAAAGTCTAAAATCTGGATTTTAGCTGGAGTTCAGACACAATGGCAGAGACTTAATGTGCCCATTCTATGCCTTGGGCCTGTCATTCAGATCTATGGTTCTGGGCAATTGTGGGATTGACATCATTGACGCATCCAAAACACGGCATCACTCTCAACAGAGATGTCGCCGTGACAGATGGCTGAACATCACACACAACTCAATCTAGTTCTTAATGCGACACGGCAGCTTATTGCCCATTATTGCACATCCATGCATCAGAAAGACACTCGCATCTCGCATGGAGTCTCCTCAACTGCCAATATATATACGACTCTAAAAATACTGCGGTTTGGCCTGCAACTGGTGCTTTACAAAGAAACCACAATGGCTTTTAGTAACATACTTATGCTGAATGTAAGAAAAGAGACCAAGAAGAGGAATGTTTATTATTTAAATTAATAAAGGCTTTTGAGGTCCGGTTTGTATTGTTTTAACAAAAGTGGTTTGGATGAGACAATGTGGCTTTCTAATAATTTATTGCAGCTATAGAAAAAAAAACGTTTATAGGGCTCCATTACATAGTTCTACCAAACTAGATGTGAAAAAATGCATAAAACACATTTTAATGTGGACGTGTTCATTCAAAGTCAGTGTGCTTTTTTTTGCACTGTGGCATCCAGATAGTTTTAGCTGAGGATAGAATTAAGTCCTAAACAATGAAGTGCATAGATCTGTGAATGGAAAGCAGAGTAGCTGTGCTCCTCCAGCTCCAGAATCCATGCTGTAGCTCACCACCATTAATTCTGATGATTGCTATCAATGTTTATTGTTCTTTTGAACATGGCTGATGTATTTAGCACAAAGCACAAAAACTGCACCCCAAGAGGGTGTGGATTTGTGAAATGGCACCGTTATTTGCACAGCAGCTGAATGGAGCATATAAATTTGATCTTTTTTTTCCCTTTGTCGGAGGAAATATTTGCGGAAAGTTAAGATCAAAAATGAGAGCTGAGCGATCGGTTGGCACAGATCATGTGACAATCTGAGTCCCAGACAGCAGAGAAATCTTGAAGTACCCTGAAGACCGAATGTCAACACTTTAACAGAATATAATAAACCTTAAATCCTACCCAACAGTAACTGCACCATCAGCAAGGTGCCATTGTGTGACTATGTAATTATATTAAAACATCAAAGAATAAGCCTTCAAACTATGAAGAATAAATATTTACAACGCATGAAGTCAGGCAAAGAGATTGTCTTCCACAAGCCTGGTGAACAAATGCACATTCCATAATGTTAGTAATGTAGAATGCTTACCACAGTTTCTTAGGATCATCATTCAAAAGGTGATCGCTAAAAATCAGAAACGTGTTCCACCAGTACAGCTTGGGGCTTTCAAGAGTGGTTTAAAAAAGTGTATTAAGAATGATTCAAACAGCCAGAGTGACAAGACAGGCTGTGCAGTCTGACGTTCAACAATCTTATTTTTAATTCCCCAGACATACCATGAGTTCTCTGTTACATGCCACAGCAGGGGGAGGGTGATTCATACAATAAAAATGTAAATTACAAAACTAGTATCAGACAATGACATTGTGCCATGGACAACAAGTGATTAGTCAACGGAGTGACATAGTGATGAACCATAATGCAAATTGTATAACCCAAAACTTTGGTACCATCTAATATGGAATCTTCAAAACGTGATGACAGAACCTAATGACAAGAGAGATTCATAATCTATGTGGGAATACTAAGCAACTAGTTTAATTCAGAAAATTCACAAAGTAGCAGGTGGGTTAAGCCAGTTGGCTCACCTAGGATTTTGAACTTATAGAAGCTGTGTTACGTCAGTGGTTCCCAAACTGGGGGGCGCACCCCTTGCGGAGGTGCGCACCAATGGGATAGCCTCAGGGGCATATGCCACCCTAAAATAATCTCTTCACAGACTGGACGATTAAACAATAAATAAACCACTAACTTGCGTGTACTATTAGGCCATTTATGTAATTTATTTAAACTTTATTTTACCAGGTAAATTAACTGAAAACCAGTTCTCACTGCTTTACGTGATATTCGGGAGAAATAGCAGATAACGCATTGGAACTTTCTGGGATACAAACGTCATACAAACGTTACGTTCTTCAGGAATTCGTCTCGCTCTCACGAGGTTTTTGTACCATGTGACATTGTGACGCGTGACGACGTTTTGCAGCGCCGGACAAAATAATCTAACCATGATGCATTGCGTCAGGACCAGAATGCATTGCTTTAAGCCAGCAATGTTAGCAGCTACATAAAGTCGAAGGCATCCATAGTTACACTCTAGAAGTGGCATCAAGGTAAGTGTTATTGGCCCAATAAATCATGAAAAAAAAGTTTAAAATTTTATACATGAAGTGCAGGGAGACTATCAATTAATGGGTATGACTTAGTGTTGTTTTGTGCTACAGTACAGTATAGGCTGAAACCTGCGGTTATCATTAAAAACAAAATGCGGTAAACGTAAGACAAACTTTAATTTGTGTACGCCAATGAATATTAACCGGAATGTTAAAAATACATTTGCATAATTTCAAACTTATGTTGGACTTTTATTTTTAATTGATTGCTCTTTTTTCTCCGACAGTGGTGAAATTGCAACATTTGTATTTTGTAATTGCATTTGTTTCGCTCAGTTAGAAAAGGGAGTTGTATTTCAAATAAGGTTTGAATCTGAACCTATGTAGTTTGAATGTGGGGGCTCAGTAATGTTCCTATCTAGAAAAGGGGGGCCCTGCAGAGAAAGTTTGGGAACCACTGTGTTATGTTAATCTGGTGCATATCCATAGCAGATTATTGAAGAGGGAAGACAGCACTATGCTGGACTTGTTGAGCTATAGGAGCAACTGAACCATGCATTCAATCAGCAGATGCTATTATCCAAAGCAACTTGCAATTCAGAAGGCAAAGACAGCCAGTTCCTGGTGCAACTGGGGGTAAAAGGCTTTGCTCAAGGGCCCGACAGTGTCATCACTCAGCAGAGCCCAGTATTCGTACTTGCAACCTTCTGGCGATAGGCTTTGCTTTCTAACCCGCTGAGGCACGCACAGCCCGGTAAACAGTTCCGAGCATTGTTAATTAAGAACTTTGTTCAGTGATTTAAATACAAGTTTTTAAATCTATGTTCTATTAGTATTGTGTCTTGGAACTTTCAATAGAGCAGTTAGCAACATCTACATTGTGAGTTTCTAGTGCTTTGACTGTGCTTATATACAATTCAATTAGTGGTTTCCATTTCTTCCCTCAGCGCTTCAGGGCACAAAAAAATCAGTGTAATTAAGATTAGTAGAATCAGTAACTGGTACACAGTTTAAATAGCTCACTTTGGAGACCTCCAGAGTAAAATAAAGCTTGCTCGCTTTATTTGCCCTTAAAAAAAATCTCACACTGGATCAGATTTCCAGCTCTACAGCTGTCCTTTAGATACATTTTAGAGCCCAAGCCTGTGGCAGGGCCAGCACAAATCTGCACGGCCAAGTAAACCACTGTCTTCCCTTTTGGTTCTGGTGAGGTGATCTCCTCCACAGTTTAGGAGGTGAGGAGGTACCTTAAGTGGAGGACATGGAAAGTCTCTGGGTACAGGCATCAAATGGGCAACATGGAAAGTCTCTGGGTACAGGCATCAAATGGGCAACATGGAAAGTGCTCAGAGGCCTCCAAAGCCAAAGCTGGGTAGACATGTGATTAATAATCTAGACTTGTAGGTTTCAGTCCTCTCAGGGCTTTGTTATGCTGTTTCCCTGAGGAGAGGGAAACAACTTTAAATTACTCCAGTAAAACTAGAAAATCACACTAATATGAGCAGGTAAACTCAAGGCCTGGCAGATTCTTTTGGTTGTATCACTCCAAGCAGCCAAGCTGGCATGCTAATCTTGGCTTTGCCCCTCTTTGGGAGTGACATGAAAATGGGCAGGCTCGCTTTAAGGTCGAAGATAATTAGAGTACGGGGGGAAACAAGATGGATGGCCGTTGAGAAGCCCTGCGTTTAAAGTGCCTGAAAATTTTTTCAGACTTTGACTGTGTTCTCCGTCGCTGTGTGAAAAAGAGTGCTGTTCAAGACTGCAGTGTCTAACACAAGGCATTACTCTCATTGGGTACAGTGCACCACCTTCTTAAAAATAGCTGCCAGGCTTTTTATCATTGTATTTGCAGAAACTGGAATATTTCTTTGTGGTTTTGGGGAAGGCGAATGCAAGAACGTGCGCCGAGTGAAAGAAAACACATTTTGGCAGCGCCAAAGTGCCCATGAGTCTGTACAGTTGGAAGGGAGAAACTCACACATATATCATCTGTCTGGAGAGACTTGGAATGTCCACGATGAAGAATTAGGAGGATGTCGCTAAGAAGGGCTGGATCTGGGGCGGGGGACTGTTTCTGCTGTCCGGCCCACACAGGCTCCCCCTGAGCTAAATCACACCTGAAGTCCAGCAAAACACAGCAGCTTGTGTGAAACGTTCAGTAATGTGGAAGCGTTAAGAAAAAAACGTCCAATGGGAATCAGAGTGTGTTCTCAGGTGACGAATAGGGACACAGGTGTTAGAAATACTAGAATACCTGACCTGACAGGCTTTGGATTAAACTTAAATGTTCACTCCAAGGGTTTTTCATTACATTGGACTGATGGAATAAAAATAGCATCGTTGAAAAGCAAAAATGTCAGTCAAGAGATAGCTTCTGCGAAGCTGACGGCTATCACCTCAATGGGTAGTTTATACATACATACCAGCTCTTTTTCTGCACCTTGACGGGCCTCCATCAGCATTTTGTAGCTCTGATGAGGTGAAGACAGGCAGTGTGTGGCTGCTGCGGGGCTTGAGCTACACTCCACCAGATGTGCTTCTCGACGTGTGCCGGCCGAATCGCGCAGGACTATCCGCGGTGCTTCTGAAGAATTCTCCTGCACGTTTGGACCACAAATGCATTATTCAAATGCTCCCTCAGAATATCAGTGATTTTGTCACGGTTTGTCTTAGTGTCGCCAATGTTTTTTCAGGGGAAAAAAATGGTCACCTTTTTTCGTGAAGTACTGGGTGAATCCGATACTGGCTGGCAGCGGCTGATCACTGTTGCTTTCCCCTCTTTTTTTCTTCCTTCTCCACTTTCCACCCTGAAGTGCATTTTTTCTTGGGGGTGGAAAACTAGTGAGGACATAGTTTAGATAAGCCAAATTCCAGCTTTCTCGCAGGCATATTTAGATGCAAGACAACCGCAGGCGGGTGGGGGGAAAAAAAAAAGGCAAAATACCCCTGGGATGAAGCTGGGGAAGAAGATGGATGAGGTGAAACATAACTGTCGTTGGGTTGCGAGAACCTGGAGCTGTAAGTTGGACCTTCTCACCCTCTGCTTCTTTCTATGTGCCAATGTGGAATGTTCAAATAAACCAAACCACGTACTGGATCCCTGAGAAAATCTACATGTGCATGGACCGCGGTCCAAAAGTTGTCTTTCAGTTAAGTGACCTATTTACATCCACACTGACACTATCCAGATAAATGGAAGTCATGTAACTATGGATGACAAGTGCAGTCAACGAGGAACTGAAACAGAGGTGAAGAGTCGAGGTCAATAAATTGGTTACTGTTGTGTTATCTTTGACTCTGCCAGTGGCAGAATTACTGTGAGGCTGCAATGAGACAGACATGGTTAGAGGTGAGAGGGCGTGTCCAGGTAAACAGTATGACAACGAGTCCACCACTGGTGGTGTTTTACATGTGTACACTCACTCATCACATTTATACATATCAGCGGCAGCTGGAGGCTAAGAAATATTAAATAATAAAAATATCACCTATTGCGATTTTACAATAGTGAATTTTTCCAAAGGAGATAGGTGTTACGTTTGGCGCTGGTGAGCGAGCGAAGAAGCAGGCGAACCAAGCCGAAGCAGAGATCAGGCAGGTTTTAATGAAGGAAATGGAAACAAACAGGGCAGGACGAGCAAACACCATGACACTACACAATGACAGATCTGGGGATACTGACTTAGACACGGACTAAATACACAAGACAGGCTAAACTGAACAAGCAACAGGTGAGTACAATCAGGAATTAACACGAGGTAATGAGGGGGCGTGGCACACATGAGGATCGTATGGAGCTGGGCGTGACAATAGGTATTTCTTTAATAACAATAAAATTATAGTATAGTATAGTAAAGTAGTTATTTCAAAATTTCATTATTTAATTTTAAAAATTGAGGTGGGGATTACCTGGTCTACCTCTATGGGCCAACTACCTCTGATACAAATAAACATACATATAATATTTTTTTCTGGCAGCACTGTCAGCCAGAAAGTGAAGGATTTATTGAGTAACATAACACGAGAAAATTCCTGCTGAAGTATTTCAGGAAGAAGCCAGATGCAGGTCAAACTGAACTTTATTTTCCGCACGGCAGTAGCAAATCATCACAAACAAAAACACTTAGCGGCTGTAAATCTGAAGCTCCACCAGAGCTCTCATAGAGGGCTGTCTTCTCCCCAGCTTCTGACCAAGGAACAGAACCAGGTCTCCATTTCTTCCCCAATTCTTGCAGATGGTGGAGTGGTGGCTCTGCGGCTAGGAATCTGTAACTGGAAAGTTGCTGGTTCAAGTCCCATGAATGTCCAGAGTAATTCTGCTCCATTGGGCCCTTGAGTAAGGCCCTTAACCTGCAGTTGCTTCATGCTGTGTATGATGTTAATCTACATCCAGCCCTGCAAGCAGGTCCTCCAACTTACAGGGAAAAACCTGGGGGTTGGTGGCAAGATTGGCACTCCAGCTACCAGAAAAAAAAAAAAACTCACACTGGTCTATTTGGACTAGTGTGGTGCTGAGGTATCACCCACCACATGGCTGGACTCAGGCTCTCATCCCTGAGGTGGCTTGTCATGTGGTGGGTGCAGCAACACACTGTAATCAGTGCATGCTCCTTACCTCTCTCTTGAAGATGCTCTGTGAGAGCAGAACCGTTTCAAGCAAGCAGGTGAAGCAGTCAATCACCCCTAAACATCCAGCCAAGTAACAAAAGCTGGAATCAATCATCCAGCTCTCCTCACCGTCTCACTGAGGAACCGACAAAACGCCTTGTATAGCAGTAAGTGGTCACATGACTCGCCCAGTCAATTAATGCGTGTTTTTCCATTTTCCATTTATGTTAAGGGAAGAAAAACAAATGAAAGGCGAGGAAAGACAAATGCGGCGAAATACATCGTGTGATTTTTTTTTAACTGGAGAAAAAAAAAGGAACAATGTAATTACAACAGGCGCTGGCTTGATGCCAAAATGAAACATTATCGTGAAGCTAAACTTTTGTTTGGCAGCGTAGTTTTGAAATTCTAAATATAACATCCATCAGCAGAAATCAATGTTTTGTGTGAAAATGTCCCTGTGAGTACAGAACATGGAAATACATTAATTTCTGCAATGTTTCTTGAGCCTTAAATGGTTCTTTCTCTTTCTACAGTGGTTTCCAGCAGCGGCACTGATTTTCAGACCCCAGTCTGCAGTACAGTAATGCATCACATTTTAGCATAAGGAGGGATCACTGGGATATTCATTACTGACCAAAATTAGTCATGCCAGTGTCAGCCTGGGATGAGAATATCCCCTACAGCAGGGCTGATTTTCCAGCCTTCCTTTCCCTGTGAGACAGGTGTGAAGCCACCAGCCAAACAGAATTGGTAATTATTAAATCCAAGAAAACCGTAAACAAGACCTGGATTTGGAATCGAGGTCCAGATTTGAAGAACTTTGACTTACATCATTAAAAAAATGTCTAATACCAAATGTACATTTCTCAACAAAGAAAGTTTGACCTTTTCCAGGCTCTGCTTCGAAAGTATTACAGCATCTTCATCAAATCCATAATCGTGACATCCGTCGCGGTCAAGTGTGGGTCAGCATCTACCGATTCCAAGCAAACTTGAACGAGTCACACCGTCCTCGAAGGAGGTGTTCTCTCCTTCAGCTGCTAAAGGGATGTGATGAAAAGATCACTGCGGACAACGTCCATCCCGCCTGGCACCTTCCTCCGTCACTCTGCACTGGCAGAAGGTCGAGGGCTGTGAAAACAAAAATGAAACACCACCGTAATGTTTCCCTTCACCAGGTTGTATCCATCAGCAACAAGTCACCCTTTCCAGCTCCCAGACTGCCTCAGTGCTGAATTCTTATTGGCTCTGAACCTTCCACCTTACATGCCTCATACCTCAACTTAAATAACTGTGCAGTACCCACACTGTCTCTATTCACTCTCAGTCTGACCATTTATTAGGTTGTTTTTATATGATTTTGATTCTGATTCTGGTGGCGCTCTCTCTGGCTGAAGGTCCAGTATCCAGGTTCTTGGCCGCTCCTTAAGGTTGATCAGCTGAGCTCTTCCATTGAGGAATGTACACGTTCTCGTGATTAACATGACTAGCTGTCTCAATGTTTTGGGAAAAAAAAAACGCAAGAGAATAAAATGGGACCACTGGCGAGGTATGGAGATATGTCCACGTTTGTGTGCAGCCCCTGATTCAGGCTTTCTTTGCTGATAAGAAATTAGTTCCTTGCTGATCAACCTCATTTTGCATGTTAAACCTCCACAGACATATAAGGTTTGGAGTAGCTGAGTGTATGCAGTAACTTAAAGGGGCTCTATATAGCTATGTGTTATGTAAGGGATAATGTACAGGCAGCCGGTAGATATCGCAGAAATAAGCCCCGACAGTGTGATCAGGACCCGACGCAAAGCGGAGGCTCTTGTATCACACTGAAGGGGCTTATTTCGCGATAGCTACCGGCTGCCTGTACATTATCCCGCTTAT
>JAODLC010000042.1:15884312-15899800 GCA_026781145.1 Hippopotamyrus pictus | reverse complement strand
TTTGAAAATAACGAACCTGCAAATGTCTCAACTGACCAATCAGAATCAAGCATTCCAGAGAGCCGTGTAATAAATAGCTTTATGTTCATGAAAATGGTCTGTGAATTCTTAAGGGCTCAAGTTCATGCCAAAAGGGAGTAACTCTCACCACAGGACCCACTCTTCTGTATTCTGCCTGAAACACCTTGTTGGAATCCCAGTCCTTACTTCTGTGACATGATGAGGTCACCTTGTAATACTTAATCCTTATTGGCAGTTTGCAATACAGGGGCAGAATGTGTAGGGCGAGCTGAGCATTAAGCAGCGACCATAGCACACCGAGCTCACTGAGGGCAGAACTTACTGTTAAAAACAGAGCTTTTCCGACAGAGTTACAGACTGCGTAAATGGTGTTTTTTCAACACTGAAGCATGTAAATCTATTCTAGGGGACCCAAAAAATAAAATTATGAGCAGTGAAAATGAGCATAATATGGCCTCTTAACCTCATCCTGATTCTGTCCCACGGTTGACAAAATAAAAAATCATTAAAAATGTTTCATTACTTTATATTTCATGAAAAATCCCGAAGTAATTGGATGGGAAGCTACCTTATACAGTGTTTAATGGAGGAGCCGTAATTACAGTCAGACAGATGAGTCACTGCTTAGATCAGCAACACACAACCACACTCAGCTGTTGCTCTGATATCAGCTTGCAGGTAAACTTTACCCGTTTGGGTCGGGGACGTCTCTCCCGGAAAAGAAGCCGAATGCATGGTGATTACCGTCTGTCAGTGAGAGCTGAGGTAACGGTGGCCAAACTATCAATTATGGCTGGTTCTGTTTGCATTGCAGGGCCTGCGCTGATTGCATCTTTATTTACTGTCAGCAGAAACGCTTTGCTGTATTATGTTACTGTTCCGGATGGAAGGGGAAGGAAAAAGACGTTCTCATTCTTTATTTTTGAATCAGATGTTCTTTGGTAGAGGTGATGGATTGTTTATCTGATCTTTGTGATGAAATAAGATGCTTTAATGCATTTACAAATGCAATGTGTAACAAAGGGCCCATTTCAGCACACAGCATTTCATCAGCACAATTTCCTGAGCCCCTTCCGTATCCCACAGGTCAGTCACACAAGCAGACGTGCATTAACACACTTATAAACATAAGCCCATATTTGGTCGCTCATACACAGACAAAAAAATCCCATTTTATGCCTGAAAAAAAGATTCTAAAACATGCTAGAAATGCAATTTTCTTAAGTCTGTTCATTTCCAACAAAGCGAGGTAAGATATCTTTTTTTTTTTTTAAATTGAATTTCCTCTTGTGGGGCCTGAAAAAGTAAAAATAACAGGTTTTTTATCACATTGAGAGGACACACAATGGACACACACACACACACACCCCTAAATGGCTGTTGGACGTAGTGAAAAGGAAAAGCCTCTTGAGGGCAGTGTTTCTTTCACAGTGGTGGTGAGGTCAAAGGTCACAGACAGGGGTCTCTGAATGGGTCACGCAAAAGGAGAGATCCCTTTCACCTTGACAGTGGAGGGGAGCAAGGAGTTATGGTTGAACACATGTGTGCTCAGCCAGTTTCGAAAAACGACCCCAGTGTGTTGCGAATATCATCATGAAGGATCTCCTCGATATTGTTTGGCCAACGGAACACAAAGCTTTCTGAACGCACGCTCAATACCTTATCAATGCATTTTCCCCAGCAGAATCTGCGGAAAATAAAAGCTGAAAAATCGGCTTTATTTTATCCCCCCATCTCTCTGTTACCTTGCAGCGTCGTACTATCCTGGATGCAGGCACTGGGCTTGCATGTCCAGCAGAACCTGGGCTCTGGCCATGGAACCGACCCAGCAACTGAGAAAAGTCCAAACAAGACCAGAATACTTCAAGTGGAAAATATTCCAGCCCATAGTACCATCTGCTTTCACTTTAGAGCTCAGTCCCCCACCTAAATAAAGATCCCTCCTGTGTGCCTCTATTGTCCAACCCCCAACCACCCCCCCCCCATTATGTTTTTATTCCTTGAAGTACATTACCGCCAGTGGCCTCAGACAAGCGTGTGTACGCCTTCCTCCACCCCCCCGCTCATCCTGAATGAAACCGTCCCCACTTTAGCCGACGGCTTGGCCTCTCGCGTGACTCATTATGGTACGTTTCCCTCATTGTTTGCCTCTCGTTCTGGAATGCTTCCCATAGATGGGACGGCTCGTCCGAAAGAGGAGATCACCTTGATCTTCTTGATTTCCTGTAGGGTTTACCCTCATTTCTGGGCTGGCTTTCGGATTACAGGTGGCTCCCAAGGGGGGGGCTTGATTCCTCCCTTCTGAGCGTAAACTACCCCCGTGATCGGCCCATTTTATCAAATGATGTGGCACATGGTGTAAGGATGAGTTTTACCAACAAAAACATGCTCTGCAGACCTTCTTATTCTGGCTGTATTTCTTCTGCTTTTTCAATGCATCACAATCCAACATCTGAACTGAGTGTATGTGTGTGCCTGTGTGTGTGTATCAGCGTGTGTCTCTGTGTGCATTTTCCGAGGGCTGCCTTCCCCGCTTGGAGTGTATCTTGGCAGCCGGTGCCAGCACAATGTTGTTCTTGACTTCCAGGGCAGCCATTTCTGTTTGAGAGTTCAAAAACATTGGGGGAACCTGCTGGTGGAGCAACATTTGCTACCTTGACCTCATAAATCAGGGAATAAAATCTAGAATGCGCTGAGAGACAGTTGCCAAGTTGCCAGACATACTTTCCCCATTATGTTTTTTAAGACCTGTAAGCGATCAGCCTTTGTTGCTGACCTCTGCTTTCCCCCCTCAGTATAATTCACCTGGGGTTAGGTTTTAATTGACAGGCAGAGTCAATTCGGTCTCTGTCATATGTTCCGGTCTGGGTTGCCATATCTAATACGGTTAGTGCTGGATTCTCAGCAAAAAAAGATCATCTGTATCAGCTTAAGACCTATCAAACTTCTTACTTATTTTTGTGAATTTTTGAATTTGTAATTTAAATCAATAGAGTGCAATTTCTTGTAAAAGCACTGTTAAAATGTCACTTTATAATCGATGTATTGGTTGACTTCTTGATGCTCAAATTTGGACATCAGCCTACAAAAGAAGAACAGGGTCAAAGTGGCGTACAGTACCAACCCAAGGAACTGATTGGGTAATATGTCGATCGTCGTGTTTGCCATGCACTGCGGTTGGTTGCTCTTGCAGACGTGTGAAAGGTTTATTACCAAGACACCATCCAACCATAGGGGTTCAAAGGTCACACCTTTCCCTCTTCCCTCCTTCTCTGGGCCTCGCCATTAGCTCCTGTGGTTGTGTGAGGTCACACCACTCTAAGTAGAAGATTAAATCCCCAGCCTCAATATTGATCCATACCGTCCATTGATCCTTTTGGAGTGGAATCTCTAGTGGTCTCCTGAGAGCTAGTGCAGCCACATGATCCACATGATTCCTGCTCTGCATTCTCCACAGGCAAAGCACATTTCAGGCGTTCCTAACCAGGTTATGGAAGGTAATGGAGGTCATGGTTCATTTTCTGGCAGGAGAGAGTAGAAGGGTCATCTAGGCCAGTGCTTCTCAAACCAGTCCATGGGGACCCCCAGACAGTCCATGTTTTTGCTCTTTCCCAATTTCCCGAGAGCTGGAAGGGAGTAAAACATGGACCATCTGAGGGTCCTTGAGGGCTGGTTTGAGCAACACTGATCTAGGCTTAAATTCAACATGCTGAATGCTAGAAATGCAACACGGGAGGGATGAACTGTGTGGTGACGTCAGGTGGCTCAAGTAGAACCCAGGTATGTCACTGGTAAAACTGTAGACAGGGTTTGAATCCCCCCCCCCCACAAATTTATTGACTGTTAACTGATAAACATCAAACCTGTCCACTAACTCTGAACTTTCCCCAAACAATTCTCATACCTTTGTTTGATCTGAAGTGTCAGACTCAGTAAGTTTGCCAAGAGCAATATGGAGCCCATATTGGACTTTTCCAAAAAGATAGAAAACAGGACAAGAAAAATCAGGAGGTAAGTCCGTCCATTATACGTATTCATCAGACTAGCAGTGAACAAACCGGTTATATCCAGATGCACCATTTAAATTAAAGTTGAAAAAAATATATAGGCTGTAACCAGTAGGGGAGCCCATGAATCTTATTTCTGGTTACTGGCCTGCTGAGATGTGACTGTCCAGCTGAGGTCTGGACAAAGCCATGCTGATTCACTGGGATGTCAACAGCAGCTTGGCACGTTAGCTTGACCCGTCGCAGCCTCCCGCGCTTTCGGAAAACCGCCACTGAAGACAATGACAGAGAAGCGCAGAGACAGAGTCATCTTTCGCAGTCAGACTGTTTGTAAAAGGGAGCCTTGTTTGGCAGCCTTGAAAAAGAAGCCATAATTGTTCCCAGGCTTGTCACCAAAGCCTTCACTAGCCCTTCAGAAAATAACTTACACTGTGTCATAAAAGACAAAACTGTTACTCTCATTACTTTCCTTTTTTTGTTGTAATTTTATTTCCTCCTAAAAACCACCTTTTCAAAAGCATGAAATGTCTTTTGGAAGTATCCAACACCATTTTTATTGGAGGAAAGGGGGGGGAAAGGAACTTTAAACTGTAATATATATCAGCGTCGGAACTGGCTCCATTGAGCAGGTTCTCCTCTCTCGTTTTACTTTTCTGAAATTCACTGTCCCCCCCCCGCTGCCTTTTGTATAACATTTCTGGGCAACGCAATAAAAAAAAACAAAGGCTTTAAAATTAGGAAGGTTTGCAAAAAAGCGAACATAAAAACGGCCCTGTTCGCAGCCGTAAATCACGGAGAAACTCCAAGGTAGCAATGCGGGCTAATGACCCCCCCACACCCTCACCGTACCCCCATCGTACATTTAAACTCCTATACCGAATGGCTGGCAACAGACAAAATACAGCTGTCAAAACTGAGCAGTTATGTGGTGAACACTCATTAGAAAACATATTCACCTCTAAAAAAGAGCTTTATTCAGAATTTAACAGCAAGCTGAGGTGTGCCAAATACTTATTTAGTCACTAAATATCTTATTCAAATGGTATTTAACTGAGAAGGACCTTAAGTAAGCACTTAAGAACTTAGGTGAGCACATCCTCAGAAAAATGTATGAAAATAAAATTTACTTTAAGACATATGGCTTGACAAATTATCACTCTAATATCACCACCTTAGTGTCCTTTATCTAACAGAACATTCTTGAACATTCTGTAAAAAGGGGCTTTTGGACAAGGCGGAAAACCTCCTGGAAATCAGCGGCAGAAGAAAATAACTTTTTAAAAAGTCTGTTGAAGGAGAAATGGGTAAAGAGCAGTTTTAACACAGACTGGAAGCAGCCATGTTCAGAGCGACTGGCATAGATTTGGTCGAAACCGGTCTCTCATTGCATTGAGGAAAATTCTACACCCATCCTGGGGTTGTGGTACTGAAAAGATGCGTGTCTTCACTTGGTTGATCATATGTCTGAGAATGCAGGACATGCACCACCAGTAAGATGCTTCACTGCCAAGTCCCGCACTGACTGGTTTTGTTTTTTTTTCCTTGTCACATATGAGAAAATTATGGGATGCTGGGTACTGCTTTGGATTGTTGTAACCCATCTGTTGCCCACCCAGTGCCAAACACAACATTGGCATGGGCAATCTGTAGTTGGGTCTCATGAGAGGGTAAAAAAAAGGAAAAACTATGAGGAAGAGCATCATGTTTTTGTTAAAATTTCGATGGAAATGACATTTCACACTGTAAAGGCATTTATCGGCCTGATGTACACGATGTAACGATTAGTCGATGGTTTACCTGTGCGGTCCAGGTTGCATTTGCAAGTGGTTTCCAGAAGGTTCGCTACGAAAAGGCGGGGAATTTTGCTTTTTAACAGTCCAGTTTCATGGATGGAGGCGTGGGACAGATGATGATCCCGAAGAAAGAGGAGGAAGGGAAACGAAGCATAAGACGACGAGGCGGGATCCCACACGCGGTCATACGTGCACGACTGCGCCCCAGAGTGAAGGCTGATGGAATTCCCCACCCCCCCACACCCACACACACATATGCGCAATCAGACACAGTGGTTACTGCGCACCTGTCAAAACCACCTGAACTGGCACACAATAGCGTTACATAAAACCCGCCAGTGAGCTGCGAATGAGTGAGTCAGTGACGCAGTAAGGACTTGGATACCCGTACAGGCCCAGCACCTGAATACCTAAAATCTAGCTATAGGCAGAATAGGCGGTCGGCTAGTGCCCCTGAATTATTTGTGTTGCAGTGGAAGCGAAATGATCATCAGTTTTTTTGGTGGGGGGCGGGGGGGGCCCAAGTAAAGCTTTGCCCCCTTGAAAAGGTAGAGCTGGCCCTGCGTTCAACTTTGAATTTTTTTGGGGCGGGCAAGTTGACATTTAATTGGGGGGGGGGAGGGCAGGTCTGACTTAATGGTGTTCAGGTAGGGCTGCGATTACAGACAGGGGGTTGGAGCAAGAAGATGGAATGTTCAGATCCACCTTGTAGGGATACTCTGGAGAACAGAAATGTTTGGATGTTGTGTAAGTGACACATATAAATGTATGCATTCAATATTAGAATTCTGAGTATATCATTATTGTAGCACCAATGCCTTTTTTACACTGGTTGCAAGGAGCAAGTTGTAGTAGGTACATTTCAAGTTGGGTGGATGCAAAGACATGCTCTTCTGCAAACAACAAATCAAACATTGTCACAGATGCTGTTAATCTTCAGGTTTGTGTGCATGTTTATGGACAGACGGGACATCGGCCCCGATTTTGGTCGGATAAAAAGACTTTGTGTTTTTCCTTGCTTTTCTGAATGACTTTGATTGAGCTTTGCCTTCTGTGGTGCAAAGCCAAATTCAGGAACATGCTTTGCCCTGTGACAGACCATATGGAAACTTCAGTCTGTAACATTCTCAACGTTCAACATTCAACATTTCCACTGCACTTATTTCCGAGACAGAAACTGCGCACCTTTTCATTCAAACAGCTGGGATAGTGATTTGAGAAAGTGCTTTCCCCAGTATGGCTTTATCCCAGGAGCACAGTAGGGGCAAATTCAGGGGGTCCAGCACTTTACCAGGGCCCTGGAATATTATACAAGTAAGGTGGTGGTTGGATCGGGGTGGATCAAGGTGACATTTTGCCTGAGGGTCCAAAATTTTTAGCCAGGCCTTCTGTCATAACCAAATCATTACCTGCATCCCTACAGTGGGTAAGGATTGGCCCCCAACATGTAAATACTGCTTCTGTACCCTAGGGTGGGTTACTTTGTAACATAAAAGTTTAACATAACATAAAAGTATAAATCCAAGAGTTTTGAAGCTTTTTGAACTCTTGGGACAGCTATAGAATTCGACTCCATAAATTTTCCATGAAGAAACTGAACATGCACCTCTGCTTAGCACATCAATAATGTAACATAATAAGCGTATATCAGCTTTCGGCACCTGCTCCAAGTGCCCAGTCTCCCAAGTTCTCCAGTTATTCCGGCATTGCATCAGGGTACAAAAGTTAAAGGCAACAATGATGATAAGTTAGCTAGATATATATATTTTTTTTTACTTTTTAAAAAGGATTCCTTACGCAGATGCAATCTACGTTCATGGTCACCCTTCATTAGCAGTGCCTGCATTAATTAATTGACAGAAACGGGAGTAATTTGGCTTCCACATGCAGAGTTAGGCATGCGAGCTGGTCTCCATGACGACCGTTCGCTGTGAAGAAGAGGGCAAGACCAACTTTCTTCACGTGTTTATTGCATTTTTCTGACGCATTTACCCAAAGTGAGGTTAGGGTACAATTTATGTGTGCTCCTTGGGATTTTAACCCAAAACACTATTTATTGAGCTACAGAAGCTAGCATGCAGCTACTGCCTAGCTATTACTGAGCGCAGTTTTATGATATTCACAGTTCGGATCGATCACGGAAGGCAGGTTCTCTGTTAGTTATAGCTGGTTAAAAGGGTTTTGACTCAAGTTCCTAGTTGAGTTTATTTACCAGGCAGCATGTCTCACTAGGCCTTGGGCTAAACCACTGGCCACCTCTGGGGGTGTGCTCACCAGATGTCTTGAAGAAACAACGTCCCGGGAAGTAAAAAATAACAACTACAGAATCAGCATCGTGAGCGTGGCTACGCTAGCTCCACCTTTCCCGGGATAAAATACTGCTTTTAGACAGCTGGGAAAAAAATCAGCCAGACCTTGGGCATCTGTGTTCAATCTTCTTAAAACAATCAAACCATTTTCATTTAAACCATAATAACTAATTAGAGCCTAGCTTTACAGCTTCTTTCCATGGCATGAGATGCAGACCATGTCCTCTGTTCTGCCAACTGCTGATGAAGATTCTTCTACTTTATTTAAAAGCAGGGACTGTTGAAGACCAAGTGTCAAACCTCCTTCCCATAACCTGTAAAACAAAGGAAACTTATTCAGACTGGCATTAATTCTGCACGGTCCCCTTGAACTGAACTGGTCTTGTCCTCTGTCTCTGTGAGCTCCAGTAGGCCGGAGGGAACGATGCCATTGATGCAGAACTCCAGCGGTGTGAATGAGTTGACTGTGTTTTGTCAAACAAACAGTCAGGGGTCGTATCTTTCCCACCTTCCGTTCCTGCTATGAGGTGTTTAGGAACCTTGCAGAGGCTCTCCAGGGGCACCGATGTATTCGCAGCTGCTAGCTGCCTCACACCTACCCTTGGATTGCCCCTCCCTGTAGCCAAGAGAAAAGGAGTTCCTTCAGCACCTAGAACAAGGTTCCCTATTTCTGGTCCTGAGGGGAGGGCAGCTTGCAACACAGTTTGCAGATTTCCCTGCTCAGAGACACCTACTAAACCTGGCAATTAGCTGATTAAGATGTGTTTGAGCAGGGAGAGCTGCAAACGGTGTTGGATTCTGGCTTCCCAGGACCATACAGGGGGAACCTGGGCCTCGAGGATGGGACGAGGGGCGGGGTAAGAAGGGACCTGGATTAGCTAATGTCTTGACAGGACCTGAAATTGGCTGGTTGGTATTCCAGTCTGCATCTTCATTTCATTCATTTTCATCCCTAATTCTCTCTCCACAAAGGACGAAACTTTCATTCAGGAATAGCCGTTGTATTATGAAAGGGAAAGTTCCGTGCCTGGTAGATAAGGGTTGACTCACAAGCATTTCTGTGTCTACTTAAACATAATGTTTTGCTAGGCTGATATGATCGGCTTCACCAAACATCAACAACCGTCTGTTGAAGCCCTTAAAGCATTTGTTTGCAAATGAAGAACTGAAGCGGTTCCTAAACATGAGTGTAGTTATCTTCCTTTTGAACAGAAGGAAAATATATACAAAATCCGTTCGGGTGCTTTGAAAAGTAATCTTGCCCCTTTTGGACATATTGACTTTCCTTAGAAGCTTAACTTGCATTGAGGCCAGGAAACAAAAATCTGTTAGATCTGCCAGAGACAATCGGACATACTATCTGCAAATATTTTCTGATCATGGTATTCTTTTGCTTCTTTTGCGTTTATTTTTTTTCTCGCTGGCAGTTTTACCTCGGCATGTGACTGTGATTGCAGATGTGAAGAAGAATGCAGCATGAAGGCGGGTGGGACGGAGGGGGGGTGTAGGGAGTGTTTGTTTTACATTATTTGGCAATAGGCTCCCATCGGCAAGAGGAACACGCGTCGGGGAAAACAGACGGGCAATTTGCCGCTACGCACGCTTGTAAAGCTGTGTAACGCGCATCACGCTGGGGGCAGCACAGCCACGGCCCCCCCTGACCTCTGTGGTGTCCTGCCTTCTGCTCTGAGCCCACTTTCACTCCCCAGTTAACCCGTTCCGTTTCATGGAGCTTTTCCAGCTAATTAACGATCAGTAGAGTCCCTTTCATCCTGATAACCGGATTTTTCCCCCCAGCGGCCTTCAAAATCATGAATCTTGGAATGTATCTGAATGGGGGGGGGCATTAAGCATAAAGTCATGTTCACTTGTCTGTTTGCTTCTGAAAAACTCAGATATAACCTTTTGCTTTTAAAAAATATATATACAGATGTAATTCTGGCTTTTTCAAATTTTCAAATTTCAAAGTTTGCATGAATTTATTTATAGGCGATTTTTTTTCCCATGATTGTTCATCACAGCATTCTTAACGATGCTCCAAAAGTTACCCCGGTGAAGGTTGCCACCTGGTTCCGCATTTCGTGTTCAGAATTACGCTAAAATAGTGAATTCTGGATAAAGAAGACTTTCTTTTTTTTTGCATTAATTATGGTCCACCTTGCACTGTACATGTGGCAGGAAGTGTCTTCTGTGCTGCTAAAACACACAAGCCAGGCAGGTTCTGTATTTGGCAGGAATGGTGACGTGTTGAGTTGCTGCTGTTTTACGTCATGTTCATCGGGCAGACATGCTCAGGCTGTTTGGGCTCCCATGAAAGGCATCAGGGCCTGTTTAAATGGTTATCAGGTCAATGGTGGGGGTCCTTTGGGCTTGAGGCCTGATGGCATGCCAGATACATACTTCAACCCCCCCCTCCTCATCTTTATATCATTGACCCATCTGGTCACACCAGGTTGCCAGATTGTGGAAGGACCCGGGACTCTGCAGTAAGGATGAGCAGATCCATACTGAAATATCAATTCTTTCAGTAACACTATATTTGATGGGGCACAAATACCTAGTAATAACTCAGTTACTGCTGAAGAACAAATTATGAACAAATCATGAACCAATATAGTTGTTACTAGAGATAAAAGATGTGTCACGATTCATTAATGATGAACAAATATAATCAGTATTTCACTTGTGATATTCATTGCTCGTTCCTTCAGTAATTCCTTATGTAGTTCCTTCAGTAGTTCACAAAGGTTTACAGAATTAACAGATATAGTAACAAATATAGTAATGAATAAACATGAAATCAGTATTTCACTTGAGTTATTCATGACTTGTTCCTTCAGTAGTTCACAAAGGTTTATAGAATTAACATATAGTAAATTTGGTAACTGATAAATCATGCATCATGATTCATTAATGATGAATTAACATGAAATCGGTATGTAACTAAGACTTAGTTTGTGGTTAGTTAACACATAAATAATAATATAATACTACATTATTTGTGCCCCATCAAGTAAAATGTTACCATTCAAATGTTTCATTTTGGGAATTAATTATAACAGGGCTGGGAAATATGCCCCAAAAATTATATCACCATATTTTCAGAGTTTCACAATATTGATACTTATCATGACATTCTAAAATGCCTATGTAGAAAACAGTAAAATATGACCGGTGGTTTTGAGTTTTTCTGATTATTATCAGAAAATTGTTTTCCTAATAGTTATGGAGCATGTGGCAGATATAATGACAAGCTACGCCAGCAACAGACTCACGCTTCGAAGGAAGTTGAGTAAAAATACTGCATTATAGCTGTTCATTATGCAAGAAAACAAGGGTGTAGGCTATATCACAATACTCACAATATTTAAATTGATGACGAAATGAAGGTGCATAATCACAATACGATATTTTATCGGGGAAGTGGGGTGACTCAGCTGTCAGTACTGTATCCTCACACCTCTGGGACCAGGATTTGAGTCTCCATGTGTGGAGTTCTTCATGTTCTCCCCTTGTGATGAGCTTTCCTCTAAGTACTTACTCTGCTTTCCAACTTTAGGGCTACCAAGCTGTGCGTGTGTGTGAGTGTGTCTGCCTGCCAAGGTGTTGGTGCCCCATCCTGGGTTGTTCCTTGCTTTGTGCCCATAGGTTCTGGACCCCCCCCCCCCATGACCCTGAACTAAATAAATGAGAACAGAAGGACAAATGTTTCTTTCCTTGATTCATCCCCCAGTCCTGTGTTGAAGTCTTGATTTTCACCTGCCAATTCAAACATTTATATTATTACAGGCCCCTACCCCCAGCAAATTTAATCTGCCACTGGGCAAGGGCCCACAATTCCAGTTTTGCTTAGGGCCCCAAAAAGGGTTAGATGTAGGGTTAGCAAATATCAGTTTCGGTATCAACTTTGGTATTACTTAGTGTTGGGTAGAAAAGAAAATCGGTGAAATCGCCCATCACTGCCGAACAGGTATTAGGATCCACAGCGAAGGGGGAGCCATGAACCCAGGCCTGGGGCTCGTATCACATCTAATGAAGTATTACTTGTTCCTGTCTATGGTCTGTGCTCTTCTACAGTGGAGATGGGGTGAGAGCCATTAACCCACACAGGGAATCCCTACTTCTGAGATCTACATTAGAATTCTGAATGTTTTTTCAGAAGCCAGAGCAGTCTTTCACACATCATAGCATCAGAAGTGACTTCTGACACCCAGGAAAACAGCTTAAGGACCAGACAAGTCCCAAATGCCCTACATGGGCTATCGTGCTGATCACTCAAGCCCAAGATCTTTTAGCATTTCATAACCAAACCTCCTGTCCTTATTTCTTAATCCAGCTTTTTTTATGCAGCTTTGTGGAAGATCTGTCTACCACAGCAGATTATAAATTTGCTTATCATGGTCTTAATCTAACTATGAATGCAAGTTCAACCATCTTAATAACCATACAAATTTTTTTCCAGTAAATGGTTCACGCCATTTGATTGTACTGCTCAAACTTTCAAACTTCCTTTGGTTTATAACAAATACCATAATGCTTTATGATTTAACTGCACTCCTTTGCATGTTATTGCTGCCTATTATTAGTTCTTGTACCATACTGGTTTCCCCATGCTTCAGCTTCAGCTTCAGAATGACCTTCAGGATTGTATTTATAATCCATAGACCCCGCTTGACTGCACTTGCAGTGCAAATTGCTTTTAGACTTGAATTACACCTGTAGACTATCTTCCTCTCTAAGAGCTTGTTGGAAGTTTCTTAGGTCACAAACTCTCCTGGTCCAGCAGTGGCCTTGAAGGTCTTGAAGTCCATACAGGGCTTTTGCTGTCTCCTGAGCTATGGAGCGCACCACCTTAGATCATTCCAGAAATGCTTCCAGGCCCTGTGCAGCTTTGAAACCGTTTCATCTACTTGAAGAATCTGTCGTCATTGTTGTTTTTCATGCCCCTGTCTCTTCTCGTTAGTCGGCCAAGTCCTCCTCGGCTGGATCCAGCCCCGCTTCAAACTGCGAAACGGCATCCAAGCAAAACTACACCACTCTTGCAAGTGCAATCAATGTGAGCAGAAGACAGATGCCTCCCTGGCCCCTCGTTGCTCACAATAAAGCTAATTGAAGTGAAAGGGGAAAAAGTCGAGATAAATAAATAGATGGGGTAAAAATCTATGTCAACAGAGGCAGAGCTTGGCCAAGTGTTCTTTGGGAAGGTAGCGGCCCATTCGATATCCAGTCTCGCTCCTGGCTGTCTCTGGCCTCTGCCTGACCAGCTCTTTTCTCCACAGTCGCGTCATCATCAGCGCTATCGAGCTTGTCACGTGAGGGCAGCATGAAGCATGACAGTAAAACAGAATGTTCTCTGGGAATTTGATGATTCAATGCTGGTTCCTCATGCATCAGCCTACATCTCTGCATGATTTTTTAAATAGGTGTTGTGTGGACAATATATCAGAAAGGGGTACATGGATCTAGTCTTTGAATGCAAGCAGTAGCGCTGGAAGAAGGGATACTGAGGGTGCTTCAGCACCCTCTCTGGTCATTGGTGGTAATGCAGTGTCAGAATAGTTTTCATTATAATTTCTAGCTGTTCATAGCTACCAATGATACAAAAGAACTTCAGTAAAGACTGTCACTTGTTTCAACTTCCAGCACCCTAAGCTCAAAAATATCTTTCTGTGTCTGCGAATATCAGCATCGTAACACATTTGACAGCAGACAAGCCAGGGAGACATAGATCAGAAAATGCTGACGAAGCACAAAAAATCTACACCTACATACTTCCAGTACAAACTGTAAACGAAACATTTTGATTCCTCTGGATGCAAAAGAAATTAAAGTCACTGGTAACTGACATACCTGCCCAGCAACCAAAGACCTTACCAGTCTATAGGCTGATTTGTGATGTGGCATGTTGTTTACACTTAACCTAGTTACTCCCACACAACCCCTCAACAAAATTATCATTCTGAAATTCCTGGATGGCCTAGATGAATTTAGAAACAGTATCTGAGGCACAATGTACTGTAGCAGGTAATGTGCTTGTAACAGCCATCAAATGTAATTTCAGGTTTGTACACATCCGACGCCACAGGAAATGTATTATTTGCAAATGCTCAATATATTCCATGCAGGAGTAAAAATACTCTGTGTTCAAATAACGCCTAGAGTGTGAGCTCTGTGCATCATTGCGCAGAAGAGGACAAAGCAGAAGTCATTTTATGGCATCTTTTAGTGGAAAAGAAAGCCTGATTTTTCATACTGCTGGGTCCAGGCCAGGTCCACGGTGCTAAACTGCAGCCCTGTAAAATCCTGCAGGTGACTGATCCGGCACTGATTCATGAGGGCGTTTGAAAAAAAATAATAAATTGCAACCGACACAAAAACAGCTTTGGCATTTGGCCACCCTATTAGCGTATCTGCTGTAGAGAATAGTGCCCTCTGTCTCACACCGCAGAGGAGCATAAAGCTGCTGGCTCCCTGAGCACACTAAATCAGGCGGGGGCCACTTGCCAGGTGGACGTTTCCCTCCAAGGCAAGCAGACGATGACTGGACTGTTCTGGGATCTGAGCAGCTTTGCGGGAAGAGCTCTGCAGTGTAATACTGTAATAAACCCTCTATTGAGGGAAAACACTGCAACCACCTTTGATAACCCGATATGATCCAATCTATATCACAGGCTTAAAGGACCCACACAACCAGTCGTTCAAAACTCAATTTCTTCATTCTAATACGAAGTTAAATACAGGGAAAGTGCACTTAAAAAGGTCAGGGCCCGGTTTTACGCCAACCCACCCTGGCACAGGAATGGCACACGCCCACAGAATTAATCCCTTCATGTCCAACACACACAGCTCACTAAACACACTTCAAACACTGGATGATGTCGCACCACACAACAATAAATTGACAGCCTATTATTGTACACCCACTCTTACCTGGGTTATTGGAGTTATACTGCGCCCCCCATGTAAAACAGATGACACGCACACACACACGCACACACACACACACACACACACACACACACACACACACACACACACAGAGTCGTGTAGTCATATCTTTTTTGCGGGAAAATGCTAATGCTAACTATGACAACCTTAACCCCTACCCAGCCCTAAGCAAAACTAGTCCCCGTAAGTTAAAAAAAAAACAGGTATTCATCACGTTGTGGGGATATTTGGTCTCCACAAGGTAAGGTATACCTGGACCACACACACACACGTGCGCACAACACATACATGGACACCAAAACGAGGCAAATTAACACTAGAAACACTGACTTTGTCAATTGACCCAAATCAAACAAAATCACTGCTATTTCTCATTGAAGTTCTTGCAACAAAAACCTGAAAAAATCTGA
>JAODLC010000042.1:15857638-15875472 GCA_026781145.1 Hippopotamyrus pictus | reverse complement strand
TTACTACACTTTGGGGACAATTTGGTCCTCAAATGTGATCTATGCAAACCCACACAGACACACACACACACACACACGCGCGCGCGCACACACACACATGCACACGCACACACACACGCGCGCACACACACACACACACACATGCACACACACATACACACATGCACACGCACACACACACACACAGACACACACATGCACACGCGCACATACACACACACACACACACACAGGTTTGTAATTATATCTTTGTCGGGACTCTCCATTCATTTCTATAGGGAAAACTCTGATCACAACATGACGACCTTAACCATAAGTAACCAAACAAAATATGAGACTTTTGGCATGTTTATTTTTTTTGATTGCATTTACAAATCTTTGCGGGGACTTGAAAAATGGTGCCTACAGCTTCAAAATAACATAATGTAATATAAATCTAATCCACACAAACACACAGGGCAAGATTCTAACCCGTACTCCTGGAAGTGTGAAGCGCGACCCACTGAGCCACCACGCACACCCATTAAAAGATCAACCACGCAAATAAACACACAGCGCCGTTAAATGGCTGCTTCCTTGTTGGCGTTATGACGAAAGGATCAGCTCGGGAACATTGACGCATTCTCATCTAATGACTGAGCTCAGATCCCTGTTGTTTATTTATTTATTTTTTTACTATGATGCATCGCTTCAGCAAACAGCCAGGCTGCATAAATAATCACATCGATGAGGCTTCAGACCCCAGAGTGGATGAGATTATCACGTTCTGTCAGTGACTGGACTTGCAAAGCCACGGGTCGTTTGTCGCCGCTTTTGAATTCCAAAGTGGGTATAAGGTGATGCGTTTCACGTGGGATCTGGACTCCTTTTGGGTTCTTTTTAGGATCTTACTCTTGTTGTCAAATGCAAACAGTGTCAGGGTCAGCCCCTGTGTCGCACTCTGTGTCCCTTCCCCGTTTGGCCAGCAGGTGTTGCTGGTCATCCCGTCCTTCATGTGTGTCTTTGGTTTTCACCATGTCCTCTATTGGCCTCATGGCTCAACACCTTGAGCGTCCAGTTGTCTATGAACCCTTCTGTCTTGTGTTTGAATCCCACCTCCCCTGTTTTTGTATTTTGCTCCCTAGTGTTTTATTTGAATTTCTCTGGTTTTTGTCTCTGATTTTGTATTTGGTTTTTGTTCTGTTCCTTGTGGCCCTGCTTGTGTCTTTACCTGTCTGTAATTCCCCAGTGTTCTGATTCCTTGTTTAGTTCTTAGTTTCCCTGCTTTTAGTTCCTTTGAGTTTATTAGTTTCACCTGTGCCCCGTTTCCCTGGTCTTTGTCAATTAGCCTCACCTGTCCTGTGTTAGTCTCGTTACCCCTTAGTATTTTAGTTCCTGCTTCTGTCCAGTTCCCCAGTGGTTCATTGTGTGTGATTGTGATGGTTTGTATTTTGCTTATCTGCCCTGGTTTTGTTATTTAGTCTGGGTTTATCCCTTTTACTTTTGACCCCCTGTGGTCCCTTTGTTTTGTTAGTCCTTTCTTGTGTTCTTTTTTTTTTTTTTTTAGTTCAGTTTAATAAACCCCGTTTTTGTTGTTCTGGAGCCGCAAGTGGGTCGTCCACCTTTTTTTGTGCCTGCCATGCCTCGTTCCCGCACTCGAGCCGCCCGGATCCCTGACAAACAGTGTCTAAAGGGGGCAGCGCAGGAAGTGCTGTGAGCTGGAGTTAATAAGCAGACACACTGGCGCGAGCGTACTTCGGAGTCGATTTTAAACAAGCTGTTTGTTTTGCCGCGTAAACTTATAAGACTGTATAAGTCCATGTTTACGGTAGACCTTATCGGAAAGGAAAACAGCTACATTGGTTATGGGCTTATATAGGAAATGTTCCCAAGTGCGGTACCTCAGGCTAATCTCAATTCAAAATACCTATTTCAGCTCCCCGATCTGGTTATTCCATGGGTTAATTCTGTGAGTTTAAACATGCTTGCCAACACCCCTGTTTTGGGACAGGAATTGTGTGGGGGTGAATAGAAACCTACAGCCCTGTTATTAAATTCTAATGTATCACCTACAGCATCTGATGCCAAATAGAATTTACCGTTAAAAAGGGAGACGGAACATTAGTCAGAAGATAGTCATAGCTAAGGCGCCGAGAAGCGGAGTCAGTAGAAAAATCACCTTAGAAAATTAAAGTGGGTAATGTTTTAAGAGACATCTGATCAACAGCATACGAGTGGGACCACACTTTTTAATACAAGATAACAGGGGGTGCTTTGTGTTCTTATTTCTGCTCGAAAATCAATCCTCTGCACACAAACTGTAACTATGGATAATTAATTTTTTTAAGGCAGATCATTGTTATAAAATTTACAACCAGCAACCCACAGAATTCCTTGGTGCTGGCTTTCAGAGCCATTAATGGACAAGCATTCATCTCCTTTTAGAGGCTCCTTGTGACTTATGTTCCTCACTTGTACGGCACTTTGCACAAAAGCGTCTGCTAAATAAATGCAAAAATGTAAATGTAAAAATTTCCTGGAGATGAACTGCCTGTGATTGGCTCTGGTCCCCCACCTAGAAGCCTGCACTGGATAAGCTGGGAGAAGATGGATGGTTGTATGGATATGAGCTGATCAACCCCCTAGGTGACATAGGTGGCCTTCTAGGGCCACCAACCTCTGAGAGGCTCTGACTTACAGCAGCTGTGTGAATATGAACCAGACCATAGCAAACCAATTCTAACTGCACACGGCGTACACTGACTGAGACAAACGGAAGTCGCCTTGCTTACGCCCCTAGAGGTCCTCATGCCCTCCGCGGTGTCGGCACAGAACAGCTGCGAGATGTAAGGGGAGGCGAAAGGTGTCAAGGATGCTGATAGGTTAAGCAAAGATTATATAGTGCTGTCAAACGATTAATTTTTAAAATCACGATTAGTTGCACACCTTATACAATCATATACGATCATCCTGTGATGCTAAAAAAATAGAGTTTATAGACTTTTTATTCAGTATAGAAATTAAGTTCTATTAAAATCTTTGCTCAAACTATTCTCTGACTCTTGTATCAAAACTAACACAGTTAAGGTTTAAGGTGATCAAAGAAATAATAACTATGACTTCAAGATTAACACTTTTACTTTTTAATGCGTCAACTTTGACAGCCCCTAGTTCTTTAAATTATTCTTAAAATTATCATTGTTTGGTCATTCTGTGTGAAAAATGTTTTTATTTGTGCATTTCCTTCAAGGCATCTGTCATCTGATGTTATTAAGACTACATCTATTATTATTATTATTATTATTATTATTATTATTATTATTATTATTATTATTATTATTAGTGGTAGTAGTAGTAGCATTTATTTTCGTATTTATTATATTATAATGTTACTCAGTATAATGTTATTTGTTGCATTATTATATTATATTCAACAATAAACAAATTTAATTTCTTTAATTCCACCGTTTGGACATTTATTTTGGTTAGTAAGTATGTATGTATGTATTATTATTATTATAAACACACACACACACACACTTATAGGAGTCAGAGGGGTATGGTTACACAGCACTTCACAGGGGCCCTTGAATACTAAGTAAAATGATACATAAAAATTGTCAAACAGACAAGCTTGATGGGCCGAATGGCCTCCTCTCCTTTGTAAATTTCTTATGTTCTTAAGGTGACGTTTTGTCAGAGGGGCCAGAATTTCTAGATCGGCCCGCGTATATGACTGTCTAACATGAGATAAAAGTGTCGTTCAGAGCGCTGTTCATTTTTCTCACAAGAAACGATTTATTCTCTACCATTCTCACGCCATAACAACCCCCCGCATAAAAATATTAAATTTAACGTAATAAGTAGAAATTCGCGTGTAATTCTAGTCCAGTGTGCACCTGGTCAAAACGATCAGGCAAATACACTGATAGACAGTGCTGCACGCCTGCTACTCCAATGAACAGAACCGACGCGCGGACTAGATGCATGTAAACGCCTGTTCCCACATTTTTTTTTTTACCTGGGATTATACTGACACCATCTGGAGAAAGCATACACAATAACACAATGCACAATAACAGCATTTATATGTCATATGTTATTATATTTAAATGTATCAGGTGCAAACATGCACTGAACTTAAAATACAAGCACTCGATTAGCTTTTATGTTGTCATAAGGTAATCGAAAGGCAATACTCGATTTAAAATAAAATCTAATTTGAATTACGGGCACCTTTGCAAAAATGTCAAATGCCCTACATAAATATTTAAAAAAAAAAAAACAATCTATATGAAGTGCATTTCAAGAAACTTATTTGAAAGACAAGAACCGCAGGCTTTGTATAGTAATACTACGTACTTACTAAAGTTTAATTTCAATTAGAAATAGGTAATTTATTTGAAAAACAGCTTGATTTAATTTTCTGTAAAAAAGTAAATAAAACAGGTCTATAGAATATAACAGGACGCAGCTCTCCCAGCCTGGTTTAACCTCGCCGCGCCGGGGCTCCGTGGAGCCTCCAAGCCGGACCGCGATCCCGGAGCTGCCGAGCCCCCGAATGTCGTCAGTTCCGCTCGACGGTGCCGGTCTGGAGAAAGTGGGCTGGACGTAGCCAGCGACTGGTTAACATACACAAAAAAAGGCAAGAAGGCGGCGAAGGGGGGCATTCGGGCAGTTATGCATTAAAACAACATAACGGGGGAAATAATCAAAGTGTCATTTTGTGAATGTATGTAGTCGGGAGTCTTGTTCGGGTTAAGGAAAAAAATACGGGTTCTCGGAGACTGCCTTCTCATCGTAAGCACTGGTGGAACACACTGGTTGGCTCGTCTGTCTAATTGGGAAGCCTGGGCTTTGACACGGGTGAGGTAAGGCTGCCTTATGAATAATATAAGGTATGTGGCGTGCGAGCCGAAGTGAGCCCCGCCGAGTGGGTCGCGATCGCAGATCGGCCTTTCGCGACGTCGGCAGCAGAAATAAACATTAAATAAAACGCGGACCCGTTCGCCGCTGGATGCAGATAATGGCTGTTTTTCATGAGCGGGGCCTTTGCGGGAGGACATCCCGACTGCCGGCCCCGTCACTTCACGTCTCCAGGTGTGGAGATCAGGGGGGAAAAATAAAACGCGGCTTCTTGCAATAAACGTTCAGTTTGGCCCAAATCTGCATGCCATGCAAGACTGTGTAGTAGTAACGGGGATCTGCTGGTATGGAGCCGGATGTGGTAGGGGAGGTGCTGCGGGCGGCCGGTCGCTCCCTGGCCGCTCCGTGCGATCAGGAGGCGCTTTTACACCTGAGGCTCCTCAAAACAGGCCAAATAAAACACGCAACAAGTTACAAAAACGGCAGACGATGTCACTCATATTATAAGTAGCACTGAGATTTCGTTACAAGTACACGGTAGCTGTTTATTGACACACTAGGTCAGTTTCCCAGAGCAGATCATGAAGGTTTGTGCCAAGATGTTTGTTCAAGATTGTGTTCGGAGTCCATGCACTCATATTATCAGCATTTTTACGTTATGGACGACCGAGCCCCGGAGCGCAATGTACCAGGTAGTGGTCTGATATAATCTCATATTAATATCTGGAAGCGCGTTGTGTTACATTTGTGTTCAGTTATTTCCCCCCTTGATCACTGTGTACAGCAGGGGCGACTCTGGTATTTGACCCTGTGAGTGAGAAATAGCCGCTGAGGTGTAGAATCGCCTGTGATGTGTAAGTCTCTCTAAGCACCGTTACGGTGAACGCTGGATACCTACAGACATTTCTAAGGTTCAGTCTCTCCGTTAGTGCACTTGATGGAAATAATTCCTATTCAATAAATTCACCGAGAAATAAAGGGGAACGACGTGGGAATTTCAGTCACTTATTTTTTTAACGCTCATCTGTGCTATATTATTATTATTTATAACCTTTTTAAAATGCAGGTTTATTTAAGATTCCCGTTTTAATGGGCATTGCAAGTGACTGGTGGCATCCATTGAGTTGCACTTTAACGGAGGGCTGCTGTGAAAATCTCCAGCTCCGGCTGCATCTGCCATTGTGAGTCCGGCAGTATGCTGTTTGCCAGCCCCCCCGCACCTTTATGGGCTGAGTAAACAGGGTCAGAAAGGACGTTATGAAACGCCGTGTGGAGGAGCTGGTCGTCGGTTAGCGCCGATCTCACCCCCAGCCCAGTGAGCAAACTTACGCTTCCCTGTCGCGCTTCGATTTATTTTATTGGTAATCCCCACCCGAGGTACCAGTGAGCCTAACTTTTTAACTTCTAGTGCGCAAAACAGTGAAATTACCAGAAATATTTAGCATGCCTCCCTGTTTACTAAGGGCTCGGAGGTTTAATTACTTAGGGTAGTGCTTCCCAAAGCAGTGCTGGCTGGATCCACTTTTTTGTTTGATCCCAGTTCCCAGCACACCTGACCCAAGTTCTAAATACCTTACAGTTGTGCTGGGAACGGGGATAAAACTAAAACGTGGATCTGTCCGGTGTGGCCCGAGGACTGGTTTGGGAAACGCTCACTTAGGATGTTAGAAGGAAGTGAGGTGAAGAGGTAGAGGTATGCTGATTGATATCTTCATTTTGGTCCAAAGGTCCTTGATCATTCTGATAACGCAGAGCACTGCTTTAAGAAAAAGGGAAGATCTGTTTCTTTCTTTTTTTCATTTTAGCCACACCCCCTTGCCTCCCCCAGGCCATAGTTTGCCAGCATGGCTGAGAGCGTAATGAGCAAGGCAGCCACTATGGAGATACCCATCAATAGCAACGGAGACAGCAGGGCACTCCCAGAGGACGACAGCCTCGAACAGGTGCGTGTCCTTCCTGTTTCCTCCCTGTAGGGGGTGCTGTGTTTTGGTCTTTGGGAGAAGGCCTGGGGAGCTGCTGGGGAGGATGTGTCGCTGTCTGTTCATCAGTCCTGCTGAAGTAAAATGAACATCTCTATTCATTTCCACGTTATTGTGCATATTTCATTTAAGACGTCATACAGGGCAAATGTACCGTGGAGATTAACATAGCATGGGGTGGCAGTCGGCACCCCATCTGCCTCTTTAACGTGACTCGACTCTATTTGGATATTTGCCCTTGGTGAGCTGATAAGACCTGTGCCATGCTCAAAGTCTTTAAAAGAATTAATTGGCCAACAGGTGAGGTTTTTCTCTCTCTCTTTGTGTGTGTGTGTGTGTGTGTGTGTGTGTGTGTGTGTGTGTGAGAGAGAGAGAGAGAGAGATACATGGAGGATTATTTTAGGCAGTTCAACAGATGTGTACTCTGCACTGGAAAAGAGGCAGGGCAAAGACTATAATCCAGTAATCAAGTTCTCAGACGTCTGTCGTTAAGGGAGCGGGTGTGCAGTCACTGCAGTGTGTATTTCGGTGCATTTCAGGATTCCCATTCCCTAAAGCGACTCTTCTCGCTGTCAGGGCGTTTCCCAAAATGCCGCTAGAGAGGTGAATCGGCCTCTTAGAGTGGGTGGGATTGGTAGTCATTTCCACGGGCCGTGCTGCAGTGCGTAATGGTGACTCGCATGGCCAGCTCACTTAGGCAAACAGAAGTGGCTCCAGATCCGGGACAAGCTTAGCTGTTTGCCCAGTTATGTACACTGGGAGTGCAGGTAAACTGGTGTGTCAACTGAATGGAGGGTTGGCCTTCTTGGCCTTTACACTGGCTTTATGTGTGTGTTTCTTTGTCACAGTTTATTTAATTTTCGTTCAGACATTTGTGCTCCTTGTACGTTCGGTGGTCTGGTCTGCTTTTGTGCTGGAGATCTTCCGGACCAGCTTGCTTGGTCTCGGCATCTCTTTTGGGTTCTGGACCCAAACGCCCACTGGCTGCTCTCACCGCCGCCTCCCCATCTGCCTGGTGCCGTCTGATAGCCCACTTGCCGAACAGCAGCGGGTTGCCTCGTGCACAACATGCCGCCTCGATGTGACATTACTTATCGGAAGGGTAATTAGTCCGTCAGTGAGTTTTGTCGGGCGAAAGGCTTGCCGACAAGTTCCTGGGTGGGGCTGGATCTGAAAGGGCTGTGACCCCTCTGTATGTTTTTTCAGCCCCCACCCCCACTGCTGCCAATATGCCCAAATACCCTTCAGCTTCCCTGAGATTACAGTGAAAGACCCATGATGATTTTTGTGGTTTGGTTATTTTGGGAAACCTGCTGCAGAATCAGCAAAAATGTCTTTCTCTCCGTTCTGGAAAAAGAAATCAGTTTTATTCTTTGACAGCAGGTTCTTCCAAGGATCTGGCACTGAGAAATATCACCAGTGGCAACATTTGTTCATGATACAAAATGCTCAGTAATGAGTGGTTGTGGTGGCATGGATACCGGAATATGTGTGGTTTGAAAGCACCAGTATGATCAGTGAGTGTCCCTCCGGTGATGATACAAGGACTGATTCAAATTGGAGAAGAAATGCAGGTGCAGCATTGTGATGGTAGGTGTGGGTTTTTGGCTCTTATTGATCCCCCCCTCCCCCCCCGCCAGCAAATCTAGCTTGTTGTCATGGCATGTACAATCAGGAATTTAGGGGTGGGGTGGACTTGTGCTTAGCAGGAAGAAATCCTTGGATTTCATGACACTTTTCAGGACATCGGTATTGCCACTGGACTCAGTCGGACAGGAACGGTCGGCAGCATGACTGTAAACTGGAGATCAGGCAGACTACGATCTTCTGAGGGGATCGGGGGGTCACTCCTGGGCCCTTTCCAGCAGTACAACAGACGACACTGACAGCACCTCCCTGCTGTCTCAGACCTGAACACCTGCTAGTTACCAAAATATACTTTAGCCTCGGTGCGCTACTTCACGTTATTTACCGCCACCACGGTGTGGCAGGTTTTATACCGGCTCTGAAAAGGCCTATTGTCGTCCGTGGCCTGTTTGCCGTTTCATATGGTCTGAGAACCTTTTGTCTCGTTGTGGATTCTGCCGTCCTTGGGGGCAGAAGGAGCATTTTGTGTCAGAAACAATCTCACCTTCTGCTCCAGTGCATTTCCTTAGCACCATGTTTCTTTTACTTTTATAATTTGCCAACTTTATCTTTCGTTTCCTGTGTCCCTCCTCCATTGCTTTTTTTTTTTGTTTCGGTTTTGCACCTTCTTGTTTATCATTTGTCCTGTGTATTTTTTTCCTTTATTTTTTTTTTCCTGAATACAGGCTGCACAAGGTCAGTGGCGCATAAATGAGAAGGTAGGGAACCCCACAGTGACCAGGGTGAGGAAGGGGTCGGACCGGAGCTCTGGGGGTTCCTGTGTGGGCCTTTTTGGGGTGGGGGTGTTCCTGTGTGTGCCTGTGTGTGCGTGTGCGTGTATTAGAGGCGCATGCAGACTAACACTCTTTAAGTCGTAGGATGCTTTTCAAAAGTGTTTAGAGACTGCTTGTTTGATATACAGCCATGCGTCGTTTAACGACGGGGATGCATTATGAGATACGTGCCGTGAGGCGATTTCGTTGTTGTGCAAACATAGAGTGCGCTTACACCCACGTGGATGGTATAGTCTACTGCACACCTAGACTGTATTGTGTAACCTAAATCTTCCTGGGTTCTGATGAGCCACACCTGTTCCTGTTATGTACTTGAGAACAGGTGTGTCTCATCAGAAGCCAGGTAGGATAGCTCTGCAGGACCGGAGTTGGAGACCCCTGACCTAAATAACGATAAAAAGTACAATATAGTTAATACATGAACTAGTAACATACTTGATATTGATAATAAGCAAGTATGATGTACTGTACTGTAATTGTATGTGCTAAACTTCTATATTACCGGCAGTGCAGTCGATTTGTTTGCATCAACATCACTGCAAACGTGTGAGTAATGCGTTGCGCGATGATGTTATGGCACCTATGATGTCACTAGGCACTAGGAGTTTTTCAGGTCCTTTATAATCTTATGCGACCGCCATCATATATGCGGTCCATCGTTAACCGAAACGTCTTTATGCGATGAATGACTGTATAATGATCCTTTAGTGAATCTGTCCCTATAAGGAAGGATTTGAAAAGCATCCTGAATTAATGCTGTCATTTCATACTAACATATGGTGTTGGTGTGTTGGCCTGGTTCATAACAGAATTTTAGTTGGTTTGATGGGTGTTTATTAATGCTTTTATGTACATGTGCATGTCTATGGTCTGTTAGTAATATTATGCTGGAAAGAGGACACCGGAATCAAACCCACTGCATCATGGGAGCTGGCTCTTCTCGCTGATGTTAGCTAACTCTGATTATGGGGTCTGTGAAAATAGCCCCTTGACAGTCAGACTGCCCTTTTTAAAGGTATTCCATTACTTCAGCCAGCCCTGCCTTGTAAGTCTCCACATCTTAAATTTATTCTTGTATTTTACTTAGGAAAGTACTTTGTCCTAAATGACTTATGTAGTCATGATATTTGGACCTATAGACATACACACCTTGTTATTTTATTAGCTAAAGCAGTCACTCAAAGGTACATTTGCTCCCCCTCTTTGAAGCACCATCTGGCAACGCCTGCTCACCTTAACCACTGCGCCACCTACCGCGTATAATTTTCTGTGTTTTGGTGGGATGCAGATCCTTTAGGAATTTAGGAGATCTGCTTGATTGGGGTTTTAAATTTGGATCGTTCTCGTTGCAATTTAAAAAAAAATAATTTTACTGGTACTGCCGAAAACGTGGGATATTGATGAAGCACTGTTTCAGTACCAGTCAAAAGTCTGGACACACCAGCTTTTAATGCATTTGTCTCTATTTTAGCTGTTATTCACCTTATAGTAAAAGGCCTTGTGGCAATGAGGTAACACATGACAAATATCGCAACAACCAAGAGAACAGGGCTGATCGATTTATCAGTTTCACATTGAAATCACGTTTTGAAGCAGTGCAATAAGCATATCACAAAGGCTACAATTTACGATATGCATTATACAGTACAGCATGTCTGACCCAGGGTTGTGAGAATATTTTTACAAGTTCTTGCAGTCCTCCTTATGTGACCGTTATTCTCACCAGTCAGAAGCACCGTGCTCCTTGCATGGCAGTCACGCTCACCAATCAGAGTGGCCCAAGGTGACTGTATACGCCCACCAACAACAAACCGATGAGACTCAAGGAAAACGTTTCATTCGCAGTGTGGAAAAAATATTTAGCTGTTGCTCCTGAGCCGTAAATGAATTGGCTACTTCAGTGACAGATTGTTTATGGAAAGGTCCTATTATTCTTTACTGCAGTTGTTTTATTTTTTAGTAATATTGCTTTATTTAACTTTATACAGTCACAGCTTTCTTGATTATTGTTTTATGCTTGATTGTTCTATGCTAATTTAAAAAAAGTAATATATGCATGTTAAATAAAAAATAAATGCATGTTCATCTCCATCACTGCATCTCTATCACACAACAGTATGATACATTAGAGATACGTATGAAGCAACCGCTAATGCAGTATGATACGATTCACCCTATTGCAATGCAGTATAATTTGATTAATCAGAATGAGACACGAACAATGTAATTCAGTAGGTTACACGCAGTTTGATTTTATTTCTGTGGTTTTTCATGAGCAAGCAGCAATTCATAAATTAACTAGAAAACTGCCATTTTAACTTTGCATATTTATGTCTAATAATTATATATTAATAAATCAGATATTACCGACAAAAAGATGGTAGAAACAGTGCACATCAAATTCATTCCAAGTTGTACCCAATGCATGCTTTTTTAACTGGGGCAAACACACAGTGAACTTTTATGCCAGTGCACTGGATATGAATTGGTGGATCTCACCATCCTTGCATTAATATACAGAGCAGTTAATCTTGTGATGGTATCTCGTATGGTAATGCTGAGCAACATGTTTAAAATCCATTACACAGTAAATACTGAAGCAAAGCATGACACTACAATTGCAATATCTGCCAGAAAAATTACAATTTATATATTTTCCCCAAATCGTTCAGCCCTACAAGCAAATTGTTCAGCATATTTTGAATTTTCTCAAGTTGTAAACTCTTATAAATGACACATTGCGGACTCTTGGTATTCTTCCAACCAGCTTCCAGATGTGGCCACCTGGAATGCTTCTCCAACAGTCCTGAAGAAGTTTCCACAAGTTCTGGGCACAAGTTGGCTGCCTTGCTCTTGCTCTTTGATTCAGCTCCTCCCAATCCAGCTCTGTAGTGTTTCGGGGGATTATGGGGGCTGTGGGGGCCAGGTCATCGTCATAGCACTCCATGTCTTTCCTCGTTCACAAGATAATGCTCACTATATAGGTTTGCTTAGGGTCGTTATCTTGTGGAAAATTTTCAAAAGATGTATCCAGACTATTGACTGGTACTATGTGCCCAAGGCAAACATTCACCTTCTATCCCTCTTATCGCTGTATTTTATATGACCCCCCCCTCGTTTGTATGGGGGTCCTTATGACAAAACAGCGTCCTTTGGAATGTGTAGTTCACTCTCTGTGCCGTCTCCTGCCCCACAGAACACCGTTCTGCTCCAGACCACGAGACGTCAGTGTGAGCTCTCTTGTCTGAGGGGAATGCAGCTTCTAATTAAATAGTAGTGTAATTTTAGCCGTTCGTTTCACTGTATAAACCGTACCTCTGCTTCACGCACAATATCTACACTTCACCTTGTGTCAGTAAAGAAAATCATTACTCGTGATATCTTAGGAGGCGGGGGCGTAGAAATAACGGGTAGGGTGGGGGAGTGTAGACACAGAGGAGGGGGTCGTAGACATACACAATGCAGCTACTATTCTGTTAAATCCCTGTCAGAGTGCTGTGTGGACTCTGCATTCCTTCAGAGAGTGAGTGGGCTCTTGTTCTCACTATCTTGTTACCACGTTCATTTGTGCTGTTGAATGATCTACTCCCTCCAATGCTGCCCCCCCATCTGATGCAGGATCTCCAACAGGTGATGGTGTCCGGGCCAAACCTCAACGAGACCAGCATCGTCTCAGGAGGTTATGGAGGCACCGCAGAGGGCATCATCCCAACCAGCTCCATTAAAGGTAACGGACAGGACAGGACAGGACAGGAGAGGACAGAACAGATGGACAGGACAGGAGAGGACAGAACAGATGGACAGGACAGGAGAGGACAGAACAGACGGACAGGACAGGAAACAGACGGACGGGACAGGAAACAGACGGACGGGACAGGAAACAGACGGACGGGACAAGAAACAGACGGACGGGACAGGAAACAGACGGACGGGACAGGAAACAGACGGACGGGACAGGAAACAGACGGACGGGACAGGAAACAGACGGACAGGACAGAGGACAGACGGACAGGACAGAGGACAGGAGAGGACAGGACAGGAGAGGACAGGACAGGAGAGGACAGGACAGGACTTACATAGCAGGTACTTTATCCATAATATTATTGAGAGAGCAGAGTCCACCGGGCCCTACAGGAACTACGGTTAAGGGCCTTACATAAGTGTCCAATAGTGACATTACTGTGATCTTACCAGTCCTGACCCCACACCTCCCTGGAATAGGAAAGGGGAATATTACAGCCACAAACACCTACCATGTTGTTCTACTTCCCTCTGTCACATCTAGCACAATTGGAGCCTCTATTCTGCAGCCGATCTGCAGCTATCTTGATTCCCATGAGTCTTTGCAGCTTCAAATAATGAAAGACGATCTCAATACAGACTCTGTGATCACCGCCACACATCCCCTCTCCCCCCAACCCAGGAAATAAAATTTTTATAGGATACAAAAACCCATAGCGTCTTGTAACTTGTATTGAAAAACAGAAGACCTTTTGACCACTTGCGTTCTGAATGCAGTCCCGCAAAGCAGTCAGCTGACTAGCCTAAATATGGCCGGTGGTGTTTTTGTAAGTAAACAATTCATGGCTGTTTCTAAAGTTAAGCCATAAAAGGTAAAGATCTTTGCTTTTTGGTTCATACCGAAGAGGGTGGGTGTGTTTGAACCTCCAGAGAGTGAATTTAGGGGGCGATTCCCCTTCCACTTTACCCACTTTAGTCATTTTGCGGAACTGTTTAAACACTTTTCTTCTCTCCTCTGATCACTTGTGTGCCGCAGGTTTGCGTGCGTGATGGTTAATTTGCCATTTGTAACAGTCTACTATAAATAACCCCCAAAATATGCGCTTAAACAAGCGTGTTGTCTCGACCTGCCCACAACAGAATAGGAACATGAGCTTCTTCCAGGTAATTAACTATGGCTCCATGGCTCCATCTTCTCCCTGTGTTCTCATGGGGTTTCCTCCCACAGTCCAAAAAGGTCACGTCACCTGCCCCCCCCGCACGCGCGAGAGAATGGTATGTGAATGTGTCCTGCAATGGGTTGGGGTCCCATCCTGTAAATAGCACAGATGGGTACAGAAGGTGGATGGCTATATAGTAGAAGTGATTGTATAAAGCGCGTGTGGGCAGTTTGCTCATTTTCCAGATGTGTATATGTTGAATGTGTAATGTCTGCATGTGACGCTTTGCGGACACGCAGGTGTCCTCTTGCCTTTCCCTTTGCGCTGCTGGCTTTGCCCATCATGCTCCCCCCAGGCATCACTAACATCCCCCCCCCCCGCGCTGATACCCCCTCCTCAGGGCCCGCCATCCATCTCAACCCCGGATATCTGGGAGGCAGACGTATCCCAGCCCCTGGACAAGGTGTCTCCTCCTACTTCCAAAAATCACATGCTCTCCTCTTTAATCAGTCTCAAGGGGAAACTCCTTTTTTTGTCTCAAACCACATCTTGCCTTTCCGCAGGATGTAACCTGGTCTTGTCCAATCGGCTCTTCCTGTATTTCTGGTGGGAGTGGTTAAGGCTTTGTAATCACCAATCAGTTTCCGACTTTTTGTCTAGGGGATTGTTTGTGGTTTTGCTTTCCCAGTTCATACCCATCACCCAAAAGCAAAGCGTCCTTTAACCATAGTAGAACCTGCTGGCACTCGGATAGTAAACTCTCACCGAGAGCCTGTCCGATGCAGCGGCACCGGTCCCAGATGTGAGCTCGTGCTTAAGAGCCACGCTGTTGTTGGTTATGGGTTGCTGGGGCTGAGCTGTACCTACGCGCCTGTCCGTCTGTGATCTTTCCGGCTCCGTTTCCTTGTCTCTGTATGAACAGTGTGTATCTGATTGTTGTGTGAGATGGAGCGTAAATTTAACTGCCTTTCATTTCCTTGTCTTTGCGTAGAAACAAACCGACTGTTCATTGCGCCTGTTTGGTGTGCTCACTAATTCTCACATTCTATCCCGTGTCCCATCTCTTTTCTGTGTAATGATCTATAACCATCCCCCTCCCCATCCTGTCTTAATCTGGCCTGGTATAATTTTCCCATTTAATCGTATTTTTTGAACTATTTATTCTACCACTCCATTCCTAATGGCAATAAATGCTTGAAACAATACCCCTCCGTGCCCCGCTCCCCCGCAATGACATCCCCTACTCCTTACCAATCCTCTCCACCATTTTAACCCTATTACCTACCACACCTGTCACCTGGACCCCTGCCCAAACCACCTCCCCGCCCACTCCCATCCAGACCTGCGTATGAAATCCAGGGGGATTATAACCCCCCCCAGCGGGTTGGCCGCCAGCCGGATAGCCAGCCACTCCAACAACTTTCCAGGTACTGTGAGGAACCCCCCCCCACACACACACACACGCCACACTGCCCCTCATCCACCATGACATCACCTGTCACCTACTGCCCTGTCAAACCGTTGCACTTCATCCTGCCTCAGTGTGGTGGTGGTATTGGACTGTGGGTAAAATTTGGAGGCACGGGGCAGGCTGTTTCTGTGTGTGTGTGTGTGTGTGTGTGGGGGGGGGGGGGGGGCAGTACCCAACTGCAAGACCGAAATCTCAGCCACATTTGTTTTGGCTGACAGACTGCAGATGGCGATGCTTCTTGCGTGCGAGTTGAGGGCGGCCTGACCAGCGTGATGCTCTGTGTTCACAGGATCCTCCATGCACCACAGCAGCACCAATTCGTCGGCGATGGCTGAGGAGGCCACCAGGGGCGTCGCTGTGGAGAAGTTTGACATCATGAAGAAGTGGGGCCTCAACACCTACAAGGTACCACCGAGAAAACAACCCCCTGCTCCGCTTGTATCTTTAGATAAAATCAGTCTTGTGTGCTTAATTGATTTGATATCTCAGGACTGTGAGTCATTTTTCCAGCCCAAAAAAAAACACAGCTGGCACTTTTCAGGACTAAATTAGATTCACTTCCTGTTCCTGCACCTACCCATATCTCCTTCCTTCTTGGGACTAAATATATTCACTTCCTGTTCCTGCACCTACCCATATCTCCTTCCTTCTTGGGACTAAAATATATTCACTTCCTGTTCCTGCACCTACCCATATCTCCTTCCTTCTTGGGACTAAAGTAGATTCACTTCCTGTTCCTGCACCTGCCCTTATCTCTTTTCTTCTTGGTTGCCACTGGTGTTGGGGAAAAATGAACATTTTGATAGCATTAAACCCACCATAGTTATTCTTTGCTGTTAATCATTGGTGTAACCCAATGAGAAGTGATCAAGTAGCCAATGAGAAATGGCTCAAACTAGTGGGTGATTGACAGCCTATAATAATCACTCACTCCCACTATGGGTCTCACATTGTGAATTCTTCCACCAGTCACACATCACTCCTAACTCCTCTTCATTCTCCATCATGGAGCTTCTGAATGCCATTATTACACAAAGCTTTTCTCTGCTTCTCATCCACTCACATCCTTTGTTTCCCTACAATTCAAACTCTGTTCCCACCCCCGTTTCCCTTCTCTGGCTCTCTCCTGTCTCCAGACTCTCTCTCCTTCTTATCTCTCTCTTTTTATATATATATTTTTTTACATTACATTACACTGTCGACAGTGTATTCCCTGGACGCTCCCTACCCCATTTGAATCCCTGCTCCTCCCACACCCCCAACCTCTACAGTCTTAGGCCTCCTATACTCTCTCTTCACCTCCCCCTTAACAAAAATCTTTATTAAAAGTCCAACTTCGTGTGACTCGTCTCAACGTAATCAGATTCACGAGATCTGCATCTGTATAATGTCCTTTCATGTGCCACTATTTGGTGCTACTTCAGTTTTGGTTTGATTTATCTCAAAATTGTATGTGTTCTACAGCTTCACCCATACAATGTGTCTTTGAAATTTGAAAAAAGATCTGTCAAATACTTTTTAAGTTATGCTAACGAACTGTTTGTGGTGGCAGAGGATTTGTCCCAAAACCATATGTATTCTCCTATTGGGGAACATAAATTAATATGTTATAACCTCAGTGTAAACCTAGTCTGCCTGACCTGTGAATGTCAGATAATTTGATTCCGCCTCGGATGGATAAAGTCCGTCCCCCTCACTTGCAGTGCACCAAGCAGATGATCTCGGAGCGCTTCGGCCGGGGCTCCAGGACGGTGGACCTGGAGCTGGAGGCGCAGATCGACGTGCTGCGGGACACCAAGCGCAAGTATGAGAACGTGCTACGGCTGGCGCGGGCGCTCACCAACCACTTCTACAGCATGGTGCAGACGCAGCACGCGCTGGGCGACACCTTCGCCGACCTCAGCCAGAAGTCGCCGGAGCTCCGGGTAACTTCAGCTCACACGTCTCATTTATGTATGGATTCATTTATTTTATAGCCTCAGTCATATAAAAGTCATATAACAGTCAGTATAGATGTAGGGTACGTATAATTCATCTACATCTACAAACCTAAGAACCTGCATCTATGCTGTAAATGGACTCCATTAACAAATGGAAGCAATTGATTTTTTTTTTCTCATTTACACTCAACCAGCATCTCATACAGCAGGGTCATTCAAATCACGGTCCTCGAGGTCCGAGCACTGCTGGTTTTCCAGCCTTCCTTTACCTGTCAGTC
>JAODLC010000042.1:15845418-15857562 GCA_026781145.1 Hippopotamyrus pictus | reverse complement strand
GTGTGTGTGTGTGTGTGTGTGTGTGTGTGTGTGTGTGTGTGTGTGTGCGTGTGTGTGCGTGTGTTCGTGCAGGATGAGTTTGGGTACAATGCAGAGACTCAGAAGCTGCTGTGCAAGAACGGCGAGACACTGCTGGGTGCCATTAACTTCTTCGTATCCAGCATCAACACGCTGGTCAACAAGACCATGGAGGACACGCTCATGACCATCAAGATGTACGAGAATGCAAGGTAACCACCGCCCTGGGCGACGGCAAGAATGAACGGGAGCAAAGGGCAAAAATGACCACCAAGATTTTGAGAATGAATGAATGAATAATTCTATTTGCCAGTTTAGGCCAGCATCCTAATCCTACAAGAAGCCATCAGTTTTTGTTATTCATTTCGTTTTATTTTCATTTCTGTCTCTAACACACACTCATATAAACAGCAACGTACTTGCATAACTTATGTAGCTGTAACTATGTAGTACTATAGTCTTCTGCTTATCCATGACTTTGCCACCCAGCCATCAACAACTTTTACAGTCGCCTAGGGCTGGGAATATACTGTATGTCTATGTGTATATAGAATTTTCACAGTATATTGATAGATACGAGATGTAGGATGACACAATACCGTTTATATTGATTTGCCTTTTATTGTGTGCTAAAATCAATAGCATTCTTTCCTGGTTGTCATCGACGTGAGGGCTTCAGTTGTGACTCCTAGAATTCAAAGCTAAAATCAAACCGTTCAAGACGTGTCTCACCGGATAGAGGTGAAGGATAATTGGAACTTGTTTCATTTCGTTTTAAAACATTCCTGAAAGGCTCACAGGTTAAAATGCCATAATCTGCAATATTTGTTTTATTTTGTTGAAGAGACCAGTTTGCATTTGCAGTAGTAAAACACTGATTTTTTGGTTGGTTTCGGTGTTGGTTTCGGTATCGAGTGGGTGGGTCTGCTGTCTGTCACCGACTAGTCTCCTCCAGTTCCTGCTGGTGCCTTTTCTTGGTTCCTCTTGGGTTAAACCAAAGATTGATGCAGGTAATCGTATCCCTGCGGTTTTCAAGCCATGTCTCTGTTCCTTCAGTCGTCTAATGCACTATCAAGTTATGCAAGTACACAGAAAAACTGTGATAGTAATGGTTTTTATATCCACCGTATTGCCGATCTACTGTAAAATACTATGTAGATTTATATAGTAAGCCATAATTCATAAACTCTAGAGTTCACAATGTGCCCCCGCCCCCCCCAGGCTGGAGTTTGATGCGTACCGCGCGGATCTGGAGGAGCTGAACCTGGGTCCGCGGGACGCAGTCACCCTGGCCCGCATCGAGACGGCACAGCACGAGTACCAGGTGCACAAGGACAAGTACGAGAGACTGCGCAGTGACGTCTCGGTCAAGCTTAAGTTCCTGGAAGAAAACAAGGTAAGGGGGGGGGGCTGCACTGTATTCTTTTCTTACCCTCCCCCCACCCAAAAACAGCATGCTCCTCATCTATGGCCATGGTCAGTACCTTTCTTAGCTGAAAGGCATGGTGCCGCTCCTCCTCCAGTACTGCTCACACTTGTACCTGGGCTTTCATTGGCTCCTCAGCCTAGATTCAGTTATGCTCAGTCGCCCCCTTGTGCTATTTGCCTCACTTGCACATCACTTGCACAAAAGTGTCCGCAAAATAAATGTTGATGTAAACGTAAGACATCTGAAATTCCCTATGGCTTATTTTCAGGAACTGAAATTCTGAGTGCAGGCAGTCCCCAGGTTAAGAAGGTCCGACTTACGGACGACTCGTACTTACGAACAGACGGCCGTAAAGCCTGTTATATTGAAAATCTGGGTTAAATACAATGCTTTGTAATAACGAAAGCACTGACTGCTTTGTGATGCTCGTGAAAACATTGCTTGGCTTCAGCAGAAACAGTACAGTATGTAGTTTTATTTTTACTGCATAATTATTGTTACGAATGTAGTTATTACGTCGTATTATGTACGATATATTTTTCCGACATATCTATAAATCTAAACGGATCTGGTTCGTAACCTGGGGCCTGCCTGTGTCAGATGATGATCTCACAAGCTGTGTCTTCTGCACACTTGTTGACTTTGGGGTGTGACGTTATTTGCACTTACTACGCAATCAGATGTCGCTTTTGAAGTAGACGGCCGCGTCTTCACGTGCGCCTGGTCCTTGGCCGGACGTGGCTTGCCCCTTCCCGCAGGTGAAGGTGATGCACAAACAGCTCCTCCTCTTCCACAACGCCATCTCCGCCTACTTCGCCGGCAACCAGCAGCAGCTGGAGCAGACGCTCAAGCAGTTTAACATTAAGCTGAAGCCTCCGGGGTCGGACAAGCCGTCTTGGCTGGAGGAGCAGTGAAGGTCCCAGCATCGCCAACCGCCATCCCAAATCCTGGAACCACCACCACCTCCACCACCCACTTCTGTTCCCGGTCTGCACCCTTTTGCTCTGCAGCAGACCACGCAGGCAGATGGGATATGCGCAGGCCAAGATGGATGCCGGTAGGGGCGCCAACGGCAGTCAGACCTCGAGAGACCAGCACTCCTAAATAAAAAATGGGGGTTCATTATTGCATTTCTCTTTTTTTTTTCCTATTTGTCACTCTTCCTTCCCTTTCCTGTCTGATCTATCTTGCTGAAATTCGGTACCACACTTATAAAGATCCCTGCGGAAGTTCTAGGCCCGTAGGAATACCAGTTGTCACCTTTTCTGTTGCCCCTCAGCTGTTCTCAATATTTTCAAGTGAAGGATTAGAAACATAAAAACACAGAAGACCCCCTCCCTCCAACACAGGCAATACAGTGCCTGGTGACCTAGGACTGCAGATCCAGAACTGTGACCTTCACCGAGAGAAGCTCCACTGTTTACTGCAGCTGTGACTTATCTATGAAATGTTTCGTCACGTTGACTGAGCTGATGTCAGCATATGTGTGCAAATAAGTTCCTTGGGGGGAAAAAAAATGAATGAAGACTTCAAGCGCTGATATCAGGCCATGATTGAAGATGGGGGTCATGATGAAGGAGCTCAGGGCCTGACAATCGGAAGCCGAGACCTTGGGAGACAGAGCGAGTACGTGAGAGTTGCCATTTCAACGAATAACTGATTCTCCTGTTTCTGAATCTGGTTGTTCTGTTTTACTCAAATGCAAATGATCTATATTGATGCCTTTTTTTTTTTGTTGTTTATGAATGCGAACCATTCACTGCCAGGGCGTAATTACCAGCGATTAAATGCCAGATTAAAATCCTTCTCATCCCAAGCACCAACAGTTTTCTTTTCCCTCTCCTCCTTTCAGTTTCGGCATGCTTGCAATTGTAGTGGCTTTGGCCAATCGGACGTGAGCTCAATGCTGTCACTAATCATCTGGTTGTCTTGCACTGAAATGGGCCCATAGACCTCCCCGCCTTCTTAAAACCAATTAGTGGGTTTCGTATATTGCCTGAGCTTCATCTGGAAAGGCGTATCAGAGTTGCAGTCATCGTGATCACAGTTGTCATTTTACAGTTAACGTCCTGGGCTCAGTGTGTGTGTGTGCATGTGCGTGCATATTTGTGTTGTGTTCCTTTGTGTTTTTGTCCTAACATTCCCCCGTTTATTTAAAAAAATATATATCAATTAAGCAAATGTAAGAACACTAAATTTGGGATGTTTACAGAATCATACCACATTAAGTAACTTAATCACAAACAGATTCTCTCTTTTTCTCTTCATCTCTTTCCCTCGCTCTGTTCTGTTTGTTGTCGTTTTATTTTCTCCAAAGTGGTGATGTGCTTTTATGACGGACAAACAAACACAAGGCCAGTGTCCTCACTGTCACACTGTGGCAGACGCATAAATCCACTGGATGTGTAACCCTCTACCCAAAAAGCCACCCACTCCCATTTCCACAAAGGATTCATCTTGAAAGCAGTAAGCAAACTTGTGGTTTCAGTAATGGAAGAAAAACATCCAAATTATCACAGAATGGTTTAACAAAGTGTGATAGATTAAGTCACTCCTTAAGTAGTATTAGTTATTAGGGGAATTGACAGAGTTTATGTATTTTATCATTTGCGTACAATCTATTTTTTAGGCTGCTTTGTGATATTGTAGTGAATGAATGACTGTATATATGTAATGATATTTAAGATTAAAATGATGTCTTGGGATTATGTGGATATCTGCTATTACTTGTCACTCGAATCTTCACCCTCCTGGAAGTAGTCGTATGACTAGAACATGCAACAAAATTAAAACAAGAATGTTTTCAAAAACCTGTGTCTAACTTTAGTATCTTCTGTAATATAATTGTTTTCACAGGAGGCTTGTGCTTGTGTAATACATTTGATCTTGTGGATTTCTCTGCTTGCAGGATCTCCGACTGTTTCAGAAGGACCTTATATTCCTGGAATTATTTATGATGCCTTTCCATTACAGTTTTTGCATACGGTTTTCTTGGGGCAGTGGTTCATCTCCTACTTCCACACAGTCTGAAAAAGCATCTTTGCCGCTTTCACCACTGTGATTATCTGCCACCGGTATAGTCCTGTACTGCTTCCGCCAATTACAGACATGGTAGGTTTTGTCCAGCAACTGTGTTGAGACCTTTTTGCAACGGGTAATCCATAAAAAAAGTCAAGAACTCCAGGCAAGAAGCCTCCTTTTACCGCTACAGCGCCACACCAGGATGAAGCATGCATCGTACAGTGCAGAAGTAACCTAGAACCAGAGCAATACCGATGTTTACCACGTGAGGGGGCATCGACGTGTTACCTTTATCCCTAACTTAGTCACGTAACCTATTTTACAGACGATAATAATAAAAAGCTGGTAATAGATTGACTGCTCCATATGTTTATCGTATTTAACTCCAGTATTTTTTAATAAATTGATTCCATAAAAAAGTGGCAACACCTTATTTGTCGGGGCACAAATACTCAGTTGCTACTGAAGTACGAATTATGAACAAATCATGAACAAATACAGTCTACTTTAGATAAAAAGATACGTCACGATTCATTAATGAACAAACGTGAGATCAGTATTTCACTTGCGTTATTCATTACTTGGTCCTTCAATAATTCACAAAGGTTTACAGAATTAGCAGATATAGTAAATATAGTAACTGCTTGTGATGAAAGATACAATATTATTCATTGATGATGAACAAACATGAGATCAGTATGTAACAAAGTCTGTAGTTAATTAATACATAAGTCCCCAACAATATGACAGTGATTGACTAGTAAGGATTACTAAAAACTGCAGCCTGTAGGATACATGTATTACTTTTTGGATGGACAGAGACCTATAGGTGCACGTTTGGCTTGGGGGGTGAAGGGCCCCCGAATCACACAGGGATATTTACAAAGCAGCAGCGGCCCCCGACGCCCCAATATTATAATCAGGCCCTAGTCCAACACGCAGTGGTCCAGAGTAAAGGTCTCACTTCTTCAGTAAGGACCTTGCGCTGCTCTGCACACACCTTTGTATTTAAATTATTACGCTGTGCCTTCCCAATATCAAACTCTCTTATGCCGCTGGTCAGTAATCTCCTGCAGAGAGATAAAAGCCTAATTTTACGATGGAGAATGTGCTTTGCTGATGTCAGTAGCGCAGGCGATTCGCAAAACCTTTTAATCCTTGTAAACTAAATGTAACTTTTGATATTACTGGAGGTAGATTATTTGTTTCAGGCGTAACTTTACGGATCTACAAATAGTTCTGTAATTACGCTTTAAAGATACATGGACTGATCAATCGGACGTGGCTATTGTTTGTTGATGAAGCAAACTAATCCAATTAGCAGCCTAACTGAACCCACTAACACCTTCCTTTCAAACACATTTGATGGTATCAGTGCTTCTTTCGTTCTTTGAAAACGCCGATGCAAACCGGGAGTATCTGTAAATGCAGGGCTGCCAACTCTCACGCAAACGCAGGAAATCACACGGCAATCTATATTATCCGATTATAGGCTAAACATCGTAAGCTTTGCAAACCCTACAGGATTTTTACAGGGCAGTGAAACTGCTACCTACATGTAAATGCGTGTACATGTGTCTGTAGACTTGTTTCAAATTGAGTATCTCACTCCAGCCAGCTGACCAAAGTTGGCAACCCTGCCAAAAAGCCAGCTCAAGTCTATATATAAAACAGCACACGAACGATGATCCCAGTAAAATAATAGGCTACAAGTGCAACTAATTGCAAACAAAATATAAAAAGCATTGGCATTGTGATGATCTAATAGATACCACCGAAATATCCTTTTTGCGTTTCATTGATATTCATAGGTACTCATAGTTATTCATAGGTTCCATGTTATTTCGAGGCAGGGGCCGCGGTTTCGTCCTGCTCATTGTCTATGCGCTCCGGGAGCCGAAGGAGTTAATTGCGGATGCGGGACGGAGTGGAACCATCGATTGTGGGCGGCGCTGGCGGCGGTGTAAAGGAGGGCGGCTTCAGGCGGCTGGTGGTCGCGCTGCTGGGGAGCGAGGGTGGACTGTGTTAATGCCAAGGGCAAGCCGCTACCTGGTAAGTGTTTCCCATCATTTAAAGCTCCCTAATCGGCTTTTTTTTAAATTGATGCATTTTTAAAGTTTCTCCCCAGACTGTTAAGAGGTTGTCAGCGGCCGTCAATTAGCCGTTTTTTACATCAATTCCCTCTTTACGCTCCTCTTTTTCTGTGCTGGCCTTGTTTTCCGACTTAGTTCTTTTTGCGTTGTCTAGTTTGTTTATATAAACGTATTACCATTCAATACAAACATTGTGCAATTAAATAACAAAAAGTAGGAGCGGGATGGTAAACTGTTACTCCAAATAGACTTTAAGGGAGGAATCGGAACAAATTTGGATGAAAATGATGATAAATAAATGCCTGTTGCTTTTAAAGCGTAGTTTGGCGGCTGGATAACGCCGGTTTCGGTGCCATGCCAAAGCAGACGGGTGTTAATGAAACTCCAAATGAATACAAATGGATCTGAATTGCAGAGCATGTTTAGCCGAAAGTAACTTGGCGTTTGTTTTGTGGCGTTTGAGTTCCTGTACCGCAGCTTCCGTGCACCTGTAACTGTTACGCGTTTTCGGAAACTTTCTGAAATGCATATTTTTTAAATGTCGGATCTTATAGTGAAACTGGTGCCTTTATCATTAAGATAGTCCTCTGTTGCTTGTCATGCACATGCAAAGCTGGGCAGTTTGCGGCGGCTGCCTGACGCCTCGGATTCGCGTTGCAGTTTCCACGAATCGGATAACAGGAGCAGCGTAACTGCGGGCAGGTTGGCGAGTTTCTCTCCGCGTAGCCCGTCCGAGATAAAACACCTCAGGTGTGTTTGACGCAGAATGTTTACTGGTGCAGGACCAAAGCAAAGGAATATGCGCAAATTAAACTTAACGGAAAAAAATCATTCCTTATAATTATTGTAATTTGGAAACGCTTCTGTGTCTTTGTTGCAGCCACATCTGGAAGAAGAGAGGACAGGAGGAATCTGCTGTCAGTCACAATTACCCTTGACTTTTACAGTTTCCTTGGGATACCTGAAGGGTGACTGAGTTGGCAGCTTGCTGTCTCTGTCCCCCCCCCACCCCCCAGCCACCCGCACATCTCTGATGGATGGTGACGTCGCCATGCTCGTCGACCAGCCTCCGTCTCCTCTCCCTTCCAAACCCTCGCCAGGTGAGGTGGGGTCCTTGACCATGGGCGGACCTCCTCCCCCGCCTCCACCGCCCCCACTTCCACCTCCCCCTCCTGGTCCGACCAATGCCGCCGGCGTGCAGGGTGGCCATTTCAGCCGGGCCGCCCACCGCCGCTCCAAGATGCGCAACTTCAACTGGGATACGTTACCGTGGCAACGTGTACTGGGCAAGCGCAACGTGTGGACGGCCTCGCGGGCACGTGAGGATTTCCCGCTGGACACAAAGTACATGGAAGAGCTCTTCAGCCGCTGTGAAGCTGCCCGGCCCATCAGTGACTGCAAGGGCACAAGTGTTACCATGACAACAGAGATGGTGCGTGCAAGCCCCGCCCCCTGTCCCTACTGCCCATAATGCTTCAGGTTTAGCCAATCATTGATACTCCACATATTGCCTAGTTAATATTTCTTGACACACACTTTGGAACGCAGTTTGCTTGATGTAGTTTCTTGATTTGTGTGTGGAGGGTTCTGGAGGGGGAGGGATAATAAGATACTATTTTTACTGTAAATGAACTTTAGGGCAAAGATCAGCATCAGCAGTGTTGAGGAGCAGCATGACATGGTGTGCGAATACTTAGAATCATGGAAACAGTGCTAGTTTGCGGTCAGATGGAAAGTACTACAATTGGATTACATCACAAAAGATGCAAACAGTCCCCCCCCCCCACTTCCTGAAAGGAGCCACCAGGCCACAGAATTGCAGAAGGGGGTTGTGGTTTAGGGTTAGGGTTGCAGACAGGTGGTACATTTCTGGAAACTTTCCATGGGAAGTTAAGCTGGGGATTTTTGGAACTATTCCAAGTTGGAAACTTTCCTGGGAATTATGGGGAATATATGATGATTAATAGGAAACTCCCAGAATTTTGCAACCCTATTTAGGATATACCTTTGTGTCTGTGTGTCTATATATAGGACAGGATATCAGATGTAAATATGCCATATGCAAAACTGACAGCTAATAGTGATACATTCTATGCAACAACAATGTTACAATGTTCTTATCTTGCTACCAGATAAAATGGTAACATTTCCAGGATGATTTGGCGCCTTGTTATTAATGGCTGTTACTGATGATGGCTGATGTATGTACGCGGTCATTTTTGCCTCCGTTTTTCTTGCCCTGTGGAATTTTAGATGCCAAATGTGACATTGGCAGCTGAACTTCTCATTTGGGGGGTTGATGAGGTCCATCCCCCAATCCCCCCCCTCCCCATCATAAGCAGTGACAGGGGAAAGAAACAAAACTTCATAACACACAACCTGCGATATTACAATAAGCCAGGGCTCTTCGAATCTGCACCTCCATTCCAAATCCAGGCCTTGTTTTCAGTTCTCCCGGGTAGTTAGTTTAATAGTTTCTGATTCTGATTGGCCACAGAGGCTTCACACCTGACTCGGGTAAAGGAAGGCTGGGAAATCAGCAGGACTCGGCCCTAGAGGACCGTGATTTGAATAACCCTGATTAGTTGAAACGCTGAGTGTGGCAGTGCCAAGCTGCTATGGGTCTCTCTGCCTCCTCTCTCACATTGCTCCTAGTCTGCCCTCATTCAAAATATGATGCTCTTTGATCGTGACGACATTAATTCTGTTCTGAGCTAACTGTTCAGCAAGTATATGCTTTTTAATGAGAGCTACTTCTGATTTGGCTGGAATTCTGTGTCCTGTTTCCTTGGTTACAGGAGGGACACTACTATGTGGTGGTAAATTTTGTTTGGGGGCTGTTTGTAGAAGGAACCTCTTGGTTGTTGGAGTCCTGAAATAATCGTTGTAACTTTTAGAAGGAAGTGTGCTTCTTATTACATGAATAACCATATTATGTCAGTTTTCAGGCCTAGATATTGGATATAGATGTTGGCTTTGCTTCTTATTCACCGTTAAACTGCATTAATGTACTTCTGGTGAAATAGAGGAATTTAACAGCCATGTTCCTTCTTGCAGATTTCCATCCTAAATTCCAAGAAGTGCATGAACATTGGCATCTTTCTGAAACAGTTCAAAAGGTGAGCATCTATGAGTAAATACTGCGGGCAGTGACTGGGAAGGGACCAGATCCTGACACTGTTTATGCACTGAGAGAACATCACTCGGTGATCATCAGTCAGTGATGTATACAGGGGCTGGCCCACTGGCCTCAGCTGAAAGCTGATTGGCTACCAGCGTGCCCCTCCCTGCCAGTGGCAAATTTGATTGGCTGATAAGGCTGGGCTCTCTGTATGAATTATGCCCCCTCTTATGCCCTCCCCACCTTAAAATATCCTAGCTTTGCCCCTGCTCTGAATGCTTTTGTTTTCGGGTTTTCACTGTGATTGATGTACAGTTAGTTTTACAGTGGTATAGACTCTGAATTTTAGCCCGAAATGGGACATGGATTTAACCACCTAGAAAAAAAAAAACTGTAATACTTGTATGTTTTTAGGGATTTTTATAAAACAATTGGTCTGTGCTGGCCAGCTTCTGTGGAGTTTTTGAGATGTCTCCTTGCCTTGTGCAGGTGGACCCCAGTGCACTGTTAAAGGAAATCTATTTGCTTTTTGCGACCTTTGTAGGCCGGTAATGGAATTGATCAGAGACATCCGACAAGGCAACTGGACGGCTTTTGGGACGGGCAAGTTGAGAGAGTTGTGCAAGCTTCTGCCTGAGCTGGAGGAGGTGAGCAGACACTCTTATCTGAAAACGGGGGACGATAAGTGCTGCTTTCATCATTGAGGGGGCCCCGTCTGCCACCACACAACCTTGAAATAGATACCGACTTCACTGTCACGCAGAGAAGTGGCAGCTGCAGTCTGGTTAAATAACCATGTCAGACGCACCGTTTATATCCTCTGTGCCTTCAGGTAAAGATGCTGAGCGCGTTTAACGGAGACTTCTCCCAGCTGACAGAGGCGGATCACTTCATGGTTAAGCTGGTTAAGGTGCCTGGGTGAGTACTTGTTGCCTTGTTACCATTTGGACATCGCCGTTATCCAAGGACGCCTCCATCTTTTCAGGGCCCCTAGGTAAAGCTTTACTTTTGAGCCCCCCATTAAGAACAGTGATGATCATTTCACTAGCCATGCAACGGAGGTAGTTCGGGGCCTCTAAGCTGCTGCCTGTTCTGTCCATGGCTAAGCTATGTGTGAAATGTGTGGCTCTGTGATGTGCTGTAGGAACCTCCTAAAAGGATCCTCCCCTATCCCATGATTCCTTACAGCTACGAGGAGCGGCTCCACAGCATGGTCCTCAAGGAGGAGTTCTTTCCGCTGATGGAGGAGATAAAGGAGGCCATCACCATCATGACGTCGGCTGCCAACGGTAAGGCCCGATAAGAAGCGATAATGCTCGTACCGAACGGTGACGGTCGATGTTTCCAGCCGCCCGCGTGCCTCTCGTGGGGGGGGGGGGGTGCACTGTGTCGCTGACCGCTGCGTCTTGTCTCCAGAGCTGCTGAACTGTGACGACCTGCACTCGGTCATCCGGCTGGTACTGAAAGCCGGCAACTACATGAACGCTGTAAGTTTATACGCCGGTGAGGCGTTGGGTTCCAGCTCATCAGAGTGGGACTTGACACCTGCCTTGATGTACGTTCTTTCGTTAGGGTCTGCGATGCACTGATGTGAAACTCCAGCAGTCTAGCCCTTGTGTATTGATTTGTCAGAAGCCTTTTAATGATCATGATGCTTGAGTGCTGTCCCCTCCCCCCCCACAGGGCGGCTATGCTGGCAGTGCTATTGGCTTCCGGATGTCCTCCCTGCTGAAGCTGGTAGACACAAAGGCCAACAAGCCAGGCATGAACCTCATGCACTACGTGGCCATGGTAAGGACTGGGGACCTACTCTCCCGCTATCAGTCACAACGGGCTATACGTGGTCTCCATGCCACGTTCTTGTGGAGATGGTGATTGTGGGCAGTGGTGGCTTGATGGTTAGGGAAGCGCACTTGTAATCGAAAGATTGCAGGTTCGAATCCCCGACCAGCAAGGCAACACTGAGGTACCCTGAGCAAGGTACCGTCCCCAAGCACTGCTCCCCGGGCGCTGAATTAGCTGCCCCCTGCTATGTCACCAAAGTCACATATGGGTTAAATGCAGAGGACACATTTCATTGTTGCGCACTGTGTGCTGTGGTGTGTCAACAATGACCACTGATCACCTAATTCTAATTCTAATTATGGGTCATGAGAAACACACGTGAATTTTTTTTTTATTAAAAAAAAAAAAAAAAAATTAACCATTTCCCATGACAGATTTAAGATCAATAACACAAAACTAGATAATTTTAAACTAGGTAAGTTAAATATTTCAACTTTATTGCATATAACAATAAATAAATATATAAAAAATATACAGTGGTACCTCGGTTCTCAAACTCACTAGAACTCAAATTTCTTGCAAGTCGAACAAACCAGTTTCACCTAGAACTCGATCTGAATATCAGAAGTCGAACCGTGAACGCTGACCTAATATAAATTGTATGCGCCAGGAAATGA
>JAODLC010000042.1:15831479-15845318 GCA_026781145.1 Hippopotamyrus pictus | reverse complement strand
TGGGGGGCCGGGAACCAATTAATTGGTTTTCCATTATTTCTTATGGGAAAAATTCGATCAGAACTCGAACTTTTTAGTATTCGATCCGGAGTCTGGAACGGATTAAGTTCGCGAACCGAGGTACCACTGTATTTTATTTATTTATTTTTTATTTTTTATTTTTACTTGATTGTACAATTTGATTCTCCAAACTCGTTTTAGTCATTATGTAACCATAATCCTTCATGAGAATGACACTCATGTCCTCTGTGTCCTTTTCCCTCATTCTCAGCAAGCACAGGAGATAGACACTGCTTTGCTGAAATTCCCAGAGCAGCTTCCACACATCGGAGCTGCAGCCAGGTGCGAGGCCTCCTAAAACTCTGAAGGGCGTGGGTATGTCTCCGGGCGGGACTCGTGTGGATGGACTAAAGTGGATGCTGCGTGTGACTTCCCTACACAGAGTCAATAAGCAGGAAGTGGAGATGGACTTCCAGAGGGAGGTGGAGAAAGTTCTGGAAGCGAGGGCGAACGCCAGCAAGCACCAGGAACTGCAGATGCAGATGGAGAGCTTTTTCACGGTGAGGGGGCATGCAGCATGTGGACTTCTGTCCCGACTTTTGGTGTTTATGGTATTATGCAAATAGGTATGTTTATAATAGGGGGGGCATCTTTCTCCATTGTGAGACTGAGAATTTATGCTAGGGGTGTGCGATTTGACGATATTAGATGGTGAACGATTAAAATGTCTTCAGTCTGCCTTTGCGGAGAGAGCGTTAGTATCGTACTGCGGTGTCATGCTATCAGTCTGCAGTTGTATGGCTCATACGTGCATCTTAAGCTGTAGCCAAATCCGTCTCGAGGTGGTGCTTCGGATTTCTTCGCCCCCCCCCCTCCCAACATGCAGCACGTTCCCAATTTGGCAACGTGGCAACATGGACCACATGGTCCCTGCAGAAAATTTAACATCGGTAATATGTAACCGACACTGAGCAAACAGTCTTTTGCAAAATTTGCAAAGATAAGGTTTGCATGCCAGATGGCGGCGCAAAGACCCTTTAACTACCTCCTAAGAGAGATTCAGAAGAGTATGTTGAGCGTACCGAGTATGTTGAGCGTACCGAGTATGTTGAGCGTACCGAGTATGTTGAGCGTACCGAGTATGTTGAGCGTACTGAGTATGTGTCTGTTTTTTTTACCTTATTGGGCAGTATCTTTTAAAATAGGGCATTAGCTTGGTTGTACTGTTAAGTAACTCACTCACTTTGTGCCTTTTTATTTTCCAGTTAGATTTTTTTTAGTCACGTACTTAATACTTTGTGTGAGACATACTTTTGATTAAATGCCCAGTTTGGGAATTTTTTGCACTTGAATAATCATTCAACATTTCACCTGCAAGTCAAGCAAACGTATAACAGCAGTCCAATGAAAATGTCGTCATGTTGTCGTATTGACTGCAACCCCCCTCATTTGCCTCCAGGAAGCAGAGTCCCAGGTGGCTGAGGTGGAGTCGTCCTTCCAGGCCCTGAGCTCAGTCAGTCACGTGGTGGCAGAGTACTTCTGTGAGGACCCCAGCCTCTTCAAGCTGGACGAGTGCTGCTTCATCTTCCACTCCTTTTGTGACAAGTTCACACGGGCTCTGCAGGTAAGGCTGTGCCTCGTCTGGCCAGCAGAGGGCACTGTTCTGCAAAGGGTTGCAAGTACTGGAAGAGCAAGGTCGCGCTCCACCGAACTAAACTTGCATGTTGCATTTTATCTAGTTTAATGGAGGTCCTTTGCTTAGGAACATGGCGGCAAAGTGATGGAAGCTGACTATCTGATTCCCTTCCTTCCACGCAGGAGAACCACGAGCGTGAGGAGGCTGAGGCACGGAGGAGGCAGCAGGAAAGACAGCGCAGCGTTGGCAAGCGGCGCTCCACGGCCACCTGCTCCAGGATGGAGCGTGACATGGAAAGTGTGGCTCTGGAGAGCCTCCTGCACACCTACTTGAGCAGCCACTGCGCTCGGCGGAAAGCGGGCCAGGCGGATGAGCTCGGGAATGCGGGTAGCCCGGAACGAGGGGAGCCACGGCTGAGCGGCTGGTCCTCCATGCAGGATCTGAGATCCGGCGTGCCCCGGGAAGGGCCGCCCTCCATCAACGACACGCCGACCCCCAAAGCCCGCAAGTCGAGGAGCCAGGCTTTGCTCCCCAAGTGGGACGGCTGCAGCTCTCGGCTGGAGAAGCGCAGCCAGCTCTCATTGGAGGAGGAAGGTGAGGCGGACGCGGAAGGAGCAGAGGAGGAGCCGAGGACGCCGGAGGCCTCCGGGGAGGTGCGAGCGTACCGGATGCGTTGGGGCAGCCTGCTTCCCGGGGAGTCCCCCCTCCAGGCGTCACGGTCACCCGGCGGAGCAGCCACTTCGCCGGCCAGTCGCGTTCCTCAGGACGATGGCAGTCCCCGGACCATCCTGAGCCCGTCGCCCATGACGACTCCCAAGTCCACCCGCCGTCACACCATCTCCATGCCCCTCTCGGCATCTTGGTGCGAGCTGCACTCGGCGCCCTCAACTCCCATCCAGGCCACGCCCCCTCCAACCGAAGCCACGCCCCCGATGCGATCCACACCCCCTCCCCTGGACCTGGTGGCAAAAATGAAGTGTGCGGACGGCTTTCTGTCCTCCTCCATTGCGGGAGAGGCCTCCATACCCGCGGCGCTCTCGTCCAGTGACCACGAGCCGGGGGGGGCTGCCCAGGGTCTGGGGATCCCCTCCAGTCCCCAAGAGGACGGCGGGGTCACTGAGCCTGTCCCCAGTTTCCGTCTGGGTCACCTGTTCCAGCGGCGGCAGAAGTCGGAGAGGCAGGACGGCTCTGCCTTTGTGTCCTTCTTCAAACGCCTCGGAGAGCGAGGTGGTCGCCACGGCGATGACGACCTGGAGGTAATAGTCAGGGACTCCTGAGGAAACTGGTTACTTCGGGGGGGGCTTTAGGATAATTTTTATTTATTCTTAAAATTGTAGTCTTTAAGTCTTTTTTCCTAAAATGCCAAGAATTGCTTCTTGTGACCTGGAGCAGTTTTAATAAAAACTGAGGGTGGGGTCGCGCCCAGAGACAATGCCGTCGTTCTGTCCATCTGTAGGTTACCTGGCACATGTGCTCCTGCATGCTGACTTTATGGTTTCATACCTCTACATCATACCTTTTATTTTTGTTTTTTACTGAACTTACCGTGCAAACAGAGGAGTTCCTTCCTGGATTCCTGGAACTGCCCAGCTTAAATGCTCACCGGAGCCATTCTGTTTGTGAACATAGTTATATTTAAAGAGGTATGATGTATTTTTATATATATACATAAAAATAAAGTGTGGCGTTTCCACCGTCTTCTGTCCTGATTCTCATTTTGTCTCAGCCCAAGAGGGACGGCTGGATGGGGAAAATAAAGCTAAATGAGGATGAGAAGAGAATGATTTCTAAATTGACACTTCGTTTCAGCAGGACCCAAGTTAAATGTGTGCATTATGACTCTTCTAAATTCTTTTTCAATAACTTGGTTCTCTAAAACACTGATTCTCACCTGAACCCTTAGAGACCCCAGACAGTGCACGTTTTTGCTCCCCTGCTTCCAGCGCAAGTGTGTTGGAGCAAAAATGTGCACTGGCTCAGGCTCCCTGAGGACTGGGTTGAGGGGGAAAAAAATCCCAGAAACATTTGTTTCTGCTAGCTGATCATGGTAATAATTAACAGATAAAGATTCTTTTGTTGTTTTGGGGGTTTCTCAACCCTGCCTGTGTTCTTGATTAGCTGGGAGCTGAAAAATCTCAACTATTTGAGGGTCCCTGAGGACTGGGTTGAGAAACACTCTCAGATTATGAGTCCCCAAACTTTTTTGCCCACAACCCCCAAAATGAGTGCCAGAGACTCGCTATCCCAATCTTGCTGACAGGCGGGGGTGTAACTTTTGGAATATAATGAATGCAAAAATAATCTACACATTTTAAACTGATAAAACTTTCTTAAAGCCTGAATTGCATGCTTTTTTTAAAAAAACAATGTTAAGTATGAATTGTTGAAAGAAAACAAGTAGACGTGACCTTATTCCCCCCTCCCTCCCTTATGGTCCCCCCCTTGCTCTGATGCATTCTGCGGTCAGATTACCCTGTGCCCAGGTACTCCACCTGCTGGGCGATAAGGAGTTAACCTGACCCTGGCCAATGTGAGGGTCCTGACAGGCCCCGTTTCGTTTCTCTCTCCCTGCCTCATCCATTATTTGCGATCCAAGGGCTATCAAAGCCGGTCTCGGTCTCCAGGGCTGCCGTCGAGAGCGGAAAAAAGATGGCGCTTTTCACCCGGTCGCCATGGAAGCAGTGTTTATTTACAGCCCTGATCTCATTCGGCCAGTGTGGCGGTGAAATAATACCCTCTGGAACAAACGGTAGAACGTAAGCCAACCCCCCACCACTAAATCTAAAGGCGGTGGTGCTGTTCCTGGCAGAGGGAAAGTCCCGCCCCCAGAAGGACTTCCTCACCAATCTGGAGTAACATCAGTGTAGTTCAGGTGCTGCTCTCCAAATCCCCATCATGTGCTACAAACCTAGGTAGGTACACAGCCAGGCTCAGGATTCAGAGCTGAAGGCAGATTGAACACTTCTATTCGGGGGTGTCCCTCTTAACAAGGAAGCACCGCTTCAGCAGTCAGATTCTGCTTCTTTTATTCATCAGTGCTAGTTAATGAACGGGGAACTGTGAGAAACCGGCAGGCTGTAGTTTGGTCCAGCACCTTGGGGGTTAACACCGCGGACCTCTGGTTACAATTACATGCTCAGGGGGAAAGACCTTGTTAGAGAGGGAAGGAGAGAAGGGCGAAAAGAGGAGGAACCGTATCTCTGATGGAGGGAGGGAAACAAAAATGATTGTTAGGGGGAGAGAAGAAGGGAGGGCGAGAGATGAGCTTCTAAAGGCAACTTGAGTGTCTTCGGGGTTTAAAAGACGACTGGGTTCCTACGGTGGGCGAAGGATCCCCATCATTCAGAAACACAGAGGTCTCCCTGGAATACTTCGGAGGTAAACTGGCAACCTGGAGAGCTTAAATGAAAGGGAAAGTAAAGGTCTCTTACGTAAATAGCCTAATTGCAGTGAATGGTAGATGACAGATGACAACAAAATGCGCAGATGTAGAAGGATTTAAAAAAGCAATTTATATTCGTGGGGTATAAAATGACAGACTAAAAGCATAATGTCTTTGCGGTGGTTTACTCTTAACGTGTCAAAATAGAAACGAATAAGAGAGAACAATGCGTAGGTCACTTTCATTACCAGGTTTGACAACTTTGGTCATCTGTCTTGCGTGAGATTTTCAATTCGAGTCTGGACACACATGCACACGCGTTTTCATGTATGTAACTGTTTTATTACCTTGAAAATAGTCTGTAGGATTTGCAAACTACCCCAACGCTTTTGATGTAACTCATTTTAGATTTATAATGGAATAACATTGATTTGCCGTAAGATTTCATGCGTTAACGTGAGTGTTACGCCAGATGCGTGTGAGCACTTTGCTCAGCCTGGTGAGTTCGGGGTTTATCGTGACAGTCCGGCTGTATAAATACCGCAATCGGAGCCAGTATGATGTCGTCTGTATGAGGTTTGTTGGAAAGATAGCAAGATACCTGCAAAGAACGCCGTTATGCGTTCCTTCAAACGGGCCAGATAATGATTTATAACAACAGTATCCTGGTAACTCTGTACGTTATACAGTTGAATATCCTACTAGTCTACCACTCATACCACAGTATGAGTTCTTTGCAAATTTACTTTCAGGAAAGCTCAAACCACAGTTAGAGTCACTCAAAATCCCCCAGGACACCCCAGTTGAGGACAATATAGACCTTATGAGCGGATTTTAAGCCAAACCGCACGCTGTACAGATGCTGCTAACTCAGGTGATCGGGGGTCTATTTCAGCTCTGACAATATCAGGGGTGTCAACCTGGTCAGCTGGCTTGGAGTGAGATTTTCTATGTGCACGCAATTACATGTATATAAGTTATATTGTAAATAGCGTAGGGTGTGCAAACTACCCCAACACTTTTGACGTAACTAATTTTAGGTTTATAATGGAATAATAGCGAGCGGGAGAGTCTGAAAACTAGTTGGCAACCCTGTAGCTGCCATTTGTAACCCAGACTTGCAGACCAATTTAGCTGCCAAAACCAATTTGAAATTCAGCAAATTCCCCGGGGGAGCAATACCTGGATTACACGGTTTCGTAGTTTTTAATATATATCCGTACAAAGTAATTATTCGATTTCTCACCTCGAATGGGAGTCTCACGTGACGCAGTTTAGTCTGTTCCAGCAATCAGAAGCTTTATTATTTTATTTAAATGGTATAGCAATTATCTACAAATTAAAACGACAGACTGCTTTATAATTTTTTCTGTCCAAATTAATCAAGTTACGTACTCTAACATGTACGTAACCCTGCAGTGCAGATTCTATATTTACAAACCATTAAAAATAGTTTGGGGCCAGCTGACAATTATAGCAGGGTAAAAATGAAGTTTAAAAACGAAAGGAAAGGATGAGTTAAATATGTAAGGAAGCTTAAGCTCACTGTGGATAAACATTACTAAATCTTTTCGCTAGATGGCGCGCCGTTAACAGGAAAGAATGTTAATTCAATTCCTTGCACTAGAAATAAACCGAAATCACGCCCCTAACGTGTGGTGTGTGTTTTTCAGGGATCTTTGCATTTCCCTATTGAAATTTTCAGGAATTCAAACTACTCACATGCTCTGTCATGTCCTGTTACCCACTATCGGAGTCCAGTTAATATAACACACATGATCAATACAGTGATAAATAAAGGTCGTTGATGAAAAAGTGTGCACACCTCTGCAAATATTAACTCTTGAAAAGATGGCTGATTGGAGTACGGCGTTCTAATCTATTTGGGTGTGGATTTGACCTGCCATGCTCTGTGTAAAAACACAAAGACGAATATCGTTACCTGCCGTTTACAATAGAATTCTGTTCAAGTGCAGTATGTCTTGGTTGTGTTTTTTAAGTGTATGTGTGTGAGTGTGTGTGTGTATTTTTTAAAGAAGGGACACTACCAGGGCCCATGTCACAAAGCTGGATTTTTGGGTCAACAGGATAATTTGTAATTAAGGTCGCCTGGGCTAAATGTAAATGAACAGAGATAAAGCCCATTTACAATGTGGTCCCTTAAGTCTGACAGTTTATCTGGGTAATATGTATATAATATTACACACACACACACACGTCTAAATGCTGAAAAAATTGAAAACCGTTGTTTTGTTTAGGTGAGACCCAACTTCAAGCAAAGGATTCCTGCCTTTGAGTGAAACTCTAAAAACAGTCAAAATGATTTGGTAAGTGCCAGCGCTTTGCAGTTCCTGGGATGGCCTGTAGGGTTCCCATCAGCTTGTAATAGATGGGCTTTGAAGATCTCTCTGACTAAAAGCAAAATGCATTTTTTATTTTTAACTCGTTAATCTTTTATTTAAAACTTTTTGCTTTGTTTAACACCCTGAAATAACAATAAACAGTCTGGGCATTAAATATTTCGGTGGTTAATGAACAGATCCAAGGAGTGATGGTGATCTTGTATTGACGCTGCAGTGTAAATATACAGAACTAGTGGTTAAACAACCGTATACATGCAAGAGCTGTGGAAGCTAGCTGAGTGGCTGGCTGTCCTGGCCGCTTTGGTCGCATGCTTATACTAAGAATCTAAATCATTTCACAAATGACTAAAATTACAACTGACTTGTGTGCCCTGCAATTTATTGATACCCTGTCCCTGCCTTGCACCTACAACCTGCGGGATAGACTCCGGACCCCTGTCACCCTGAATAGGACAGGTGATTTCAGAGAATGGATGGATGGATACCTGACTTGTTTTAGAAATGTACCTTTTTATAAGCTTACAGAAGAACTCATGTGCTTCAGTGCCAGTATTTCTTTCCCTTAAAAGAGCCAAATATTCTTCAGTGCTCAACTAGCTGAAGTGTTGGGATAGAAATGAAAAATTGAAAAATAAAGATTATTTTCTTGAACAAATTGAAGGGAGATAGACCCAAATCCGGTGTGTTTATTGAATCTGTTGGTCGGGGTCCTCACACAGCAGTGCCATTGAAATGGATTTATAAGGGTCACCGTGTCAGCGTCCACCTTAAAGTCAGGAGGAATCGTACCTCTTCAAAGTGTGTCTTAAGTGTGCTTTTCAAGTTCCTTAACCAGGCGTCACTCACTGATCATGACAATATGTAGTATTTCATGCTAGCATTTATCAGAGGCCTTGGCTGTCACCACCATATACAGCTCTGGAAAAAATTAAGAGACCACTCTCACTTAAAAATCTGCATTTTTAAATCCTGGTTTAATCCTCTGCTGGCAGAAGGTTACACTGTGAGGCAGGCTGCTTCCAGGCTCAATGGGTGAAGCAGGAGACACCTGAGGAACAACCAAAAACCAGCCAGGTTTAGGGCAGAAGTGACTTTCTAATGGCAGAAGTGACGATTAACTTATGCGACAGTTTCTCATGAATCGTAGGATGACGTCAAGTGAGCTTCAAAAGCAATGGGAAACATTAAGTGCAGGTGTGAAGGAAGAATCCCTTTGTTAATGAGAAGCAGGGAAAAGCCAGGCTGCAGTTTGCAAAAAATGTGTATTATATACAGATGCACACACATAAACTGAGAAATGAGTGAAACTGAAAATTTTACTGTGGTCTCTTAGCTTTTTCCAGAGCTGTGTATTATCAAAAGGAGGAATTTCCCTGCTTTTGAGAAAGAGAACTGTGTAGCGTTATATAAAAGTTGGGTCTTCACAGATCGTAGAGGCCAGTGGGGCAGTTGCTTTTCTCTGGCTGTTTTTAAAGACTTAAGCCATTGGGGGGGGGATGAACCAGTTAGTCAGGTTTGCTGAATTATAAGCAAAAGAACAGCTGCCCAGTATCTGTGATAGATGCTGAGCTTTTAATGACAGCGCTGTGAATGAAGGAGCGTATGTCGGGGGGTGGGGAGGTGGGGGGGTAATGCCCTGGGAGATCCTTTGTTTTCTCAAAGTCTAGTAAATTCCTCCTTCTGATAAAGTTTGTGCCGATGGCAACCAAGGTCTGTGCTAAAGGCTGATATCAAATGCTAAATGCTGTCATGATCAGTCAGCGGTGGACTTTCAGCTTGGTCAAGGAACCTGAAGAGTATACTTCACTCTGAACGGGGCGCGCTGGGTAATGAACGCTCAGCCGCTGTGTTGTGGGGTCCGAGGGACCTGAAGGTCGTGGAGCACCGTGTCCTTGAGAGAGATGAAGAACCGTTGACATTGACCAGGTGGTGGAGCTGAGAAGGTGGGCGGCACGGATCAGACGGTCAGACGGGCTCTGCGGTCTCCATGACAACCTCATCCTCCTGCAAAATCTAGAGATGACATCTGAGCCGCGCCCCTATCCCCGTTCATCTGCGTGATTATTTTCCTGACCCATCCCCAAACCCACCATACCACCACCCCCTTTTCCACTCCCATGTACTGTATCTCTCACTTTGCCTCCGCCATTGGCTGAAGTAATAATGAATAAAACAAAAACGCAGTGGGCAGTGAAGGCAGCCAGGCTGCGGATATGCACTGGCAGTTGTTCACTGCTCTCTTCTCTTTCCCCTTTTTGCGGCAGGCTATTTTTAGCGTTTCTGAAAGCCTGATCTCCGCTGGAACGCTCCTGTACTACATACTCTGCACACACACTCCATCTCCTGCCTGTTCAGATCTGCTCAAATCCCAGCTGGACCCTTTAGTTGATTCCCCCCCCCCCCCCCCCACAATGCTATCTTTCTCCTGACACAACGCTTCAAATTTCTGTATATCTGTGGCCAAGAACAACAGGAATGTCTCCCTTCAGAGCAGATCGCAATGTGGATTTTAATATCCTTCCTCTGTGATACAAGATAAACTTATATATGATTGGCTGTCCATCATAATTGTTTCTGCATTTGGCTTTATCTAGTCTTTGATTTGACAACAGTCCTGTGAAAATCCCCAAGTCATGCATGAGCAGGACAGATGACATAATGAATGACGATGCTGCATTCCTTCATTATATTCCTGGGAATCTGGAGACGCACTGGCCCAAACTACACCGCAGAAGTCATCACCCCAGTCAACATTGAGCCTCTCTGGGAGGACAAGTACAGAGCTGCCATTTTGCTTCTGCTCTGTGCATTGCTCATAGCTTTGAATGCTCAGACTCCTCCCACTTCCCTGCCTAGCCAATGGGCTGCCAGGCCTCCGGTGCCTCGCGCTCTCTCTCTCTCTTTGTGCCTGTCTTTTCTCTCCCCCTTCTTGCACACACACTTACATGCAGGCACACACCCTGGCCGCTGCCTGCCACTACACCCTGCTTCTCTCACTCCCTCCGTTCCTCCCTGCCTGGATATACGTGCTCCGGGATGCCGCCGTCTGACAATGGAATTCTCATGATGCGCTGTGGGATCCCGAGGCCACGATAAGACCCCTTGGGCCCCCCCCCTTCTATCCTGCCCCCTCCTCTTTTGGTGGAATCTCACGTGAGTATGGGCACCTGCCCTCTCCTCCCGCACCAACCCCCTCCCCGGTCGTGGTCCTTAATGCCTTGCGGTGGTTCTCCCAACGGCTATGATGAATAATTTACGGCGGCGGCTCAGCTGCAGACAGTCATCCTTCAGGAGATCAGATCGCTGCTTCTATGAGGCTCTCTGGCCTGCTTAGTTAAACACGGTCTTGAGCGTGCATGGTGTGCGTGTGTTTATGTGTGTTGTTTGTGTAATGTGCCAGCGCACCTGTCATTTTCAGCACCTGTAGTCAAGGTTGGGCGCAACCTCTCTGTTTTTCCTCCTTTCTCTTGCTGTCTTATTCGTTCCCTCTCTCTCTGAATGGACAGAGCTGCAGAGGTGTGTTCCTAAAGGTGTGTAGGCGAGTGTCTCGATGCTTGTTCCACATTTGCGTGGAGATGCTTCATATGGTTGGATGTTTTGGGAGTAGGAGGTTCACTCTGGTTAGAGTCTCTTGTCCCCACCCCCCCACCAAAATGATTATTTTTTTTGTCTGTGACTTGCTGAACTGCACCCCCATCTCAGCAGGCTTGTCAGTGTATCTGACATTCAGATCTGTAAACCTGGTGATTAAGCTACAGCCGAGGTGATCTAATGCCGAACGTCAGGCACTGGGTGGGTAAGAGAGACCAGCCCATAGATTTCATGGCGCGAGATGTTCCGTGATTGAACAGGAGCTGGCAGTGCGGCCGGCTTGTCCTGCAGCTTCTGCTCGCCGCGTGTGACGGAGACACTTACAGGGACAGCCGTGCCAGGATGTGATGTCCCCAGACTGACCTGTAGCCACACCGCTTCAAGTTTACACAACACATTTTTTCCAAGTGACTGCGACCTCATTGCACTAGAGTTACAGGAATGTAATGACTCTAAATGTCTTTAGATTTTCATCATAAAAAAAAATTATTAGCATGTCACACACAGATTAGCTGCTTCTCTAATACTATCCATATGGGCTTCATGGTGTGTCTGTGGGACACTGCCGCCATTGACATCTGTGACAGGTTGGTCATTTTTATGATGTGTGATATTGTCAGGTGTTCTCCTGAATCTGGTCGTTGTCGTCCTGTTTTTCCCATGTCACACTGGGTTTATTGTTATTTGCAATCCATAAGCATCGTGTCAGTGATGATATGAGGGGAGAAGGACAACACTAGGAAGGTGGAGGGGGCTGGATATTGGCAGAAGACTTGACTCTTCCAGTCATGGCTGTAAGGTGTAGGGGTTGATACGTGACCGGAAAAACATGCCAGTTGTGTGGTAGGTTAAGAGAAAGGCACTACATGGTCAGAAAGAGAGGGTGGGGGGGATTTTTGGGAGAAAACACTAGGAATTTTATGATGTGTAAACAGGCCACCTGTTGGTGCTTTTTTTGGTGGGGGTTCATGGGTAGTGACAAGTGCAGTGGTATTCCACTTGGCTTCAAGAGTGCTTCTGTGGTCATCTGGGGAAGTGGTGGGAGTTGCTTCTTGACACTCCTGAGGGAATAGGACCTCAGGTCCCACGTTCAGAAGCTCCAACACTTGCTTCCTTGGTGCTGTAGCTTTGTGTTGAAGGGAGCAGGGGACTTTGAGAATGATTTGTTGTGATGGATGGTTGCAAGCTGCATAAGACCTGTTATGCGACAAGCCTGAGCAAACAGGCTGTTAACGGGATTGCATTTCTCAGACTAATGAGCTTGCTGTTGATCTTGTGAGGAAGCTGCTGTCCAATCCTGTTCCATCACTTTGGCCCATGGGAGACTTTTAGAAATAAACTGAATACGACTGATCCCATATTTTCTTTGCAGCATTAGCCCTGCACAGGTTTGAGGTTCTGAATACATCTTGGTGGTTCCAACTCTTGAACCCTTTGGACCCAGACAGTGATAAAGACTACATTCTGATGGTGTCATAATTTACCGTGTTACCCATTGGTAGGGCCAGCTTGGTTTGGGGTCTAAACTGGGTCACTCTGTCCTGTATATGATATATCTCTGGTCTAGTAGATATTTCTGTAGGAGACTTTAGTTCAGGATTATTTTGCGAGATAAATTTAAAGAGGGCAGTTCAGGTTGTGGATGGTTTTATGCAGCATATTAGTAGGAGAGAGGAATGGAAATGTCAGTTGTGTCCTGAGAGCTCGATACTTAATGCTACAGCAATCCTCTGCATGCCATTACTCTCACGGCGGCCAAAGGCAGCAGCACCAAGCCTGCTGCATTAAGGACTAGCTGACAGCAAGCCTGGACCTTAATGAATCCCTACAGAGATGTCCACTTACTATACATGGTCACGCTATTTAGTGACCACTACTGTTAGCTAGTATCTAAAACGGAGAGGATTATTGCGTAAGGTTGCGGTTTCTTTGAACTATCCTGTGCATTCTATTCCAACGATTCGCCACTTTCTCTTTCACTAAGATGTGTGAAAAGATCTTCAGTGTGGGGGTGTTTATTTGACAATGGTTACTGTGGGGGGAGAGTAGCCAGTCTTTTGGTTGAATCCAGTATGGATCTGAATCATGGATCAATACCTTACAGCTTGGCAGGAGAAGGTTCATTTTGACAGGAAAAGGAAAAAAAAATCTGGATCATTTATCCAGCCATACATCACTCTTCTAATGGCTTATCGTGGTGAAGGTTACGGAGGAGGATCATTTGCAGCAGCGATATTTGACTTCATTTCAGTTAGATGCATGAAGCCATTATGTTTTAAGTGGTTTTTTATGGACATGCTCCTCAGCAGACAGGGTGAACCTCCTGCATTTACACTCGTCTCCTTGTGACGTTGGCTGGGATTTCCTCCTCGTTTTCTTCCTCTTTCCGATGCCCCTCCTCCACTGTGGTGGTATTAAATTTTGGCTTGGGAGAAACGCGCTTTAGTCTAGAAAGTTTATAGTTCTCATTACAGCAGAAAGGAGGTAAATCAGGTGCCTCAGTGTCCGGGCTGATTCTGCTGAGCGGCTGCTCTCCAGGACCAGTGATGAATAGCGTTGGTCTGTCCCGTTAGCTGCTTAAATGTCATTTTCAGTGTTATTCTTGGCTGTAGCCTCATACCACACCTTCAGTAGGGAAAGCAAAAGGAAATGGGATAGCTTAGCTCACTCTAGCTCTATTCGGTTAAGCAAAAGTGAAGATTAAGTCAAAACTTGGCCGCTTGCTCTTGACATCTCCTGAATTGAAAGTGGTTTTCCAGTATCCTGGATTGAAGTAGGTGGTGGAGTGGCTGTTTTACAGTGCTGAGGTATACTATGGACACTGCAGGTTTTATGGGGGGACGTTGTTTTACAGTGCTGAGGTATAC
>JAODLC010000042.1:15787841-15806116 GCA_026781145.1 Hippopotamyrus pictus | reverse complement strand
AGATGAGCGAGCGGGTCAGCGCCCTGGCCCGGCACGACTTCCCGGAGCAGCCGCACGAGAACGCCCACCTGGCCTGCCTGGTGAGATGGCAGGGCGAGGCGGGCCAGGGCGGGGGGGCGCATTCTGTGCTCTTAATGGTGCACTGATCTGTGTTTTGATAAGCGGGTCATTTTAATATTCTCCAGTTACTTACATGTTACCCAGCATCCATTCGTAGTCACCTGAATCACATGAATTGGTACCAGTTCTACTCAGTTTAATGGCTGCATTCATTTATGTCACATGACCAGTCCAGGAGTACAGCTGGTAACAAACAACAATAATGCAAGCTTTAGTCGAAGTGCAAACCTAGTGAATAGTGAAATAATTCTCTGTTACAGTGCTTCTCAGCCCAGCCCTCAGGGACCCCCAGATAGTCTACATTTTTGCTCCCTCCCTGCTCTCAAAACACCTGAACCAAACAATCAAGCAATCAAGACCTGGAACAGGTGTGCTGGGAGCTGGGAGGGAACAAAAATGTGAGTTCTGTGGCCCACCCCCGAGGATTGGGCTGAGAAATGCTGCTCTATTAAGGTTCAGCGCTTTGTTGTCAAATGATTCAACTATGGCTACGGGGAGAGGAGGGTTAGGGTTCCATCTCCATGGCGACAGAGCAGAACTCACGTTTCTCTCAGGTGGAGACGGAAGGGCTGCGTCGCTCCATCCAGAACCTGGGCGTGCTGCTGACCACGAGCGCCGTGGGCCACACCAGTGTCGCCACAGGGGAGGGGCTAAAGCACGCACTGGTGGGCCAGCAGGCCACTGTCACCGTCACCACCAAGGACAAGGACAGCGAGCTGGTGCGGACAGGCAACGCGGTGCTGCGCGCCGAGATCGTGGCGGCGGACGGCACGCGTGTGGAGCCTGAGGTGGTGGACAACAAGAACGGCACTTACGAGGTGTCCTACACGCTACGCACCGAGGGCGAGTATACCTTCTCGCTGCTGCTCTACGATCAGCCCGTGCGTGGGAGCCCCTTCCGGCTGCGTGCCGTCAAGCCCTCCGACATGCCGCAGTCGCCCGACGACGTCAAGCGCCGCGTGAAGTCGCCCAGTGGGGGCGGGGGCCACGTGCGCCAGAAGGCCGTGCGACGGCCCTCCAGCATGTACAGCACCAGCAAGAAAAAGGAAAACCCCATTGAGGATGAGCTCATCTACAGAGTGGGTACGTCCTTCAGCCTGTCCTTTGGAACTTCCCGTGGTTCCTCTGGATCTTCTCTGGAGCTTCCTGGGGTTCTTCTGGATCTTCTCTGGAGCTTCCTGGGGTTCCTCTGGATATTCTCTGGAGCTTCCTGGGGTTCCTTTAGAAACTCTCTGGAACATCCTGGGGTTCCTCTGGAAGTTCTTTAGAATTTCTTGGGAGCTTCTTTAACCTCAGCTGATGGTTGAGTTTTACGCATGAACTGCAAAATTACACATTTTCTAAAAATGACAGACGAAAAGGGTCTAATCCCCTTTCCCCTGAGTAGGATGAGCAGATATCTGTAGATGAATGATGTATTTTTTAAGTGCATGCGTTCTACCGTGTTTTCCATCTTTAGTTTTAGTTCTTTGAATTGACTGTCTATTGTTTGGGAAGATATTCAGTTCCCATCGACCTTGCCTGATCTCCTTGCAGGCACTCGAGGCAGGGAGAAGGGGGAATTCACCAACCTGCAAGGCATCTCAGCCTCGAGTAATGGGAGAGTCGTGGTGGCAGACAGCAACAACCAGTGTATCCAGGTGAACTTGATTATGAGAGAGAGGCACTTTTTTAAACCATGAGTAGACACTGGAAACTTCTTTAAATCCTCCTCTTAAATCCTGTACCGTCCTTCCATGATAATTCTTGCTGAAGCACATTAAATCACCACCTGGAATCTTTTCTGCCAGTATATATATGTCACTTCATCCCTTTGATTGAGTCTTACAAAAATTTCTCCTAAATTTGAAGGTGTTCTCCAATGATGGACAGTTTAAACTGAGGTTCGGGGTCAGAGGTCGTTCTCCCGGGCAGCTCCAACGTCCTACTGGTGTCACTGTGGACACGAATGGTGACATCATAGTGGCCGACTATGACAACCGATGGGTCAGCATCTTCTCCCCTGATGGGAAGTTCAAGGTAGGACCTTGTCTTGAAGTTCCTGTACCAACTAAGCCATCCCCGTCCTTATCCCATAAAGTCTTAGTTAGCAAATCACTTACACCTGAGATAACATTCAAGTAATGGAAGAGAATAATTTATTGCTAAGGTACAATGAAACCAAACACTCCCTTAAACTTCTAATGTCTTGAGTACTGTCTTGTTTGTACTAGTTGGCATCAGTTTTCTTTGCAGTGCCACAGTTTTTCCACTCTCTAGTTCGCCGGGTGGTTATGCGTTAGTTTTGTGTTAATTTATGTAGCACCTTAGTCTGAGAGAAACGCTGTTTCATTTTTAACTGTGTACTGCACTCAGCTGTGTATGGTTAAAAATGACATTAAAGACCTACTTGATTTGACTACTTGACTATCCCAATAACTAAGATCATCCTGTGACCCTTGACCCTGATACCTTACTGCCAAATGTCATCCTTTGCAGAACAAAATCGGAGCCGGTCGTCTCCTGGGCCCTAAAGGTGTGGCTGTCGACCGGAATGGTCACATCATCGCCGTCGACAACAAAGCCTGCTGCGTCTTCATCTTCCAGTCCAACGGGAAGCTGGTCACCAAGTTCGGGGCTCGGGGGACATCCGACAGGCAGTTTGCAGGTACATGGTTGTTGACTGTGGAACCTCAAGCAGACGGGTCAGGTATGGCGGGCGGTTTCCCGGCATCACAGAAAGTTTACAGACTGATGCCTCCAACTGTTAAGCCAAGCACTGCATGCTGGTGTCTGCACACCCAGGAATTTCCTCCGAAAGATCAAAGGAGCTTCATTCGTTCTTGGCTGGGCTTTGAGTTCCCATTGGAACCCTGTTTCTGCAGCTAAAGGCTTGTGCTTCTGAGGCAGCTGCACCGCACGCCTCTTACTCGCTTCTGCGACTTGAGTGCGATCGTCGTCCTAATTTTCTAGCTGACCCAGTAAATGATGCTGCCCCTGTTATTTCCTCTGACAATATTTTTGTGGGTATTTTGCAAGTTCACTAACAGCACCAGGAGAGTTTAAGACAAGAATGTTCCTGTTTGGCTTAGAGGAGCAGACAAATGATAGAAGGCATCTCCAGGTCTTAATGTCTGTTACAATTATGCTTTTTCTTTAGAAAATGCTGGGAATAAGGTCCCCCCTCCCCTGACATGGTAAATAAAGTGGTTGGCCAGATTTACCCCACCTTGAGTTCCAGTGTTTGAAAGGTCAAATCTGTCCAGCTGTCATCTGCTTTTATTTTATCATTATTATTTTTTTAGTTTTCCGTTTTCTCACTCATAGCTTTGCCCTCATGTGCTTGTGTCTGGACCTGTTTTTTTTTTTTTTTTTTTTTGTTTCTCCTGGTATGTTTATCTACAATCCTTGGCCTCCCTCCCACGCCCAGTCCAAAGTTGAAACTTAACCCTGTTTCTCCGGCACAGCGGAATTTCGATGTGAAGCCGCTAGCTCCTCTCCAGCCCTTACCATGCGTACAAGGCTGCCGGCCTCGTGCTTTACCCCATGGGCCAAAATATTTCACTTAGCCCTGAGCCAAATCTCCTCCACAAACACAACCGCCTCCCCAGCATCTCTAATCTGGCTGATTGCCCCCACTCTTGCCTTCTGACTACTGCTGTGGAATGCATGTACTTAATGCAGACTGTCAGCTTCAGCTGTAGCACCCCCACCCCTTATGTCATGGCCCCGTTTTCACTAGCACACCGCAGAGCCTTACGCCATAAAGGCAGCCCTCCCTTCAGCGGCCTCTGTTCCAGCGCCCCCCCCCCCCTCGAGTGTCCTGGATTGCTGGTGTGGTGCATGGAGCGGGCAGTGGCTGCAAAGGATGCGAAGATTACCAAGAGCTCTGCTACTATTGCTGTGAATACTATTGGCTAAGAGGCTGACCAATCGGGATGCTTCTAACACTAAAGGAGGAGACCTCCCACCTGTGGGAACCCCCTATGCTACCCTCTGTCGTCGGCCTTTCATTTCTAACCTTACCTTTGTTGTGTTTACTTCCTTTTAGAAAAAAGCGGTGCAAACAATGCACTGGATCACAAGCTTAGTAAATCTGGCCCCACGTTCAGTAAGTATCGTGTGACCCGTTAACCCGAATCCGATCCACGCCTGCGTCCGGGACAATCAAACCGTCAGCCTGCACATCGCTCCCGGGCTGAGTCCTGAGAGAGTCACTGAAGAGTCACTGTGACTCCAGTCAGATTTGATCTCTGGTAACTGTGGTAGACTGTCTTCAAAGGCTTCTCCTTTCCATGATTGTCTTCCTCACCCAGATCACAATTTTTTACTTCAGCAGAGATTTCCTGGAAATTAAACAAAAACTAAATAAAGCTAATCAATGTCTTTGATTTTAAACAGCTAATATGGTTTGATTTTTTTTCCTCACCTACTTTTTTATTTTAAAAAATAGAAAAAAATGACCTCGCTTAGCCTGACATATATTTAAACGTTTTCCCCGATCAAGGAACATCCTCTCAGCCACGGAGCCCCTAACTCTGACACCTTGTGACATCATTAACTAAAGCCTGTATCTCTCCTTACCTCTGTCCTTTTGCCTTAAGGTCCACACTTCGTTGCAGTGAATAACAAGAATGAAATAGTGGTGACTGACTTCCACAATCACTCTGTTAAGGTAGGAATAAAGTCATATAGTAAAACGAAACATCCTACCTCAGACCATATTAATGTCTTATTTTCCATGGCAACATTTGGAGCAAGGCCATTTCAGTATTTATATAGTGGGACCCCAGTGTCCGCGGTCAAAAAAACTGTTTAAAAATTCCACAAACGGTTCATAAGTTTCCTAAAACATCAGAATGCCTTTAATCCCTTTACAGTGAGATACAATGTACTTTATTATTACTGTATGTAATATTGATGATGTCTTACTATGCATAATTTATCAATTAAACTTCACCATATGTTTGTATGTGAAAATCATTTTATATATGGGGTCCGTGGATGGTTCACTTTTATCTGTGGTGTCGGCTACCTGTGGTCGGTCTTGGAACTTATCACCCGCAGATACAGGAGGTCTACCGTACTTGGGTACTTCTGTATTGAAAGACAGGTTAATTTTCTTCAGAGAGAGCAATGCCTTATGGGATATGAACACATGACCAACAAGGAATGGTAATCTCAAATTACCCATAACCCTCACTGCAGTAACCATTCCTCACACATCACTCTCTAATTTCAGTCTAAACTGTTGGCATGGCAGCAGTGAGTTCCTCACACTCCGATAGCGGTGACTGAAGCCCTCCTTCGCCCTCTCATCACAGGTGTACAGTGCTGACGGGGAGTTCCTCTTCAAGTTCGGGTCCCACGGGGAGGGCAACGGCCAGTTTAATGCCCCCACAGGTGTGGCGGTCGATGCCAATGGGAACATCATTGTCGCCGACTGGGGCAACAGCCGTATCCAAGTACGTGAACCTCTAACTCGTATCGTTAACCTCTGCTAGTGTACATGCTGCTAGTGAGTTTACTAAAAAATGCGGCAAATAATCGCAGGTCATATGCTCAGAAGGGCGGCCAATCAGGAATAGCTTACTTTGTAGGGGATCCGGTACCCTAACAGTATGTCTGTTCTTTTTCAGGTGTTTGACAGCTCCGGGTCCTTCCTGTCCTACATAAACACCAGTGCAGACCCCCTGTACGGCCCACAGGGCCTGGCTCTGACCTCCGATGGCCATGTGGTGGTGGCGGATTCGGGAAATCACTGTTTCAAGGTGTACCGCTACCTGCAGTAGGTATCCCCTTGAAGGAGACCCGAGACGTAGGACATAGACTGGGTGCAATCATACTTTGTTTTCATTCTGTCTTCATCTTCACTTTGCACATCAGCAACGCAGACCTACCGAAGTCTGCTAAGCTCTCTCCGAATGAGGAGAAAAGGACAAATATGCATTACATCAAGAAATCTTTTGCACACTGTTTGATCTCTACTGATGGGGGTATGACAAGGTGAAACCTTATTGCGAAACTGCTGAAGGACTCAAAAAAAATCGAATGTATACAAATGGAATATGCCATTGAACATGGAAGGGATTTTAAAAGAGTGATGTTTGTATAGCTAAAGTTTTTGACCACCCCTATCTGCCAGGATCACGGGGTAACCAAAATAGTAGCTGGACTTCGACAGAGCAACAGTCATTTCCCCATTGCATGAAGTTGTAGTTTTCTGAAGCAGACCTTCTGGGGGAATGTGACTCTTTTTGATTGATTGGCTTTTTTGTTTTCCAAGTTTTCAAATCAAACTGAAACCACCCGCCCCCTGGACCGTGTCAGTGCAGCTATTGGACAAAATCACTCTCTCTTTTTTTTCTTTCTCAAATTTGGTTTCAATCCTCTGTGCATTTTATTCTGTTATATATTTGCATACACATATATGTGGCTGTACACTCACGCTTATGTATGCATACAGTTGATACGCTTATCAGTTCCCTGTACGTACCTGACGAGCAATGCTGCTCTTTGACTGCCGACGAATGCAGCGTCATCAAAGCACATAGACCCAAGGATGGGCAGCCACTGCACAGCCTGCACACAGCATTCAGAACAGGAGTATGTAGTACTGTATTTATTCAAAACAGCGACGGTACAGCTGGTCACATGGTTCTGTTTCTTTTTTTCTTTATAAATAAGAAGATAAAGACAAAACCTTTTAATTTATTACTTTATTTTCTACATGATTTCGCCTTTAAAAAAATATTTTTCTAAATTGATGTGTTGGATCTTATCTGCCAAATATCTAGTGTAAGCCTGGACACAATCCAGAATCGGGGTCTCAAAGCCGCCAACAGATCCTCGCGCTCGTCTCGCCTGTTTCCATGGCAACAGGCGAAGGCGGAACCTCATCCCCATTCATTTGCCAAACTTGGTTTGTTGATGCGGTTGCACTTAATATGAAAATAATTACTTTCAAAAATGTAATATCAATATGCCTATTTGACTGTAAATATTATCATATGAAGTAAATTATATGTATAAGGACCTGGCAGCTGGAATATTGTTGCCATCAATTTAACAGTATTTGTATTTATTTTTCTATTTGTTTAGTGTCCATGACACACTTTGTCCGAGGTTCACAAGCGTTTTATATAAGGCATCTCCTTTCTCATGGATAGCGCGCATAATCTCTTCCGTTCAAGTGACATTGTCAGAACTGTGTTAGTCCGACGTCCTGTTGTGTTTGCAAAAACTACCATGGCAAAAAATAAATAAATCTATAAACATATGAATGTCATTCAGCCGTATGGATTTTCTCGAAGGGTCCAGAGAGCAGAACATCGATCGGACGGCGTGGGCGTTTTTTCCTCCGTTTGAGAGCGGTACCTTTCTTGCATGGTGACTATATGATTTCATTTATAATGGTCTGAAATTCCAGCTTAGTGTTGCCCGTTATTCCTTGCTGTCGTTTTATGCTCCCTTAATTCATTTGTTCCACATTATGGATATTGCCTTTTTATAGATAAGTCTGTTCAACAGTTTGTTCCATCTGCGTCTTACCATGAAGTAATGATTCCTAATGCATGATGGCGCGCTTATATTAGAAGTTGTGGACAGAGGTCCCAGAGGCTTCTGTAGAAAACGTTAAAACCGTCACCGCACCTCTGTGTGAAATGCTGGATTTCATTACTACGGTGTGTGTGCTGTAAACCTGTACATATTAAACTGCTGAAAAGCCTGCGGGGCTTCTGCGCTGCTTTATTTGTGTCGGTGAGAAAGCGGGGAAAGGGACCGTCACCGGAGAGAAGACGGGGACGGGAAGAGACTGATAACTGGGGTGACGTCACACTTGTTAAACCATTAATTCAGCTTCGCTGTGAGAATGATGCTGAACATACTTTGCAAAAACAGCAAAATGTCCTGAATAATGCTTATTGTTTTAAGGCTAGTATATGAGGACCCAACACACTCAGTTCAGTTCTGACATAAATCTATAAGGGTAATATTCTGAACGATGTGCTATGAAGACAAAAATTGTGTTTTGTGGCATTATGGGATACATGCTCAAATTTGTCAGTGAGACATACGTAGAGTTAGACTTTTTTAGAAGAAATAGTGGATATCATAGAAATTGGTGACTTCATATCCTTAGCAACTGCCACTATCTTTCTAATTTTAGCCATGTAAGTGCTTGGTGCTCCCTTCGGATGACATCATGGACATGCAGTGAACAGATTTACAGTGTGACTTACACAGCTTGCCTCACGCATGCAATAAACATAGATCCGTCCTGGGGGTGAGGACCTGCTCTGTGTATTTTTCTTTGGAGTAGGTCCCTAACTTTGATTCCTGTTTAACAACAAATAAGACAAGCCAATATGATCCAACCTTGAAGTGCTGCCCATGTGACATCCTACTAAGATTATGGAAGAAATTCCCGTATGCATGGTTGTGTTTCAAAAGTAAATATTCAACTGAAAGTATCATCCATACTGTGTGTGGGATCCCTATTCTTTTTCCTCATGCAGTCCAAAGTTATGCACTTAGGCTAGTCGGCGTCTCTGAATTGCCCGTAGTGTGTGTGAGTGTTTGTGCATGTGTTTGTCCTGCAGTGCACTGGGATCACATCTAGGGAATTCCCAGCCGGGTGTGCAGTGCTTCCTGTGCAGTGCTTCCTGTGCAGTGCTTCAGGTTCCCCTGTGATCAAGCTAAACGGCTAGAAGATGCATTTATCTATCCTGCTTTATATAGGGCTGAGCGATTCATTTAAAATCAATTAAAAAATTTTAACTTCAGTTATGATTTTGGCTTCCAAGGATCATCAAAACAGAATAATCGAGATAAAACGATTCCTGTGCCACATTTCGTATCGCAGTGATACTCCCGTTTTGTTATAAATTTCCAGGCCTTTTTCAATTTGGTTGTCAGTTAAATTATATTTAGAGTTGAAGAAAATCAACTGTTCGAAAGACAAGTTTTTTCAAAGTTCAAAAAATGCATGATAGCAGTTGTGTTAAATAATCATCTCAGTATCGACCAAAATAATAGCGATTATAATTTTTGAATAATCCAGCGGCTATAACTTTATGACAATATTTAGTAAAAATCAAGCAAGTTATTTTTCGTATTTTAATGACTTGCAGTAATATCCAACATCACAGTCCTACACTCCACAAAGCTAAAAAAAAATTGTCGACGTTACACAAAGTCACTCCCTACAGATATCCTACAGCGTGAGGAAAAAACAGGAATGGAAGGAGAAGTGACAAAGTTGTCTACATGCCATCTCCATCTCGGCTTACCTTTAATTAACTTGTCACCATATTCCCTCATTGCTCTCGGATATGTGTCTCGGCAGAGCAGGATGGGGTACTAATCTATCCGCACCTTTCTATCTCAGAGTCTGTATCTCTGATGCCCTCAACTGACCCAATCATGTACAAATTCAGATATCTAAAGCCAGGCATCAGCCGTACCATCTTAGGTAGCTCTACGGCCGTGGGAATCTCCACCTGGTGTGGTCATTTGGAAGAGCACTGCCAAAATCAGCGGGGATACAAGCCAACATAGCAACCATCTGCTCACCAGGTCCGGAAAGTTCTTCCGCTGTCTCTCAGTGAGGCTCAGAAGGAGCTTCTACCCTCACGCCATCAAATTATTTAATAATCATCACCCACATAGCAAGATGAGTCTGAACCGGATTTAGGCCTAAAGTCATTCAGAAATTGCCACAGATCCGTAAACTGAATCTGGCCTGACCCATAACTGCACCAGAGTCAAAAGTTAAATTCAGATCCACCCTCAACGGGGGCAATGAGTGGCTTGGTGGGCGATGCTGCTGTACTGGGCCTCAGGAGATTGCCAGTTCAAGTCCTGGCTTCGCCAGTGGGGGCTGTACATAATCTGACCCTCCAGTGTGACCCCCCCCCCAAGCTAGGGAGAGTAAGATGGGGTCAGTGAAGAGAAGTTTTCTAATGCGCTTGTGCAAATAAAGCCTGGCTGTTTTGCTAAATGTAGCTCAGACCCAGAATCCTACCTTAACAGGTGGAATAGTCACATATCTGCGGGCCCTTGAGCAAGGCCTTCAACTCCCAGTTCTGGGGGTGCTACCTGTTGGCTAATCCTGTGCTCTGACCTCCAAACTATGCGGCGGATGTGTTCCAGAGTAGCTGTCTTTGTGTAAGTAGAAGTGTTTATTAAGGTGTGCTCCAAGAGCCTAAGGTAGGATCCTGGGGCAGAATTTAAGCTGCATATCTGCACAACACCACTGTGTCTTTTCCTCGAGGTCAGACAACATGCAGCACTACCAGAGCTGGGCGATAAAGGCCTTTGCTCAAGGGCCCACAAACGTGTGACCATTCCGCCAGGGCTGGGGCTCAAACCGGTGACCTTCTGCTCGTAAGCACGGACACTTAGCCCACTGATCCACTCACCACCAACGTACATCAAGGAAGGATCCTGGGGTCGAGCTGGTCGGCAGTCGGTCTGGGGAAAAAAAAGAGTCTTAACCACATTTAAGAAACAAACATGTACTTTGTACAGGAATAGGAGCATGGGAATACTTGTCTTCACTGACCCCATCTCACTCTTCATAGCGTGAGTCACACTGCAGGGTTAGCTAATGCGCAGGGCCCACTGCCAAAGCCAGGGTTTAAGCCAGCAACCTCCGGACCACAGGCACAGAGACTTAGCTCACTGAGCCACTCACAGCCCCTTTGGACTTCGGTCTGAGTTTAACTTCTGACTCAGGTGCAAATATGGGCCAAATTCAGTAACATTCAACGTAAATCTGTCCCATATAGGGTCCTTATCTGTTTCAGATCCAGAAAGCGGATTCGGAAAGCGGTTGTGCAAAAAAGACAGCAGGCCAGATCCGGGTTTACAGATCTGTAGCAATTTCTGAGCAACTTCTGGCCCAGATCCAGTTCAGACTCATTTTTACTTTGTCAGCAGTTATAATCTAATAGTTGTACCTTATTTATGCACTTGTTGCAAATCCCTGGTCTTTTTCCAGTGTAAATTACCTTCTTTATTACATAGTTATTATCTGGTTACTTAGTTTTAACATCTTAATTGCTTCACTGTTTTTATTAAGGCAGATTTCATCACCTTTCATTTCCCTGAATGATATAGCCTCACTGTAAAAAAAAATATATAAAATCCTTGATTCCTTAAAAAAAGCTTACTAGGACTTTGCACTTTGCACACAAGTAAATTATATAACACAAGAAGGTCTTTAACTCACGCCAGTCCTTGCCTATGGAATGGATACTTTGTAAAAGACATACATTCCTGTGGCAGAAGCTTCAGCAAATTCCTTTAAAAGCAAATATGAATCATGTTTACATGAGCCAGCCACGAGTTGGGGGGGGGGGGGTTATGACAGCTAGACAGAAATGGAAACACCTTAAATAAGGCTACCCATATAAATCGTTTATGAATGGTTTATAATCTGGTTATTAATTAGTTTATAACACTTTGTAAATTATTATTATTAGACAATTTTAAACAAGTTATAACAGTTTTCTTTTTATTAATGAGTTACTGCGATTTACAAGCGGCAATGGGAACCTTATAGTTAAGTTTACCGGAGGCACAAATACTTAGGAGCAACTTACTTACTGTTCATCCATTTTCTATAGCTACTTGTCCTCTTCAGGGTCCTGGGGGGCCAGAGCCTATGAGCACCAGGCAGGGAACAACCTAGGATGGGGCACTGACCCATCGCAGGGCACAGACACTCACCACTCACTCATAGGTGCATATCTGTGGACAATTCGGTGATGCCAATTAACCTCAGAATGTTTCTGGACTGGAGGGGGAAACAAAGCACTCATAGAAACACAGTGAGCCATGGCAGAGATTCAAACCCTGATCCCAGGGGGGTGAGGCAACAATACTAACCACATTACCACCATGCCGCCCCTTAACTCGAGTATTCCTGACGTACAAATCATGAACAAAGTTGCTACTTGCGATAAAAGCGTTATCATGATTCACTAATGATGAAATCAGTATTTCACCTGTTATTCATAACTTGTTCCTTCAGTAGTTCCTTAGTAGTTCACAATGATTTATTGAATTCACAGATATTAATGACAATTCATTAATGATCAATTAACATGACATCAGTATCTCACGTGTTATTCATTACTTGTTCACAAAATTTTACAGAACTGAGAAATAGTATTAGAGATACAAGGCAGCACAGCTCATTAATGATGAACGAACACAAGTTCACCATGTAACCAAGTTGGTGATTAATTCATGCATAAGTAATAGAATAAAACTACATTTTTTGTGCCCCGTCAGATAAAGTATTACCCCAAAAGAACAACAGAACCCTTTTTTACTTGGAAGACGAACATCATGATGAATGTGGCTGAAATTCTTCTAACAAGTGCTGAAGTCTTAGATAAATATTTGAGGAATAATCCATAGTCGTGAATAAGTTGGATAAAATCACGTGATAAATTTATTTGAAAATACGTACATTATGTATATTAACACCTGTGTGCAGGAGTGCCATTGATCACTGGTAGTGTAGCGCCATCTGCTGTGATAATTTGTAATAATTCAAGATAAAACACACACCCCATCATACAGGCAGAGTAAAAGGGCCTTTGTCACCTTTGATTAATGAAGCCATGAAGGAAAATTAGTCTGACGTATTTTACGCAAATACCTTCTACCTACGATTGCTCGCTGTGGGATACTCTCACACACTACTCCCCACATTCTGTATGCTCACAATGACAGTAAATATCACCACTACAGAGAGAGGTTTGAACTGTTTAACCTGTTAACCTCAGGCAGGCTGGTTACACAGTTCAGTTGAAGGTAATGCAAAGGTGTGTGGGACTTTCAGCATGTTTACTCAAACGTTCCTACTAAAACATCGTCACACTCCTTTTAGATTATTCACTTTGCCTTTCTCCCTTACTCATGCTCAACGTCCTTCACACGTTGTACCTTCGACATGGACGGACTGCCTGGTTTCTGTATGACGCCATCAGGTTGCTTAGACCCAACAACAGTCTTATGGAAAACCACTGAGAGACGTCCTTGGCTTTAGAAGCTGATAACACCTTATCTTTCTGGGGGGGGTCAAAACACTGAAACAAACCCAAACGCTTCTCATGGGCCCACGAGTGACGAGTGCTCATCTTTTCATTACGTCGTTTCATAAAGGTATCAACTGTACATTAAAATTAACCACCAGTCATGGAACTCAGCCATCTCCAGAGCTTCCAGCAAAATCAAACTGGTTTAAAGACAAACGTGTTAATTACAGTTACATTTTATTCTCCAGAGATTTTGACAGTTCATTACAGACAATCTGAAATGTCAGATATAGCTAATAACTACAAAACTTAAAAAAAAAACAAAAAAAAAAAAAAAACCAGGAAGTTCATGGGTTAAAAAAAAGGAGAAAAATACACCAACACGTCTATCTTTGAGGGAGGTTAGGGTGGCTAATCTGCACTCAGGTGATAATTTATCGTGTTGACAGAAATATCTGACTGACATGTTAAAAAAATCCGAAGAGGGCTACGCACAGCGCATAAAAATATAACCTGCTCTGGAAAACGAGCTTTGTTTAAAATTTAAATCTCATAAAAACTCGTAGATCTGCTACACTTGACTGAAATGACCTAATATCAATTGCACCAGCAACAATACCAAGAATTATAATGACAAATAGCATCAGTTTCGCTTAAAGCTACAGGCACATATAAAGCATAAACACTGTTCAGAAGGACAACAGCCAGACAGGGCTGCGGCCCATTTCATTTTTTAAAGAACATCACGCCCAAATAACTATGGCAGAGTGACCAGAACGCACCCCAAAGCCCAGCTGCAATGCCTGCACTCATTTGCTGAGAATGCTTATCCAGAGGATTCAGAAAAAGGTTGGAATCCTTGATTTAAAATAATAATAAAACACAACGTTAAATAACCAAAAATGACACACAAATGCAAGCAGAAAGACACTTTTCCTGAAACCGGTTAAAAGTGGAAAGTTCAACCGCAACTGTTCTCAGAAATGAAAAAACTACCTTCAGTCAAACTCCATTAATGAATTTCATGATTAGACAAAAAAAAATAACTGAAGTTCAAATACACATCTAGATGCTACACTGCATTTAATCAGATTTCATTTACCATTATTTTACTGCACATCAGCTACTAAGAATGTCTACTTGCAATAAAAAACAGGTCACTGTCACAAGAAGAGTTTGCACTAGAAGGGTTAACTTTTAAACACATGGGCAGGGCAGCTAAAAACATTCGGCATCCCTTTTTGCAGTTTTGATACCGCAGTTCCTTTTCAAGTCTGTCATCCGCAGGTTTCAGTAATAATGGCAGATGCGCATCCGCAGGTTTCAGTAATAATGGCAGATGCGCATCCGCAGGTTTCAGTAATAATGGCAGATGTGCATCCGCAGGTTTCAGTAATAATGGCAGATGTGCATCCTGCTTCCAGGATTGTTCTTCCCGGGGCTGAAGAACGGACAGACGGGGTCGTCAAAGTATGCGTCAAAGGTGTAGACGCGCTTCATGGTGACGGCATCATAGAAGGACACCCTGCCGCCGTCGTAGTCTAGGTAGACGCCCACTCGCGGGGTGTTCCAGTATTCGGCGATGGGCAGACGGGCATCTTCCTCGTTGGCATACAGCCGATCCTGCAGGCAGAGGCTCCAGTACCCGGCCGAGGGTGACAGGTTCACGAAACCCTTGCGGTTGCTGTACTTGGTGGTGACACCCAGGTACCACACCCCCTTGTCACGGACGTCCACCTCCCAGTAGTGCTGCCCGGACGAGAACTCGGCCGTGGACAGAACCCCGAAGAAGCGGGTGAACTTCTGCGGCAGGTCTGGTTCCTGGGACCGGCTCCGTGCCTCTTCCACTGCCGTATCGTGCCCGCTGACCACCAGGTTGGGGTGGGCGGTGTCCGTGTCCAGGGTGAGGTTGGACGGACCTGTGGAGAGCAGAGAACCAAGATGGCGCACTCCCGAAGGCGCATTTGCTCTTTCTGTAATCGTTTGCACGGTTTTCATTATCGCGTCTTGCCAACACCATCGTGCCCCTCAGAGATTCTACAATATTGTGTCTGCAGAATTAGTTTGAATATAAACCCACGGTTATTAGGAGACCCTTACGTGGACAAATCACCTCGTGTTTTTTCTTGTACCCACAAGGAAGCTGCACTTACCTGTTTTTAGCACGTGAATCATCTTCTTCCACAGGATGAGCTGAAGGGGACCTTTGAACTCCTCCCAGTTTGGCAGGAAGTCGGTAGATTGTACCGCAATCGCCTGGACAGGCCTTAAGGGAATCACAACAGGTACATTTACCACAAGCATACAGCGTCAATTAACATTATTAAGAAATGACACCAATGAAAGGATAAATCAAATGAGAAAAAAATACCTTGAAGTAGTCTGTGAAATGCCCTACAGAAAAGAAGTTAAGACAATTAACATTCTGAAGATATAAGCAAAACTGACAGATGACACGGACAAATCAGAGATACATCCAAATGTAATCTTGGAAAGCGAACCTCAAAGCTGCTGCAGTCTGAGAGGCTTCGCTGGACGTCTGAGATGGCCACGTCCACAGCCGCCATCTCACGCTCCACCTCCTTCAGGTTCTCCTCGATCATGGAGACGTACGTGTACTCCTCCGTATCCAGGCTGGCCAGAAGCTCATCCTTTTCATCCAACAGGAACTGAACCAGCTCCCCCACCTCATTCTCAATCTTCTCTTTCAGCTCCTGTTTCTTAAGCTGGTTTGCACACACAAAAATCTGTTCGATTGGATGGATTTCCAAAACCATACTGGCCAGTATATCACCAAATGAATATTACATTTATTAAAAGCTGGTTCATATATAGAAAACAGGAAAAACAAAGATTTTTTAAGCAGATCTGGGAAGGGTTTCATAAAGCAGGATTTCTCAGTAAGCTGGGTTAACTTAAGCTAGAAGTCATGACTGTCCAATAGGAATGCTCCTTACCTACTCTCATTGGACAATCACGAGTTCTAGCTTAAGTTAACCCAAGGAAATGAAGAAGTTGCTCTTTGCGGAACACCCCCTGCCTTATATTTTCTGATTTACCACAGTACTTAGATTCAAATGTCCAACCACAGGTTAGGCTTCACAATACCGTCTCCTTAATGTCAGGTAGCTTTTGGTCACTGACCAAACTGGCCAGCAGGGGGCGAACAAGCCCAGCAATTCACCACCCACCTTGACATTGGTCTTCGATCGCTCATCTGCCGCTATCACCTGGGCGCACAGCGTCCTGTGAAAATTCAGCTTGATGAGCCTCATCCTCAGGTCCGCCTATGAAATGCGATTAAGATGCATTAAAATACTGAGGCAGGGTGGACATGTTTTTACATGTTTTGTACTGTCTGATAACGAAAACCGCGACTCCAACAGGCAAGGCAAAGAACTGCTTCACTCAAAGTTATGGCCTTCAGATCCTGACTCTTCTTACCTTCATGTCTTCGATCACTTCAGGAATGGGAGAGACGTCGTGGTGCCTACAGCAGGCACAAACAAAAACGGGTGTCAAAATGTCGGTATAGCATTTACATATCGCATGGGGAAGGATATCTGTAGTACCATAAAGAAACACAACGGGGGGCGTTTGTACACGAATTGCACACGTGAAACAGATAATAGTTTTACTAATAGGAATAAATGTATTTTAGTATTGAGCGATCAAAACAGCACTATCTGACTTTCAAACCTATTAGCGCGAAAGTATTTTTTTTTTGACAGTGAAACAAGTGCTACTTTGTAAATATCAGTTAAATGAACCTCAAGACAAACGTTTTGCAATCTGTTTTGAGAGACCCCTTCCTCCTCCGATACGAGCTGATATTTCATTACTCATTTGTCGGTTAACACGGATTGCGTATTTTTCTAGCTATGCCTATCGCATAAATAAGTCATCGAGATGGTACTTTTGATCTCTATCAGTTACACTGCAATGTAATCTCCGCGGTGATAAATCGGATTCCTCTTGGTGCGATATAACGACGACAAAGAGCAATCCTAGATGCATCGCTTATATATGGAAAGGAATTCTAAATAATTTAATACTTGCGCAAATAAACGTTTGGATGCTGTTTACTTACCTGTGGGCTCTTGACTCGCGGCACACAACACATATGGGCTTCCGGTCAGTGTGGCAAAATAGTTTGAGCTCTTCGTGATGTCTCTCACATCGGGTGTCTGGCTTGATCTGTTGAGCTGGCTTTTGAGGCTTGCATTGTCGCAAGCAATCCAGTTCACTTAATTTATCTACCAAGTTCTTAACCAGGTAGTTCTTCGTGAAACTTATTTTTCCAAATATCTGTGGAGAAAAAAAAAGGATTGCATCTGAAATTACGTATTTAAATCTACACATCAGCCATGGTTGTAAATCTAGGCAACTATCAAATCCAAACATCTTGCTATTCGAATGAAAACAGCTCTATTAGTCAAATTTGCACGCAATTATCAATGTATCTACTTGACAGATCCAATATTATTTTCGCTTGGGCAGCAAACTCAGAAACTGATCATCTCTTTTACTAGCTGCATATGAGCACAACTGCCCAGCCACAAGAAACACAAACCTGTCGGCACTCCGGACACTGATAACCCACGTCCTCGCCGCCGTTCTCTTCCCAATGCATCAGTATGCAAAATCTACAGAAATTGTGACCGCATTTCAAAATGACTGGGTCGTCAAAGAAGTCCAGGCAAATTGCACAGACCAGCTCCTTCTGCAACTCATCGGCACCGGCAGCTCCCGCCATGGCCATGTTTATCAAGAACAACAACTTGGCTCGGAAAAGAAGGCGGAAGTACTGAGACGAAAGGGATTCTGGGATTAGACCTCCGGTTTCTACCCACGCTCCAGGAGTTGTTATCAAAATAAAAGTCCTTAAATTAACTGGTTCAGTAGCACGTTGAAATGTATCAGAGGTAACTATAGTGTGATTTCTGTCTTGACGAACTCAATCTACTTTAACCCACCCAAGACTGAAGACGTCGCATCGTAAATTAAAACACGATAATAGCCGAAGAGGATCATTATGATGTTGTGTGGGGATAAATCTATAAGGCTGAAATTGAGAGAATGATTCTATAAGGCCATAATTAATCAAAACAAGGACTGACT
>JAODLC010000042.1:15771891-15782580 GCA_026781145.1 Hippopotamyrus pictus | reverse complement strand
AATTAATTGGTTTTCCATTATTTCTTATGGGAAAAATTTGATCAGAACTTTTTAGGATTCGATCCGGAGTCCGGAACAGATTAAGTTTGAGAACCAAGGTACCACTGTATAATAAATTTTCATCACATTTGATGTTATTACATAACACGTTGTGACACACCGTGTAACAATGCATTATGGAATAACACAGCATTATGTAATAACTCAACAAAATGGAACATTTTTAGGCTACATTATATTATATTGCAACATTATCCTATTATTATTATTATTATTATTATTATTATTATTATTATTATTATTATTATAATACGTGAAGTACACACTAGGGATAATTTAGAAAAAAAACAGATAACCTAAGGATGGGCCACCTACAGAGACATGCATACTGAGCAAGGAGAATCTCCACAGGTGTGAGGCACCTGTCCTGTCATGGGAGTCACCGTGTCACATGCATGATGCTTGTTTTGTGGCAAAATATTCTAGTTAAAACAATGCCACACCATCAGAAAAAAATGCCAATTTGTACCTTATAGGATTTAATTACTTGTCACTGGGAATATACCCTCACAGGTCTGCCAATTGTACCCTTAGCTGTAGGTACAGAAATGGAGGAGTATTTTTGTACCATTGGGGGTACATTAATGTTGTTTGTACCATTGGGGGTACATTAATGTTGTTTGTACCATTGGGGGTACATTAATGTTGTTTGTATCATCGGGGTACATTAATGTTGTTTGTACCATCGGGGTACATTAATGTTGTTTGTACCATTGGGGTTCATTAATGTTGTTTGTACCATCGGGGTACATTAATGTTGTTTGTATCATTGGGGTACATTAGTATTGTTTGTACCATCAGGGTACATTAATGTTGTTTGTACCTTGAGAAACAAAACTGTACCGGGTCTGTAACCTTTTTCCTGACAGTGCTGGTGCAAGTAATGGCGTCACAAACTGAATGTCTTTTGTGAAAGAAAGATACATTCCTTCATTTGAAATGGGCTCTCAATAATGTCTTTTGGCCCAAAGGTGGTGGTATTGTCATACTGGACATAATTGTGACTCTGCTTTTATACCCTCTGCAAAAACGGTGTCGCTCTCTTGTCCGAAACCCATGGAGCCATCAGACAGCCAGAGTGACTTCTTCGACAACAGGAACATTTGTGTGTTCAGGCTGAATTCCACGGGTACAGGGTCGCTCACCTACGTGTGGGCAAAATGAATACATTTTTAAGGTGGTTCTTAAAAAATACAACATTTGGTGCTTTTCTCCACAAACAGTGCACTGGGGGTCAAAGACGACGGACTGAACGGGGCCTTTAAAAGGATATTTATGATTCCATCCTAGACTATGCTTACCTGCTGGAAGCGAATGTCAAGATCAAAGGTCACAGGCTCCCGGGGGCTGCAGACAGGGGGGAAACTGTACTCGAGGGTGGGGGCAGACGTGCAAGGGACCAGCTTCACAGTGTAGGTGCCTGAGTAATCTCGAATCTTGGGAGAAGAGGGTGGTCAAGGAAGGAAAGCAGATGAGAGCTCACTTTTGAAAGACTATTCAGAGTTTTGGACACCAGACAGAGAAAAAGCAGGAAATTACATGGTTATACACAGAAAATTGCAATAAATACATAAAGACCAGGCCTGGCCCACAAAATGCTAGCCAAGCAGAAGAGCAAAAATGAGGGGGTATTATGGAGGCAAAAATATGGGCAGTGTGCTGTCAGACACTGACAGGTTCCTAAAAAACAGCTATTACAGAATTCTAGAATATTCTAGTTTCCTCCTCGGTGGTTCACAATTCTTGGAAAAAAAGACGTTTCTATTCATGCTAAGCTAATAAATGAACAGCCCTCTGCTGTGCCAGTCCTATCAGGTCTCACGGGATTGGAGAGGGACAGCGATGGGAGGTGGAGTTCTCCTTACGGCGAAGTCGGAGGTGAAAGTCCACTGCTGCATGGGCTGGTTGTACGTCGGCTCGCTCCTCACCAGGCTCAGGTTGAAGGTGAGCCCTGGGTGATCGGTGCACATGACCATGGAGGACATCGGGGAGCCTGGAGCCGAACGATAAGCACGGAAAATTCAGCTGCAGCAAGGAGCCGGAAGGCTTATTCCTAAAAAAAGGCATGGCTTTTCAGGTATTTTTGCCAGCAATTAGCAGTGTCAATGAAACCCATAGGGGAATAACCACTGCTTAAAGCAAGTACGCTCCGGCAGCCATCTTGGATTGCATTTGTTCTTGTGTGTGGCTCAGATGCCGGTACGCTAAACCCGTGTCTCGTGAAGAGCACATCACCCTGGGTGTATTCTTTTCTTATCTTCTAACAGCACAGTCCAAAAGTAGGCCGAAGCAGCCAGCAAACGGTACCAGAATGCGACGTTACGAAAAGGCCTCGGAAGCGAGCCTCCGTGCGGAAGTTCACCACTAGGCGTCCCTGTTCGTTGATCCGCATGCTGGTTGGATATAGAGAACCTGCGACAAGGGAAGACAGGGACAAGATAGTCAACAGAATAAGTCCATCGGACAGGGAAATTTAAAGATACGATCTATTGGCTGTCACCAGCTTATCAGCCTGATCTCGCAACCGCTGACTTGCCTTGCAGTTCTGCCTGAGGGGGGCTCCCGATACCGTCCCTCCACAAGATGGCAGTGTCGTACACGAAGGTGAGACGCAGCTCGGACTGCAGGTCGAAGTGCTGCCAGCTGCCCAGGCCCACGGGAGAGTGGAAGACGTAGGATACGTGGAGCGGGACACGCAGAGTCACGTATGACTGGACGAGGTTCAGCACCTGCCAATCAAAAGTACAACACATTCACTATGGCAAAATTTCTGAATGTTATACAATCGCATTTCCAAAAACATTAGGACAATGTGGAAAATGCATATAAAAACAAAAATAGCTGATTGATCAATTTTATTTTACTCATATATAATTGAAAACATCAGACATTTATTTCTGTAAATATTAAAAATTTCTAAATGTGATGCCTGCAACATGTTCCAAAAAGGTTGGGACAGCGGGCGTGTTCACCACTGCATTACATCACATTTCCTTTTAATAACATTAATTAGTTGATTGGAACGGAGGGCACTAATAGTTCAAATGTCAGAATGGATTTTAGAAATCTTTAAGACAATACAATTGTTTTAAGGAACCATCCATCCATCCATCCATCTGCTATATAAAGGATTTTTGTCATTTCTTTTAAACATCAGACAGGTTTCTTCTCTGTGATTATTTCTATTTGTGAAGCGTGGAAATACAGTACACCTGTGGGGGCAGCTCACATTCAGGAGCCACAGAGTGTGACAGTGATGTGTCATTCTAGTGAATCTTCCGGAAGCTGGCACATTGGGAGATTGGGGGGGGGTGACACTGACAGATCCATTACAGGTTACAAATTCTAAGACATTTCTGCACTTGTCACCATGTCATAATCACTCCAAAGAGCCGTACAATATCTGTGCAAATACACTGACCCTGTCAACAGGTAAAGATAATGAAGGTGTGATCTGCAGACCCTTTTACCACACGCTAAGCAAAACAAACAAGCTGGAATTAAACAAGCTGGAATTAAACAAGCTGGAATTAAACAAGCTGGAGTGAAACAAACTATAGATAAACTCCGCTAATAGGGAATGTCCCCAGAACTTTAGCTAATTTTATTTGAAGGTCTTCTCAAAGTTGCCAAAGAACGTTCTTACTGTAATGTTAATGCAATGTTATTTCCATGTTTACATTAAAATATTATTTGTTATAGGAAATATAAAATATTTTTTAAAAGTGCTATATGTGTGTACTGCAAATGTGCCGTACAGCCTTGAACTCATGACCTTTGATGTGTAACGCAACTGTGTTACCTGCTGCTCTACCAAATATTTTCTTTGTTTGTATTTTATTGGTCATATTTGTAGTAGTAGTAGTTTTAGTATTGGGATAGCATTCTGGGAACATCAAGAAAACTGGACACTTTGAATGTTTCTATACCTTAATCGTAACATTCGGTAAACGTGAGAATGAATGAAAAATTGTTAGAGGGAAACAAGCTGTCCACAAACGAGCTGGGAATAAACAAGCCATAACTGAACAAAAAATTTGAATCCAAACCGGCTGGAGTTAAACAAAATATGGATTAAAAAAAAGGTGCCCACAAACGAGCTAGGAACAAACAATGCATAGCTGAACGAGCGAGCCGATGCCAAACAAACTGGGGCAAACAAGCTGGGTGTGAAATGAGCTGAAGCTAAACAAACAAGAAACAAACAATTTGTCTACAAATGAGCTGAAGCCAAACAAGCTGGAGCTGAACAAACAAGCTGAATAAGTTAGGGCCAAACGACCTGGAAACAAATACGTAAGACGAAGCTAAATGAGCTGAGGCCAAAGAAGCTGGAGACACTATAGAAATCAAAAGAAATTATTCCAAATTCTGCAGTTTTAAGTAATGTATATGCTAGGAAGACCAGTGGAGCTGGTTGATCACTCTACACTGTGCAAACTGCAGAGAAGTACAGTAATACTGACGACCACAGAGCTGACTTGATTATCCCCAAACACGTTCACACACGCAATTTGAAAACCTTTGAAATACTAAATGCGCATAAAAGCCAGCTTCAGCCTACCAACCCACGCCAATACTTCTAGCAATGCATGGCGTTCTGACCAATCTACATATCAATCAAGGCTGCTTGCATCCCGGTGAGAGACAAGCAGAGAGTTAGGGGGAAAAACGCAGAAAAAACCTCAAGCAAACTCACATATAAACGTTGCCAATAACCATGGAAACAACAGGACTGAGCCATCATTGTTCCACCTGCCACAGGGTCATTAAGAGCCTATTACTTGAATGTTCCTGACACAATGCCACAAGAGAACATTTAGTACTTCAAAGGTCTGAAACAAAGGTGTTTCTCAGTTTGCACGGTGACAATGACTCTGCAGTGTGAATCTTGGCCAGGCTGGTGAGCCATTTGGACCGACCACCGGAATCCAGGCTCCCAAGTGTTAATATTAAGGCAATGCAGCAGTCAGAATCAGCCTCTCGTCCATGCCTGGTATAGTAATTATTCCACCTGCTCCTCCAAATATTGAATCATGGGGCTGCAACTGAATCATACAGAGGCAAGAGGTTCAGGCTCTGTGCAGCTAAGCATTAGAATGTTTAAGATATGTAATGCAAGTGATTTTGGACAGAGATAGAAAGTTCAGGTCCAGAGAGTACAAATCCAGGCCAAGATTTTGTTCCAACCAACCAGTTAAATACTCTGTGACTGTGACACTTTATATTCAGCTGGTTGGTAGAAACAAAATCCTGGCCTGGATTTGTACTTTCTGGACCTGAGCTTTCTGAATATGGTGGGATTGCTGGGGCCAGATATGGTGGTTGCAGGAACAGTCACCTTCCTGCGATTTTCACACACTACAGCATCTTGAGATTACGAAAAAACATACAGAAAGCCACAAGTGCAGGAATAGTGGGTCAGTGCAGCAGTGGTGTGCATGAAGGCTCCTCTGAACTCGTCTCCCATTGAAGCAGCCTATATACGGACATAAGAGCCTAAAAATGTATTGAGAGATGTCTGAAGTGGACATATTTGACCACATGTGCAGCATGCGGCAAGAACCAAAACAAATTAATTGTGCTGCCACTACAGAGGTTTGGTTAAATGTGTGTGATATTGTATCTTATATTGTATAGTTTATTTTGCCTGTCCCCTATAATGATTGAGATATGTATAAGTTGATGGATACCTGTATTCAAATATTAAAAACACTAGTTGCACAGATTCTTAGAAACTGAGCAGAAATGTCATGAAAATAAAAAACTTAATTCTGGCTGCTAACGTGTGTCATGCACCCCACAGCTGTCTTTTTTCATTTCATGTTTCTCCTTGTAAATAGTTGGTAGGACTTTATCTTGTTGTTTGTGCGTAGATATTAGCTGGATCTTCTCACATGGCATTACAGGCAGTTGTTCTGTAGGGGGCAGTATTGGACCACCACCAATGCATGTTAGCTCTTGTCAATGACTGTTTGTCAACATAAAAGTTAAATAAAGAAAGAAAAAGACAGGCTAAAGTTAACCAGAGAAGACAAATAATCTGCTATCTTAATTCTCATTTGATAAATTTTCATCGTTAATAATTCACCAAAGTGACAGTAAATAGAAATTCACATTCCATAAATAAATCCACAAAAGGAAACAAAATAAATAACAGAAACTCTGAAAGTAAAACATGAAAAATTGTATGATCTATAATTAAATTATTAAAATATAAAATACAGTGGAATCCACTTATAGTGATCACGCCTGTCTGCATGAAATCTATCACTATAAGCAGTTTATCATTATAACCATTTTTTTTCCTTTTTAGTTATAGCTCAGGCAGATTACATTCTGACATTTGTATATCTATTACATGAATAACAGCTAATAAAATGGACTTCTTTGCTATTTACTGAATTTTATTGACTCTTTCAAAATACAGTACAGCTGTTTCAAATGACAGTACTGTACAAATTAAATTATTGAACTATGTATAATTCATATACAGTAAAATATTGTAGCTGGCAGCATCTGCATGTCCCAGCATGCCTCACGAGTGCGTGTATATAGCCCCGAGTGTGTCTTGCATATAGCTCCTGTTTGTATTTGTTAGTTTAGTTACATTTTGTGCTGTGTATCCGATTGCAACGTGTGCTTTTAACTGTGGTTGTACGCAGTTCTCGCCTGATCCTCGTGTGTCTTAGCCATTGTGTAATTACCCGCCGTGGATGCACCTTACCCTCCTTTGTGTAACTGCCCCGTGTTTGCATGTTTTTCATGGCTTTCGTGTTATCGTTGCTTGTTGTGTGGTTCCTTTATGGAATAACATAAAAAACAATTTCATGTCAGTCCGCCTGTTGTTGTTTTCATTCACCGCTGCCGTGATTCCTTGGTCTCCTCGGTGCTTCGATATGGTACTATGTTGTACATAAAATACAGCTTATTGTAGTTTCGCTGCTGCGTCTCAGTGGCTCGTCTTTTACACTTTATCATAAGCTTTGATGAGTCTATATTTGTCACCGAGAGAAAATTACTTTCTTTTTCCCGTCATGTTTTCTGTGCACGCAGCATAGCTAGCCAGAAGCAGACGCAAAGCAAAATAGGGCTATTAAAGTAAAGGCAAAAAAAAAAGAATTAGTGGTTAAATTTTTTCCGTAAGTTGTCATGCATAAAAAAACAAAATGAACACTGTAAGCGGACTACTTGATTACTATAAGTGAATTATTTAAACGGTATTTGAACAGGAATGATTCTGTTCAAAGCTTTTTGGTCCATATAAGCGGTTGATCACTATAACCATGATCACTATAAGCAGTTTCCACTGTACTTCATCAAATGTGCAGCACACAAGCAAAGATGGGAGATTTCTCCCTGCTGGAGCGCTACACAGAAACGCAACAACAACTGAGAAGGAAACTTAACCGATGGTATCAAAGAGCCCAGTAAACTTGTGATCTCTGCTTTCTTCTTACACCGAAGTGGACTGCAAACGTATTTTTGAAAATGTTGAGTTCAGAGGTTGTCTGCTAATAAAATGTTAGGAATCAGGAGCTGGTTTTAATGCGATATTTCCCTTTTCAAATGGTTGAAAAAGTTATTAGGGGGGTGTGTTGATATGTCAGTCAAAATCATTGTGTCTGTGACTCGTTTTTTCGTTTTACTTATTTAGCAGACGCCTTTATTCAAAGTGATACACAGATGCTTTTATCCAAAGCAATTTTTGAGGGAGTAGGTTCCAATGGTCCAAGGAGTAATTGGGGGTTACGGGCCTTGTTCAGAGACTCAGCGCTGAAAACACTCTGCCGAGTGTGGGATTTGAGCCCACGACGTTCGATCACTGGCATAGCGTTGTAACCCGCTGAGCCACACGTCACTCCCCCCCGCTGGCACACTGTGTTTTGGCTAAAACGACTAGGCTCACCTGCCCATCGGTTCCGATCGTCCCCCCGCAGTCCGTGAGCAGCTCGGACATGTCGTAGTAGCTGGTGAACTCCCAGAGGCAGGCGTCCAGGTTCAGGTTCCTGTAGAAGCGGAGCGCCCCCGCACCCCGCAGGGCGGCACTGTACTGGTACGGCATGGCATCCCCGATGACACTGGCGCCGTGGGCAGCGTCGGTAAGGAAGCCGTGACGGGTGGTGACCTCGTGCTGGTCCAGCAGGTTGGAGCAGCGGTGGTTGCCCACCCGTGTGCCGTCTGGGCTGAGCGTTAGCTCGAAGTTGGATAGCTGCCGAGTGGAGATCACTGGCAGCATGCCTGGGGAGGGTCAAGCATTAGGGTGGCACTTAGCGTAATCGGTGGGTACAGAGTGCGAGATGGCATGGAAATATATGGGGGGGGGGGGGGTGTGGGAAGTACTACGAGGTTTCGAGAGGGGTGGCTCTCAGTGTGAATCCTAAAAGTCGTGCTGGGGGCTCGGCGTGAAAGAAAACACCGGAACAGTGTGACCAAGGTGCCTATCGGTTTGTGTGCATGGAGGGAACAAGCAGGGTGTTAGGGGTGAAGGGGGGTATATGAGGAGGGACGGGTGTACCGGCTCACCGTCGATGTGTGGCATGGTGACTGTCAGCTTGATGAGGTTGGCGTGGTCGGGGTCGTCAGCTCCCGTGTAGCGCAGCTTGGCGGAGAAGGGCTCAGCACCCACCGTGCCCAGGTTACGGGGCTGGCACAAGCCTGCGGTCACGTATCAGGTCACATGGCACTCATTATGACGTCATCATTTCAGGGATACTTATAGGTTCATTAAGGCTGTTTCTCAGTATGCACACATCATCATATTTGTGTTCTCGTCTACCCATTTTATCTTCCATTGCCATAGACCAGGTTCAATACTCAAGAACAGAAGCACAGAGGACGGTAAAAATCCCTGAATGTCGTCCTTGCCCCGCCCCAAATATCAAAGATGAATCAGTTGCATCCTCATCAAACCAGATTGATCCCATGATTCACTGTGTCCCAAGCTCGTTCTCGGGAAGCAAATTAGCGAAACCGCTCTTGCCAAGAACACAAATATGATCTTTGCGTTTTTGGTTTTGAGAAACACCCAAGTGTCTGGAATACCCAGGGGCCGCCAGTAAATCCTGCGACTCACCCTCCTCCACGCTGATGGTGACAGCTGGGCTGCTTATCTCCAGGCCCTCGTCACCGTTGGAGTTGACGGCACGGGCGACGCACTGAACCCGCGAGCCAGCTTGGAAGTAAATGGAGTCCAGTGTGATGAGCTTGGAGGACGTGAAGAAGGTATCGAAGTCCACCTCCCTCATGGGGCTAGTGACGCCATCGGGCCCAGCGGGAGCGCTGACCAGCCAGCGGTAGCGGGTCAGGGTGTTGTTGATGTGCTCGCTAAAACAGATGGAGCCTGTCTTGTGGTAGTCTGAGTATTTTGGATTGCAGGCCTGTGAGAATGGGACCATTAAGAAGGCGATGGTCATGACCAGTTGCTAGAAATCCTATTAATTTTGACCCAGCTCAAAAAAACACACATACTTATATACACAAATACATAAACAGACACGCTGTGAAAATGTCCCCACAGGCCACTTCAGGAAGCAGTAATTCCTCTCTTTCTGGAACTACGAAGCCTCAGGAAATCCTCCATCGTTACGCGAAACCATAACCGCTAGCCTATTTAGCTGCAGTCTTCATGGCTTATTAGCCGTCTGGGACCCACCAACTTGTTAATATAACAAGACAGCTGTCACCCCCTGATCAGGTAGTCATTTAAGCAGCTCCCTTTAGTAATGCCTGACTGTTTCCATTTCTTTCTTCATACATAATACTTTGATGTCTGTATTAATAAGCAGCCAGGGGTGGAAACTAGATACCACAGTGGACCAGCTGGGCTGGACGTGCTAACAGAGTTCTAGCTATAGCAGATAGAAACCAAGCACAAGGTCTCCACCCTGTCTAAGTCTGTACTGTAGACCTCCAACTGATTTTCTCAATGACAATTAAGCTGACCCTGTAATGCAATTCTCAATTCAGTTTGTGGAGACCCCCAGACACATTTTTGCTCCCTCCCAGCACCCAGCACGCCTGACCCAAACATTCGATAATACCAAATACCAGGCCTGTCTGGAGGTCCCCAAGGACTGGGTCAAGAAACACTGCTGTAAGGATATTTTGGTTTTGTGAATACGGCAATCCAAAACCTGGCCATCACCATCAATCACAGATGCCTGAGGGCATCCCATCACGCATCTCACCCCCCTAAGAGGAAGCTTGGACCCACCGTAACGCAGATGACAGGGTAACCAGCTGTGGGGTGGAGGCGGTCCGTGGTCCGACCGGTGTCGTCGTACTCCAGCAGGGAAACCACTTCTGGTGAGGAGGGGAAGGTGACATCGGCCATGCTGACTTCCTCGATGTACACGATGGCTTTGCTCATCTGTCACACGACAAATAGGACCACATGGCTTATAGTGACGGCAATAATGAATACGCTTGCTAAAATCAAGACCCCAGTAAAACATCCATCCATCCATCCATCCATCCATCCATCCATTATCTTCCGCTTGTCCGGGGTTCGGGTCGCGGGGATAGCAGCTTCAGGAGGGATACCCAGACTTCCCTCTCCCCAGCTACCTCTACCAGCTCCTCGGGGAGGACGCCGAGGCGTTCCCAGGCCAGCCGAGAGATATAATC
>JAODLC010000042.1:15740265-15755498 GCA_026781145.1 Hippopotamyrus pictus | reverse complement strand
CTCTATCCGCCCCCGCCCCCCCCCCCCCCACCCGTACACAAATGTAACCGCTGACACCACCCTCCTGCTATTTAATTTAAGCTTTAATGCCAGCTGTTTAATGGATTGTCCACATGCCATTAAAGTGAGTGACCCCCAGATTATTGAAGTTTGAGGCACCTCATAAATCAAGGCCCTTGGTTTAAAACTTTAATAGCATAGGAGGAGACGGCAAGGATGGGATGGGGGGCGGGGTTACTGACCATCCCCGGGGTCGACAATGTCCACGTTGGCCACGGATGGGACCTCCAGCACCCCCATCACTGGTTCCGACAGGATGATCTGGAAGTCCTCTGACTGCTCGAACCGGCCGTCCGCTAGGATGCGCACACGCCACGTGGCTGCCGTCTGGCCCGGGTTGAACTGGACCTGCTTCTGCGACTTGCCCCGGAAGTCCTTGTCCCGCTCAGCCGTTCCATCCCTGGTGCTGATGCCTTGTGGGAGCAGAGCCAGACAGCTGCGTTTTTCCGAGGGATGCAAAAAGCTTCACTAATGCCTTTTAACACAATATTCAATTTTACAGGGATGTGCGAAGAAAAAAAACACATTTTAAACCGAATTAGAACTAATGTGTTTGGTGGCTCGCTTTGTTTTGTTTGTCCTACATAAAAGTCACACAAAACACTATCTCCATATTCACTCAAAAGCCATAATTGATATATCCCCAACATAAAATAGGACAAGATTCTGGTACAAACGTCTAAGCCTTAATTCTAACCAGTCTTTAATGGCTTTCAGTTTGTTGCAAAAAAAAAAACAAACAGGTAATAAGATCATAAGCGTAATTTTTCGAATATCAGAAAAAACAGCCATATGTTCTTATCTTCCAGTGGCACATTGATAAACTGGAGAGAACAACGAATAACATATTGTTCTGTTTTTAACATGATTAATATTTTATGGTGTATACATTCTGTGCCCCCATACCAACCCCCCATCCGCAGTCTCCACGCCTGCAGAAACGAAACAAATGAACACAGGGGATAAAATCGATAGAAAGTAATGTGCGGATCTTCAAAGCAAACCCAGGAGACCCAGGACTCCCGCTTTTTGTTTCGCTTCCCGCTGTGGGCAGGCGGCGCTCAGCCAATCAGGGCCTCCGGTCTGGGGGGGGGGGGGGGGGATAAGAACTTAAGCCGCGTCTGTGACTCCTGACAGACGGGCGCTCATTAGTGTGTGCAGCGCGGGAATCGGGACCGAACGGGACTTCTCGAAATGAGGGGCCGAGAGAAAAGAGCGGGAAAGAGAAAAGGAGAGATAAAAAGCAGAAGACAGAGACCACAAAGCAGAGAAAGCTGCTTACCTGTGCAGCAATCCCTTCAAAGCCAATATTCCACCATCTGGACCATGTTCCTCTCTCTCTACGCCAGCTAAACTAGCGCATATAACTAGGGTACTGCTTATATCACGCAATACAAGCACCGGGCAGCCATAGCACCAGAGCCCGGGTCAGTACACTGATGTCTGTGCGTTGGCGTGTTTCAGACCACTGTGACAGGCTGCCATTGAGGCCGAAGCAAGCCTCAGACAACTGAGGCATCGAAAGAGGACAATATGAATGAAGAAATACATAAGACACAGGCATTTGTTTTGAATAAGCAACAGAAACTATGCAAAAATCCAGCACTGCTGATTAGAAAAAGCATGCGTATGCGTGTATGCGTTCGTGCTTTACTGTGGCTGGGCGTGTTCCTAAAGGGCAGTCTCAGTCCTTTCCTTAGTGATGGATGGATGATGAATGGATCAGCATAAAATGGTTGGATGAGGTTTCTGGTTCCACACGGACGGCTGCTAAAGCTGGTGCATCAATCGCGGCCTCACTTACGGCGCACTCAAAAAGAGGATGCAGAGATGGGTCACGAACATCACGCGGAAAACGTACCCCGAGATCAGACGCCTCCCAAAATGAACGGCCAAGCCTTACTCCTTGGCAAAGATATGAGAAGTTTTTGTTTTATTTCACAATATTCAGAAGATAGCAGAGCTGATAACTGCAAATAAACTGAGAGTCAGGACTGAGGTCACAGCCGGGGGGGTGAGGGGAATGCTCCCCCCCCCTTCCCCCACGCACTGAGCTGGAGCGGAGGAAGATCAAACGAAGGAGCCACGAGATTGGGTCAACGTGACCCAAGTCGGGATAGAACAAGATACTCGCTCTTCCAAGGATTGCACAATTCCCCACGTTTCTGAATCGCAGGAACAAATTAATTGGGTGGCGCATCGGAGAGATTAAAGAGTGGCTCCAGATACAGATCTCATGAGATGCACAGGTGCAGACCAGTACTGTAGGAGTGCCTGTGTGTGTGTAGTGTACAGATCCACTCACTGACGAATGACGTCTCCCCCAGGTAGCCCCTGCGCTTCAGCACCACCTCCAGGACCTTGGCGTCCTCGTCTACCACGTAGTGCTGCTTCTCCAGGGAGATCCACGCCCAGTTCAGGAGAAACTGCTGGTTTCTCAGCTGGTTACCACCTGCACGGACACACACACACAGTCAGGTAGATGTCTTGGTATGAATGACGTTTATTGTACAGAGCAGAGGGCTTGTGGCTTGGGCTTCAGCGTTGGATGTTCAGTGTTACATCAGTACACCTGTAACCACTCATCCAGGATGAAGAAGGAGACTTGGGATGCAGAGCCTTGTATGGGCCTGAAATGTCAGCCTGAGCCCGACCCAGGCTAGAATATTATCATTCCTCAGCCCAGTGGCAACTTTAAGCCATTAAACTCAAACACACACACACCACACGTTTGTATTCATATCTCTGTGGGGACTCTCCATTCATTCCTATGGGAAAATCCCAACAATGACATTGGCATTTTTAGTTTTTCGACTGCAGTCACCGATTTTCTATTAAATTGAGCTTCCCCTTGTGGTCCCCACAATGTCAAAATAACAGGTTTTTATTACATTGTGGAAACATGGTCTTACAGATGAATGCATTACTAGGCAATTGGTATCTTAGTACATCCATCCATCCACCCATTCATCCATCCATCCCTTTTGTAAAACCTTGTCCTATTCAGGGTCACAGGGGACTGGAGTCTATCTCGGAAGTTACGGGCGCAAGGCAGAGAACGACCCAGGACGGAGCACCAACCCATCGCAGGGCACAGACACTCACCACTCGCACACACATTCACACTTGCACATCTTAGCATAACAAAACCCAAAACAAAGGTGTGACGCTACAATGAGCACAAGCCCGACCCGAACCCAACTGTTTCAAGGAAAAATTGGCCCAAGTGCAACCGGAATCTGCCACTCCGCTTGGGCTCCATGGGGCTTGCAGATCTGTATCGGGATGCCATCATACAAGACGAGCTCGTACGTGATACAGTAATGTAGAAACACCAAGAGTACTCAGTGGACACCCACACAAACATGGAGAAAACATGTTCCGCCCAGAGACAGGAACCAAACTAGGCACCCTGGAGGCCTGAGACTATAATGCACATTGTATTTAACAATCAGTGCACGTATGCCTTACGCACGCATTTTCAAAGAAGCGCAAAGATAAATGTTTAGCTCCCGCCTGACAGCCTGTACAAGATGACTGGGGTCCACTCAGCGTGCCCAGCAAAGCCGAACTGAATCAGTCGGCGCTGTCCTGCGATAAAACAGGGGGCAGCTTTCACATTTTAAACACCGTGAGATATTGGTTTAGAGAAAGCCTGCTGCATCTGACAAAAGCATGTGTCAGTAACTTCACATTGTGGGGAAGGTTGGGGGGGGGTGCTTAAGTCCATCCACTTTTCACGGTGAAAGATTACACTCAAACTGGAGCGCCGTGGAATGTTCCCGGGCTGTGGTCTGATCAGCAGCTTTCTTATCCAGGGCAAAGATTACATTTTTTCCCCTCTGATCTGTGTGACTTTCTCCTGTTATAATTTACTGAAAGCGGATTGAACTATGTCACCACAGTGAGAACGACACCAAAAGCAAAACACACTGGTTCTTTTCTCTTTATAGGCAATTCCCGTTGACTCCGACTTTAATGCAATGAATGATTCCTAATTTCACCCCTGGCAAAACAAAAAAAAATGCATATTTAAAAGCTTTTCAGCACTTCAGATCACAAAGGACAGTGAAGCAGGATTAAAGTGCAGCGACCACTGTCACCATGAATAAATTAATGACTCAGAAAACTACAAAGCAAACTTGCCCAGACCGATGAGGTTAAACTGAGTAAAAGTGGGGAATCAGACGCAGGCCGAGGATGGGGGCAAAGACAGGATGCTGGGCCGTATTCCAACCAGCAGACCCCCTCCCCCAGATTTGTTGCGATCCTTTCCCTAATTAAATGAGGGGCTGAGTCGTCCTTCTGCCATGTTAGTTGTTTCTGGTTTACTGCCATGTTTCCTGCGTTTCACACAACATGTTCATTTAAGTGACCTGTTTCAACCTACAGGGGACGTAGGGGATTATAATGATATTTGCTTTTCTTCTCAAAGCCATGTTGGATGCAACCAGGAATGGGAAAGAAAAGCCTGCCTCCATGTGCCGGTGATGAAAGGGAATACAGAGCAGGAGAGGAGGCCTCCAGGAATCGCATATGTGAACAAAGACGGACTCTGAGGGCCAAACACTGCTTGGGAATAACAGTCAACCTCGATGTATTTATCCACACAGTGCTGGACAATGAACCAATGATATGTTTTGAATAGGTGAGTGACAGGGGAGGGGCACTCCGGGGGCCAATCAGCTTTCAGATGGGGCCAGTGCTCCTGTGACTCCGCCCCTGTATTTGCCTATAACCTACCAGGCATCTCGCAAGAGACCTGGTCCTCCGGTTGATTGGTTCAAGACTGGGAACCGGGTTCTCACTCAAGAAAGACAGAAATACACCCCCCACCTTCCTCTGGCCTTGTGCCTCTCACGTCAAATCGCAGCTTGCGGGGTTACGGCCAAATCCGATAAAGCAGCGGAAGCGGCTGAACACCGAAGCAGTGACGGCCCTGGGAGCGAGTCACCCACCTGCTTCTGCACCTCGCTGTCACAGCAGACGCACCCTTACACCGACGTAACGTTCACGTGCGAAGCCAGATTTCGCTGCTCGTTTATTAATCCGCATTGTTAGCGCCAGTCGCCCCCCCCCCCCCCGCTGCTGTGTTTACAGCATTATTCATTGGCGAGACGCTTGTAAGAGGGACGATAATTTATACAGCACTTGGGGAACATTCATTGATTAAGATTAAGCACTGCAGCATAACCTGCCTTTATAGGAACCTGTCTGCTTTAATGGCGGATTGCTTTTTAGCTTTGGATGCAATAATTAAGAGGTCAATATAATTTTATTTACTTATAATTATGTCAAAAAACAGCTAACGTTATTTTTTTTGTCTGATAGAGCAGAAGAGGAGAGCAAAGACAATCCTTTTACAGGGTCAGTTGTTGAATGGACTTTTAACACACTTCACCGACTAACCCCAGCAATATGCCTCTCCACTTCTGCTAGCTTAAGTCTCTTAGCAACAGCTGACGCTCATGAAACATATCATATTAAAAGTGCACAGATTAATGAGTAAATATCTAGCAGATCTGATTTAACGATTGTCCCAAATCTCCCCTACTGTAGGGTGACCAGATAATCCATGTCAGGAAGGACACTCTGAGCTAGGACAGGAATTGTAAATTACCATTTCAATTAAAAGGACCTGGATTTCACTTGAGCACTGAGTTCTTGCCGTGTGCTGATTGGTCAGTCTCCTATAATCATGCATGTTTCACTAATGCTAATGTGAAACAGCTGGATGAGTCTCAGTCAAGGAAACAAACCAGTCAAAGCTCAAGAAGAGTTAAACTATTTAGCCGAGCACAGGAGCCTTTCAATTTGAAAGTAGTTTGTAAAACCCGAAGTAGTTCAAAGTGTCCTCCCTGACATGGATTATCTGGTCACCCTACCCTACTGCGTTCTAAGAGGTCTGTTTAGACCTGAGTGTTCCTCTGACCTACGTCTCAGCCTTGTGTCAATAACACAGCTACGCTGCCATGCTTGGGCCACACATGCCTCCCTCATCCTCTAATGTGGCTGCGTAAGGATCAGGGGTGATTCTAGGTCTTTTTTTTTAAGGTGGTGTGGGATAACTCATGCAAAGGGGTCAACTTAATTATTAGCCAATGATATGCTTTGAATCATTGAGTGACAAGGGTCGGGGCCAATCAGCTTTCAGCCCAGCCCCTGTATACACCCCTGCTCAGGTTGCCTAAGGTGGAATGGACTGCCTCATTAGGAACGTAAAGCTGCCTTCCCCATGTGACAAGCTGACTCATGCCAGATGGGTGGGGAAGGGGGGGCGGTAATGGGTAACGCCATTAGCACCAGCAGGAAGGAAATGGATGTACCTGATGGGAAAAGTTGACAAAAATAACACGTGCATGAAAAGTAATCATTTAGCCACACCCCCCATGAATGCAGTCGCTCAGTCGAAATCCACAGGAAAGTATGAACGATTTGCTTGGTTGATCCTTTCGTTCAAAGCGACTCACACAGCTCAGAAGCAATTTTTCACAGCAAGATACTAAACTAAATCACTGCCATTTAAAAAATGTCTACCAGGGGTTCATGTTCAGGGTACCCAGCATTACATCGACGCTGGGGCTCTGGATATCGTCGGCCTTGATTGGATGAGCTGATTTAGCAAGGCAGACATCAGCAGTCTCCCTGCGGGGCTCTAAGCTATGGTATTTTAAAATTTACTTATTTGCAGAAGCTTTTGTCCAAAGCAACACACAACTGAGAAAGCAAGATCAGCCAGTCTCTGGAGCAATAGGCATTACGGCCCTTGCTTAAGGGCCCGACGGTGACATCACTCTGTCTACCATGGGATTTGAACCGACAACCTTCAGACTATGGGTACAGAGTCTTAACCCCAAATCCACATACCGCCCCATGGGCCCAGATCCTTCACAGCATCACCCCCCCATCCCCCAGATGGCTGTCCCATGTTCACAAACGGCACACAGCCCGCTGACGCGAACATGCGCTCCACGGAGCGGCAGTGGAGGATGGTTTCTTTTTTAGGTCTGGCTGCATCGATCCAACTTGGTGGGAAACGTCTTCCCCCAATCGGGATGATAAACACAGGCTGACCTTTCCCATTAAAATCTGAAAAAGGCTGAATTTGGGGGGTTTTCAAACAATTCTGGGCTGGAATCCTGACCCTAAAATCAGCATGATTCATATTCTCAAACGAGACATGAAATGATGCTGAATTTGCCATTTTTGCAGCTGAAGGTACATGGGGATGCTTCTTTGCACATATCCCATCATGCTCTCCTTCGTACATACACACACGAGTTTGGGGTCTGAGCACAAGGTCAGCCCATTTATGGAGGGACATGGGGCATTTTGAGGGTGGAGTTAATAGCCTTGATCAAACACACACGACTGTTTGGCCAAGGATGGGATTTGAACTAGCAACCTTCTGACGCAGCCACTGACGCCTAAGCCAGGGAGCCATGCACCATCCCCTTTGAAAGGTATTCCTTTATCGTTTTGTATCCTCAGGCCATGCTATGCAGGCTGTTGCGCTTCATCACAGTAATTAACGTTAACTAACCCTTGACCTAATTTATTAAGCGTGACCATTCTTTCACAACGCCACGGCAAAGCTTTGAACAAGTAACCACTTAAACCCGAAGCAGAGCCTCCCGTTTTAACCACTACATGACCTACTCGTGCTCGCTAAACGGACCGTGCGCTTGCCGCATGAGGAGAATTTCTCCGAATCGAGATAAGAGGGAGGGGAGGCCACTTCAAAGATGCGGGAGGAAGAAAAGAGAGGAGAGTTAATTATTAAGAGCTGTCGTCTCACGGACGCCCAGGACCACGGCGTTCTGGAGCAGCAGTAGAATGCGGTCCGCGAGCAACCGCACTCCCTGCGGGGGGGCCACAGTGGGCTGCACATCACAGTATTTTTAAATAACACAGTTGCTTAGTTCACAATTTTAAATACCTCGCCACTCGCTTGCAATTTAGCAATTTAAGCGGCTTTGTAGTTTCACAAAAGGCAGGTGACACCTGAATATCTCGTCCCGTCCCTGGATGCTGATCTGAACAGAGAGAGAAAGGGGTGGATGCAGGGTCTAGTTACTCTCTTCCTACCATTTACCTTGTCTACCCTATGAACCAGGGTGTCTATGATCAGAAGGACATAGGTTCAAATCCCAGGATTAACAAAGTGATTTCACTGTTGGGCTCTTGAGCAAGACCCTTAATGTCAAATCGCTGCAGGGACTGTCTGACCCTGCATTCACCAAAACCGTACTGTACATCGCTTTTGCTTTAAGTGTCTGCAAAACAAATAAAACATAAAAGCATCCACCATCCACTGCTTGGTATTAGAATACGCATTGTTTGAAATTTTGTTTCCTTACCAACCTACAGCATGAATTTCCCTGTTCGATCTCCATAGAAGCCACAGAAAGACAAAACACAAATGCAGCACATTCTTAAACATGCAAAATGATTTAAAAGGCCCCCGCTTATTGTAATTGCCAGTATTTGCTTTGGGACAGCCACAAACAGCAATATCATGCTTTCAGATGTTGATCTCTTAATTTCAGTTTGGGCCACCCAGATTAAAACAAATTACTTCATTATATAACATGGATTTGCATAGAGATATCTACATAAAACCTTTAAACATCTGAAACATTTTAGTCTGTGCAGTTAATAGTGAGAAACCATTTCTTTCCCTTACAGTGAATTTCTTTTGTTATGACTGTGCTTTAAATACTTCTGTTCTGTACTTTGACTGACCAGCTTTTTGAAACCAGGCCAGGAGAACAGAGACAACAAGAGAGAGGAGGGTATTTCAGCTGTCTCAGGGAGGGGACTGTTTAATGAATCCCATCACTCTGTTCTTTTCTGTATACCATTGGGGGGGGGGGGGGGTTGGAAACTGCCAGAGCATGGTGCAGCGGGGGGTTCTCATTCTGTGCAGCAAAAGGCCGTTATTCGGGTGCTCTTCAGAATGAGAAGCTAAAGAAGAACTAAAGCTGCCATGTGTGCAGTCACACAGACGGACGGACGGACAGACAGACAGACGAATGGATGGACAGACAGATGGACAGACAGATAGACAGACAGACAGATGTTTGTATTCATATCTTTGCGGCTTGCATCCATTCATTTCTATGGGAAAAAACTCTAATCCCAACATGACGAGCTTAACCCCTACCCGGCCCTAACCTTAACCACGAGTAACCAAACAAAATACAAGACTTTTGGCATTTTTAGCTTTTCGATTGCAGTCACAGATTTTATAAACCTGACTTTCCCCTGAAATTAAGAGATCAACATCTGAAAGAATGATATGGGTGTTTGTGGCTGTCCCAAAGCGAATACTGGCAATTACAATAAGCGGGGGCCTTTTAAATCATTTTGCATGTTATTTTTGTATGTTGTGTGTATGTGTGTTTTGAGCATTATTTATTCCTGTCTGTTGTCAAAGATGTTAGCTGCCAAGTGAGCAAGAATCTAAGGGGTAGAGGGTCTGAGAGAACTGGGTGACCGGGGTCTGTGACGATCATTTCCTAACACAGTATTTCACAGGTACTGTTATCCCATTCAGGATATTTCCAGCCTCAGCTCTGGGCTTCCCAGTACAGCCTCTGGGTTTGCACTGACCCTCAATCAGATAAGCACTTATGAAAAATGAACGGATAAAACGATCAATGCTGTTGAGATTTCTAGAGACTGGTGCTTGATGTCTCACTGTTTTGCACAAATGAGCTTCACTGTGTTTGCACTGTTTTACGGCTCACCGTTGTGTTTTCAGGTTTCAAAGACAGACTCGGACCCCAAAGCGAGTGCTGAACTGTCATTGTGATCTACACCTCTGCCATGATGTCATCAAAGGTCACCAAGGTCCTTTCTGCGTAGAGGTGACACACAGGACTCTGGGAATGAACTGCCCTGTAGCTTTGAAGATTGGCCTTTGTTTTGTGTATGTGTGTGTGTGTGTGGGGGGGGGGGTAGTCAGGAAGTTTTCATGCTGGCGTTCATGACAGGATCAAATCGGGAATTTCTACGCTGCTACCCGGACCCATGCCAGCCGTCATCTTCTCTCTGAAGCCCGTGTCACAGATCTGACATGCCCCTTTCACATAATGCCATCCTTATGTGCCAGATTTGTTCCTGGAAAAAAAATAAACTGGCCAGACAGTCCTATATGCCTTTGAAAACAGACGTGAGTTTAACCTCACTGGCGTGTTCATGTAGCCACAAGCCCTGGGCCCCCACGAACACCCTCGCCTTCTGATTGCTGATCACCCTTACAAGGTTGTTGTGGAAACCGTCAAAAAAAGATGCCGTTTTCAGGGGGGGAGGGACACAAAAGCAGGAGGGGAGAGGTGGTGCGGAATCCTACACCAGCCCCTTTATCCCTGAATCCCGTGGGTAAGGTGGACGGAGGAACACAGGTGTGAGGCGATGGGGCCCGCAGTAGCAGGGTCTGGCCTGCAGGGGGCATGGGGGGAGGGCTTCACGTCAAAATAAGTCACTGTTATCATATGGCTGCAGTCCAAGTCAGAGGCAGGCAGAACCACAGGTGGGGGTGGGGGGGGACCTTAACAAACTGTCAGACTAAGCTACCAGAAATCAAAAGAGAGAAAGTCTTGCAAGAGGGACTTTTAAATCTCTAACCACACTGGGGTCCTCAACCCCATCTTTAGAGAGGTTCGGTCAGCTACTGCGTGCCGCTTTCAACTAAATGCATCAGCAAAAGGCAGAAAAAACACAAATCTATGCTTCATATGTCGCACGTTTCTTAGACAATTTTTAAAAATTCATTTCCAGTTGAATGATCTGTACTGCGGTCAGTTTTCAAACTGAAAATGAATTCCCCCGGGAAAATAAATTGCGTAATTTTGGCTGTAATCCTCTTAGCTGTTTCCAGTAGTATTGGCTCTGACGAGATTCCGTTGTCTGTCTTCAGCTGGGGGACTTCCCCCTGTCTCCTCCCTCGCCACCCAACTTGGCTTCATCAGGATCTCTGGTTCGGGCACTGAAGGTCTTTCGAGGAGATGAAGCCAACAACAACAGTTAAGCCAGCAGACTGAGCTGTGGGCCTGGCCAGAAGTTCCAAGCTCATTTTTTTTTTTTTAAATGTATCGGTCCTCATTTGGTGGCTGTCACAGGTGAGGCAGCTATTGAGAGAGCTGTGTGCCCGAGATCAATCTTCTCACAAATGGTGCCAGGCTGGTCCGGTGACCCACTTTGTTTGTGAAATGGGTTATATATATATCATACTACTCAGCTCAACTTAAGCACTTTTCACAAAGGAAAAAGAGTTGGGACTACTATATACCTCTCATTTGGTAAACTTTAACTTAGCTGTTGCTAATACAGTGGTACCTCGGTTCTCAAACTTAATCCGTTCCGGACTCCGGATCGAATCCTAAAAAGTTCGAGTTCTGATCGAATTTTTCCCATAAGAAATAATGGAAAACAACCTAAAAAGACTTTGGCTTGGAACCGGGAGCTATAACTTACTGTGGGTGGTGTGAATCTCTGGCCACTAGCTGACCAGAAGTGCAGCGTGCAACTAGGGAATGCAAGACCAAGATATCAGATTGGTTGGTTCTACCTCCTCTTGTTGCTTGGACCCACCTCCTGTACAATCTGATTGGTTTTCTCTTTGAACCAATATTTTTTTCCTTCTGCCCTCAGAAAATTTTTGTGTAAACAAAACTCCAACAAGCTCACAAAATAAGGCTAAAGATAAAGGAAGCAACGGTCTGGGTGGTGCAGCCAGAAAGGGTACAGGCCACTAGAGAGATAGGAAATCAAATAAGGCCTGTATCAACTGGCCCAAGAATGAACATATCAGGCAGAAGACAATGTCCACATGCTCAGAAACAATAGCCCTGTCCCCAACATCCCCTCAACAGCGTTCTATGGGGTTGGCCCCTTGGTTGTGAAGCAGGAAAAACAGGAAAATATCAATGCTTTTCAACTGCAAAGCCATGGACCAATAATCAAGCGGATTTTCGATGAGGCACAAATGGCCAGACCCAAGTGGTCTTTGGGGACATAAACAGTCAGACAGACAGACAGACAGATAGACTGATATATAGACAAATTAATCCCAAGACCCAGTGCACAGAAGGTAGGAGGAGAGCAGCAAGCAGCAGAATGGATGTGCTCAATCATCACAAGGAACATGCCTCTGGGAGACCTGAACATCTGGACAAAAGGTAGAAAACTCTTAGGAATGTTGTCTATATGGTTGCCAGGAGTTGACATGGACTTAACAGCTTGTAATAGCAATAATAACCCCGTCCCAGCCCCCTCCCCCATTATTTACCTCTGAAAGGATGCTTGCAGGATCAGCTTAACCCTGTGGCTTTTAGCACAACTTAGTCTTCCACTTAGTCAATCAGGCGGGCAGCACTCTGCTGCAGATGAAAATGAACCCTCCCCTCATTTAGGGCCCCTTCCCATAATCCCTCCATTCTCTGGGGAAAGATGCCATGAACCTTAATCCATAATATCCCAAATCATTCACTTCAACAAGAAAACAGAAAAAAAAACTGTGTAGAACTGAATTCAACACCTCTTTAATGTAAAATAACATAGTAGCCTTGTCAAGCTAAGATGATCTCATCTTCTACCTATTTTCCAGAGGTGGAGATTTCAGGTCCAGAGAGTACAAATCCAGACCAAGATTTAGTTTCAACCAACCAGCTCAGTACTCTGTGACTGTGACTCAACGGCACCTGAAATCTCCACCTATGTTATTTTCATTGCGAAGACATCAGAAATAATACCTCCTTTCAGACCATGGACTGAGAGAGAACTTTCTTGTGTCCTGTTAGACTGACCAAGATCCTTCAAAGCCCTCGCTACATGATCGGGAACAAGAATCCTGAAACCAAAAAGCGTGCTGCTAACACCGTCACTTCTGAAGCACTTCTTTCAAAAGTCTGCGTGTCTGTCTGTCTATCTTCACATGGTCTCTTTGTTTCAACTCTCCATAGCTCTTCAGACATGGCCGTCTATCATTCTGGGGCAGTCCAACATGAGAAGCACTTACAAATATGTCCAAAAAATAAGATTTTCCACATAATAACAGAATATAACAAAAGAACTCGTTGGACAGAAAACAAAGGCTTCCGGTACATTCTACGGAGTTCCCCAGTCTTCCTGGCACCACCGCCCCTCGTCCGTGACCTCATTAAGCATTAAGGAAATTACCTGGCCGCCCACATTCCTGGTTGACTCCCAAACTTAAACCTTTTCCCTCAAACCTCTCAAGCATCAAACACAAACAGTCATTGTTAATCCTTAGCTATGGGAGATGCTCTCCTCTCTGCGACTTGCTGAGTACACATGGTGGCGATGACCTCTATTTGCCCTTTCACCCTAAAGGTCATTATTCAGTATCCAAAGCACCTACTGACCGCAGCTCCCGCCGCCCCACCCCACTCGTCATCTTAGTGAATTTTTTAATGGACTGTCTGGTTTGCTCTCTCTGAGAACAAAACAGCATTTGTTTTTTTTCCCTCAGTTGAAAGCATGGCTTTCTGAGTGCTTCTGCGTTCACGCACTCTCTGGATGGCCTTAGACCTCTAAAGCTTTTAATCCGCTACGCCCTTCTTCTGAATCCAGGTTCCCCCCACACAATCACACAAACACACACACCCAGAAATACACATACATACAGAAATACACACACATATAAAGATACACAGAAAAACACACACACACACACACAGAAATAACTGACTTGTTAGGGAAGCTACTTCTTCAATCAGCATCTTGGTTTTTTTATTCTTTGGGGGAGGGGAGGGGAGGGGAGGGGAGGGGGCGCTGATGACTGTGAGCCCCCAGCATCTCATTTTTCCCTCTCCACTACCTCCCTTACACAAACCCCTCCCAGCTAAAAAATAACGGCAAGATGCTTGGGGGGGTGGGGGCTAGTACAGCGAAAAAACTAAACGGTCAGCAATTTAATAATCTTCCCTCAGCCACTTAGTTATCTGTCAGCGACGGCCTTACCTGCTATCTCAGAATACACAGGAGAAGATCCAAATCAGGCTATTTAGGTGGGGATTAATAATTTATGGAGGATTAAATTCGGATACGTTCCGAGCAGAGGAAGATTCATAATATCGACATCAGGCGGGACAGGAAATAAGTCACAGCCCAGTCCCGGCACTGCAGAAGCCGCTTGTGTCACTGAGACGTGGCTGATGAATGAGAGGCTGACTGGCAGGGAGAGGGGACCGTCTTGTCTTTATGGTGAGACACCACATTCAGCGATAGGTAAGGCGGACCGGCGCGAGAAGGCCAGCACGTGAAAGTCAGGCACGTGAGAAGATAACAAGGGACAGAAAGCAGCCAAAAAAATCAACCCACAAAGGCATGTATGACAGACAGTGGTGTCCCACAATGGGTCTTCAAGTGTCTGAATGCATTTAGCGCAAAAAAGGTAAAATAGCTGGAAATAAGAGAGTCTGTAAAACAGCTAATTCACATGAATAGCAGCTGGTGTGGCGGAATCCCCACGAATCTGTCCTCGGATCACTGGGACAATAGTCTCAATCCTGCACCCCCACGGCCTTTTAAGAGTTCTGGAGTTCTCCCAGATCATGATGCAAAAAGTGCTTTTTATCCATCCATCCATCCATCCATCTGTCCGTCCATCCATCCATCTGTCCGTCCATCCATCCAAACGTCCATCCGCTTATCCTTGTCAGTTTGTATTCATGTCTTTGTGGGGACCATCCATTCATCTCTATGGGCATAGCCCTAACCACGACTGATGACAGGGGATGTAACGATACACTCAAATCACGATTCGATACGATTCACGATTCTCCGTTCATGATACGATTTTCTCACGATTTTTTAGCAGAATGAGCTGCAGACAAATTTATTCAAAAATATGCCTTTATTTATCTTTCTAAACTGTGCAAAACGTGTCCTCTTCTTAACAGTGCAACTGAAATTGAATAAAATCCTTTTTTTTAAAAAAATCTCAAATCAAAATAAGTAAATTTTAAAAATCTTCAAATAAATAAACTAAGGCTTGCATGTGCAGCTTTTTAGTGTGGTTTGCCCTTTTAATAATCTTCGCTCAGCTCACTGTGGTGCCAGTGAATATGCTATTTGTGTATGTTATCAGTCTTTTACAATGTTTGCATGCAGTTTTTGTCTTGTCTGTGCTTTTCTCGCCGTTT
>JAODLC010000042.1:15698204-15732673 GCA_026781145.1 Hippopotamyrus pictus | reverse complement strand
CTCTGCCTTCACATGCTCACTGCCTTCACACATACTCTGCATTCACATGGTCTCTGCCTTCACACACTCTGTGCCTCTACATATTCTCTGCCTTCACATGCTCACGGCCTTCACACATACTCTGCATTCACATCGTCTCTGCCTCCACATGTGCTCTACCTTCGCATGCTCACTGGCTTCACATGCTCTCTGCCTTCACATGCTCTCTACCTTCACATGCTCTCTGCCTTCACATGCTCTCTGCCTTCACATGTTCTGTACCTTCACATGCTCTCTACCTTCACATGCTCACTGCCTTCACATGCTCTCTACCTTCACATGCTCACTGCCTTCACATGCTCTCTGCCTTCACATGCTTCCTTACTCCCTTTCATAGATATATTTAGCCAAATGAGGGCAGTAACACACCGGATCACAGTGACACGTCTGTCACGTTTCTTGCAGGTGTTTACGTGTTTCTTTTTTGTCTGATTAAAGACATCTGGGTGTTTTTTTTGCAGAATCGCCAAGCACACGGACTGATAGTGAGGTGAGGTGATGTATGAAGCAGTGAGACGTGATAAATATACCAGCAGAGTGGGAAAACCATGCCAGTTAAAATCTCCCGGCAGGAGACGCCATGTTGATAAGCAGGACTCTGGGGTTTGACAACCTCCCTCAGCTCAGGGACTGACAGAAAAAAAGTCACATTCTTCCAGATTTTGGCAATTCTACCAGCACAGAAATGTCCAAATCCTCCCCCAGCTACCTCTTTATATGGACAGAGTCAGAAACATAATATTGCAAATGTTAAATTTCCCCCACCTTCCCACTCTCTCTGTTGACCCAGGTACCCCCCTCCTCCCTGAAATCTCTAGCGGGCGCCCAGCTAGAGATGGGAGGCAGCGAGGCAACAAATGCATTCTGTAAATATAACGAGTCAACAGTCTCCCCCGCTGGTCGGCAGCCGCAGTGGAAAAGCACAGCGCGCCAAGAATCTCTCTCCTCTTTCTGCTCCCCAAAACATGCTGCTGACTCTCAGCCAGACTGTCAGTCAAAGCACAGCTGATGTGTGTCGGACACCCCCCGCACCCCCCCCAACTAGAGCATTTTCCTTTAATCTTACTTCATTTCCAGGAGCCCAGGACCAGCATTCACAGTCAACTTCACTCACACTTCCTAAACACCTCAGGGTGTTGAATCGGACACACCATGTATAGGACACACAGCCAGGGCAACGGCAATTAAATCTCATTCCCTTCCTGCACCTCACACTTTGTTTCCGTGAACTTTTCCTCCCTCCGCTTCTCCACCATCGCTCACCCTCCACTGCATTCTAAACCTTCAGTAGTCTAGGTGACTTTCCGTGCCATAAACACATAGGAATTATCCGGACAGAGCCATTATTAAACAGCACAGTTTTAAACCGAGTTCAGAACACACTTATTAAAAGGAAAGTTACAGCAGAGTGTCATCCTGTCTCTTAAAAACTATGTTGCCATAATTGATGGCTGAAACTGCATAGAGGTAATCAGGGCAGAGGTATGAACCTATAATCTCCTTAATAGCTGTGAACAGCAGATGGAACACACTGTATAACCAGCCACCGTTCAGCATATTTTGCAAACACTCTTCCGGGTCTTCCCTAAAGCTGGCCTATGAGTAGGTGCTTATTAACCGAGAAAAACAGGTGAACCTTGACCGCAGCTTCTGCTGTCTCCGTTCGGCACTGATACTTATTTAGCAGCTGCTTCTCTGGGAAAGATTAAAGCGCTGCAGCCTGACTCTCTAATCCACGGTTTAGTCGCTCAGGAAAGCAGGCGGATGAGCAGCTAAGGGGCCAAACTGGTTAATCGAAAGGGGAAAAAATCTCGGCAGGTTACGAGCAGCGACCCACTGAACTACCTACCCACTTGTGCCGGCTTGCTTTGATTAAATGTCAAACTTCACAAGGCAGTAAACAAAGCTGTTAACATGAAATAACTCCGAAACATAAAAATTAATTGAAACCTCTTTCACTCACCAAGCAAATAAATAAGAGAATAATTTGCTTCAAGAAATAAAGTGGAGCAACTCCCTGAAGAATATAATACTAATTATGAGGCTGTGTATTAAACTGAAGAGTATTCCTAATAAGGAATGAAGTAATGATTTTATACTAAGTGACCTGTGGATCAAAACAGCTTATGGAGGACTTTATGTTACCTTGGGTGAATGAGGTGACGGTGGCATTGCCTTTTGCCAGGTTCAGAAGGTGGCCATGTTCAGGACCAGCACTGATGTGGAAAATCAAGGAGTGTCGGACACTGTCTCGGTCTTCAGCTTTCAGGATTTTACTGGTGATCAGAAACCCCAGCTGTCCTATTGACAGGACCTTCAGCGTGGAAGCGCCCTTGTTGACAACGATCTGCGGCACCCCGTTGTCGATGGACAGAATGGTGATCTTCATCATCTGTGGCTTCCGGGTCTCGAACACAGTGTCGGGGAATACGTAGAAGTCGGAGTGCGTCCCATCGGTGACGGTGAATGAGAAGCTGTCCGCCGATGATTCGGTGCCATCGTGCCGGTAGCTGATCATATTCTCCTCAAGGTCATGTTTGGTGAAGGAGGTTACTGGGTGGCTGTTATTAAAGAGCAGCCTGCCGTGTACGGGCACTTGCGTGACTGTGAACCTCAGCAGGTGGTCTGCCGTGTCCTGGTCCTCCACAGTCAACTCGAAGGGCGTGATCAGTTTGCTCTCACCTTCCATTACCGTCAGACGGTGCACCGTGAGGACAGGCTTCTTGTTGTCTACATCCACGATGGACACGCGGAACGTGCGGAACACAGGATTGTAGCCGTCCGTGACCTCAAACTCGAAGCTGTCCATCTTGACCTCATCGTCTGACGTATGGATGTAGTAGATCTTGCTCCCTGCAAGCTGCAGCTGTGTGAAGGACACAATGGGCATGCCAGGAGTATCTGTGCACTCCAGATGCCCACGTACAGGTGCCCGGGTGATAGTAAAAACCAGGTTTTCATCTGGACTATTCAGGTCACTGGTGCTCAGGAGGTCTGTGGTGAAGGTCACCTTACCGCCCTCTTTGAGAGACACACCTTTACTCACCACATCAGGAAATACCATATCAATACTGCCAATGGTGATGTAAAAGTATCTGTCTATGAGACTGTTGAAGCCATCTGTGACGTCGAACTTGATGAGGTCACGGATGCCCTCCTGTCCATTGTGAATGTACATGATGAGATCCAGGTCCACTTGTCTCTGTGTGAAGTTCATGCCAACTGTAATATTCTCCAGTAACCCAGAAGGAGTTTTCCTTTGCAGAAACCCCTGTCCTGGTCCAAGACGAATGATGTATGTCAGACTGCTGTCATCTGAGTCAAGATCTGTGGCCTTCAACACTTTCTGGTTGATTATTTTAGTTTCCCCAATCTCTACTTCCAGGCCATCATTGATAGACATCCTGGGTGTTTCATCATCCACTGGGATTATCATGACAATGACCGTTTTCTCTTCTGTGAACTTACCATCTGTGAGGCTAATATCAAAGCTATCCTCAGTAGTCTCTGAATCATCATGCTCATAAACGATAGTTGAACCCTCTGTGATTTGGTCAAGGGTAAAGTTAGTGACTGGGACCGAGCTGGTGGTTAACTGGTTGAGAATGTAGCCATGCTTGGGTGGTCTGGTGATGATGAATGTTAATTTATCGCGTGGAAAATCACCATCAGCGCCGTTAAGGATGGGTGTGTCAATAACAATATTCATGCCTTCCATCACAACAAACTCTCTAGTGAAAATTTCAGGCATTTCATCATTGGCGGGAATGACGGAAATGGGGAAGAAACGGCGCTCTGAATAGTTTATGCCATCTGAACAGCTGAATGTGAATCTGTCCTCAACTGGCTCCATACCCCTATGAATGCTCTGCACATAATAAATGTGGCCTTGTCTGATGTCCTTAATGGTAAAAGCACTGATGGCTGTACCAGTTCTTGACTTCTCTGAGCCAGGAGCAGGTGAGATGTTCTCCAAGTATCCAGAGGTGGGCTGGACAACGATTGTGCAGAGAATGTCACCGATGAGCGTGTCAGCATCTTCGGCACTTATCTGATGTCCTTCTATGACATTCTTTTCTCCTTCCACCACGCTGAATAAAGGGCCCACTGTGACCTCAGGGGAACGGTTGTCCACCGGGAGGATGGTGACCTCAACACGGACCCCATTCACTCTATTGCCCCCTACCGTCCATTCATCCGACATGTCAGTTAGCGTTAGGTTGAAGTAGTCATTCTTTGTGGTCAGACCAATCTCCCCACTCGTGTGAGCATACACAACATGTCCACTGATTATGTCAGCCTGGGTAAACTGCGTAGAAGGAACCCCATTGACAAAAATCTGCCCAAAAATAGGGGCATCTTCCACAATAAATGTCAGCCTAAGATCATCTGTGTCTTCATCTTTCCCTTGGATGACATTAGTTGTAATCTCCGTGGCACTGTTCTCCAGAACGTCCATGTGGGAGCCGATGGTGCCCGCGGGCAGGCTAATTATTGGCGTCTCGTCGTCGACAGGCTTCACTGCCACCTTGACCGTGATCGTGACAATGTGGATGCCATCACTGACATCCAGTTGGAACGAATCCCTTGTGGATTCATCCCCATTGTGGATGTAGGCGATCCTGCCATTAGAAATGTCCTCCAGTTTAAAGGAGTCACCTTTGGTCAAGTCCGTCAATATGTATTTGACCTCACCATGGAGTGGGGGTTGGATAAGTGTAAATGTTATCTGGTTGCCATCTGTGTCGGCATCTTTAGTGTCCAGTTCAGCATGTGTGAGGATGTGCATTCCCCGCTCAAAGACAGTGAAGCCAGTGTTGGTAATCTGAGGGGGCTTGTTATCAACAGGCTGCAAAAATATAGTGAATGTTCCAACAACAGTGTTACCTGCAGTGTCTTCAACAGTATAATGGAACTGCAAGATGTGTGGAGTGATCCCCAGCTCGAGGTCGGGGGGTTTGTAGGCAATTTTGTGATGATTAATTTGCGCCTGCGTGAATTCAGTCACTTCAGTGTCAGGATTCTCTTTCAGAACAATGGATCCTAGAACAACTCGGTTATTCTCATCCGTGTCTGTGGGTGGCTGGATGATCATGTATTTCAGATCCCGGTCCTCTGAGTCGAGGTCAGTGTAGCGCAGAACCTTTTTAGTAAAATAAGTCAGCTGGTACTCATGCACTGTCATTTGCAGAACTGTGCCAGGGTAGAGCTCAGGTGGGAGGTCGTCGATGGGAAGGACCTTGATGACAAATGTGCTCTCCTCAGACTGGTTGGGTGGGTCGTTGTCATCCTGAACATGGAACTTGAACTGATCCATCACAATGTCAGTGTTGTGGGGCCCTACATGTCTGTAAAACACCTTTCCATCAGTAAGGTCTTGCTGCAGCCATTCTGTCACCACTTTTTCATAAAGTTCATCAGCTGCGTTAAACTTCCAGGAGGACGGGTCTTCTGGAGCCTCAGCCTGCCGCAGTAACACTTCTCCAATGGCAGAGAAGGGCGGTTTAATGGTGAACTTTATAGTTGAATCCTCGGAGTCGATGTCTGTCGCACTAAGCATCAGTGCTGATATAGGCATCATCTGGTTCTTGAACAGCACTAGGCCTGTGTTAGCGTTGACAATTGGAGGTTCGTCATCAGTCGGCACGACTGTGATCGGAAAGAGAAACTCCACATCGTGTTTGCCGTCTGTCATTCTGAAGATGATGTTGTCGCTGTACGTGTCACTGCCATCGTGTTGATAGACGACAACCCCGTTGTCGAGGTCGGCTGGTGTGAAGAACATCGCACTGGACCCCAAAACAGTCAGCTGTCCATGCCGCAGCCCATCAATGACATTGATTCTGACATCGTCGAGGTTGTCCTCATCACTGATTTCCAGGTTGCCAGCACTGAACAATGGCCTAGACTGGCCTTCGTACAAAAGCTGGCCAGTGTTCCTGGTCACCACTGGAGCTAGAGTGTTCATGGGCTTAACTACAATCATGAAGGCAAATGGGTCAGAAACGGCTCCCTCTGCGTCCACCACCTCAAATTCAATCTGGAAAATTCTCTCGGTGTCAGAATCTATAGAGGGTGGCTTGTACGCTATTTTTAGATCCTTAACATCCCCTTGATAGAAAGATGTGATTGGTAAATTCCGATCATCTGTACTGACGATACAACCCTCCTCCAAGGACAATGGAGAGGTGATGTTGAAAATCAGGCTGTCTGGATCTGATTCTGTGTCTTCTGCAGCCAACATGTCCAGTGTTATTGCTGTCATAACAAATTGGTCCACCTCCATCATCATCATTGCAACAAAGCTGGGCTTAGGTGGAGTGTTTTCCTCTCCCTCACGTATGCGCACCAGGATTTGGAAAAACTCCTGTTTGATAAGATTTCCCTCTTTGTCTTGTAATTCCACCATCATTGGAATATAATCTCTGTTAGGGGATTTTTGCTCGGACGTGTGGCGATAGCGTACATCTGACTTAAGTAATTCATCACAGTCCATCATTTTCGCCAGTTTGCCCCCATCAACAAGTTTCCCATAACTAGGCAATACACTGGTACTAGATAAAGACGACACTTTGCACTGCTGTGAGTTTCTATCAAAAGTAAACTCCAAAATTTTTCGGTCAATGGGGTTACTGACACCGAACAGTTTTTCTACAGTGAGCGGCATGTTTCTGGTTAAAACTTCCAGCTGGGTGAAAACAACCTCTACTTCCATCATGAATGGTATAATAATGGTATCGGTCTGCGTGTCATACCTGAGTTGTACCCGGACTCTGTCTTTCGAAGGGCTCCTGGAGCCGAAGTGCGTGTACTTCACGTCATTGGGGCCGAATTCGCACGAAAACTTTTTCGGAGACAAGTGTCCGGGTCTTTGTGACAGCGGGTCGTTATCCAGGACAGTTATGCTGCATTTGTCTCCCGGCTGGACTTGAGTGACTAAATCGTTGATAGGGTCAATGAAAGCGGATCTCCCGAAAGGCACGCGTATCCCGTTGTTGGCAACCAGTATGGTATCCTCGGAAAGTTCAGATCGGAGCGCATATGACAGGCCGGTAGCGCCGATGCGCTGTGCGTTTGCGCTGCCTGTCACGGCCACTGAGAGCAAGAGTAGCCCGCAAATTAGCGACGGGGGCGTGCGAGCAGTCCTGCCCCTACTCAGAGCCGGGGTTCTAGCCATCTGGAGCCAGGCGTCACTGCGTGTTTCCCACTTCGCCGTGCTTAACAATAATCCAGACAGGGAGGAGGAGGAAGACAAGTTAAAGGAATATGCCCTGGGAGTTGAAGCGAGACGCGCACACCTCCCCGCCGACACGGAGCATTCTCCCGGCGCGGCCGAGCTTTCGGCGTTATAAACTCCAGGCACTTGGGAACCTGTGGTGGCGGTGGCCACACCCTTCGTCAGTGCCGATTGGACTGGTTTTACGACGGAATGAGTTTCTTCCGTCCTAATTGGTTGTTGTACCTGTCAATCTAATGTTGGAGGCGGGAATAGTGCCGACGGTGGGTTTCAGGCAAGTTAGGAATGCTTAACTTTTTGATGAGGGTGATAATGAAACACGACTGTCCTACTCATTAAAAAAACAGCTCTGTTACACTCAGCATTAAACTATATGCATAATAGACAATACGCAAAAATGTATAGTATCGGTGTAATCCGGAAAATTATATATTTTCGCATTTATCTTTTAAAATTGACTGGACAGTGCTTAACTTTCTAGACACAAAAACGGCATACAAGTTAAATAACACGAAATAAATTTATATCACAGATATTCGGGTTACTTGCTTTGATTTTTTTTTCGTAGAGGTTAAACATTAATATGTATCGACGGTCGTAAAATAATTCACAGGGGCCGACGTTCCTTGAGCAATCCATGAGTGAGTATTTTAAATTAAGTTTAGTTTCTGATCTGGGTACCCGCCTCAAATAAATGATAGATAACAAGTGCTGTTGTATGACGGAGCACACGATTGTACAGATACGGCTCCCTCTAGCGATAAGATGTATTAAAACCTCTATTCCCACTTTCTACATTGAACTGCAGTTAATTAAGACGTACACGGGTTCCGCTAAGTTGTTATCGATACTTAAGCAATTACATTACCATGCGTTACACAAGCGTTTAAATATAATTAACACATACATCAGCTGTGACATTTAACCAGGGTTTTGCCCTAGAGTGGTATAAGATCGATATTTATTTATTTATTTATTTATACTTACTTACTTACTTACTTATATGCCATAGTAAAAACGCACCTACTTCGTGGTGGGTAAAGAAGAATCCAGATTATACAACTATGTACAAATTTGTTTTGTTTGTTCGTTTAGTTAAGTGAAATGCACTGTGTCAAGCAACATGCTTTATAACTGTCTGCCGCATCTTTACGAGCGCAGTCTGCATTAAGGGAAACGAATCGTTAGCGGCCGACGGGACGCCGGAACGCGCTCCGCAGGAACGTGACAGGAGGGACACCGCAAAGTCCCGCGATGGATGATTCTCTGGTTCCTGTTACACTCGACTGCATAAAACTCGCTAACGAGGGATTGTTGACGATGCGTATTGTGCTGTGAAATTGTTAATGAACTTGAGGTGCAGAATGCAAAATTGAAGGGAAATGCAGGTGGGGACAACAGCACCATACCAGTGTTTCCAGAGCCCTCGAGCAAAAATACCTCAACACTCAAACCCTGACCTCTGGCTTGGTTTAGCACCATGCTCAAAAACCACGTCCGTACCTACCATTGAGGACACCAAGGTCAAGTCCTCAGTATTTTATTGCAACTTCAATAACTACATTCAATTACGGGGCATAACTAGGAAGGGCTAATGCCTTTGACCTCGGTATTTAAAAATCCTGGCTACAGCCCTGTTGCAAACATCAGGTTGAATATACACATTTAGATTTATATGGTCTTCCTGATATGCCACAAAATTAGTACCAGAAAATTTCAGAACATGATACTTAGTAGTTGCAATTGTTTATCTGACACAAAGTTAATAAGGAAGGATTTTAATATCCATCAATTTAAGGAATTTAAATTCCATCAACTTTTACTAAGAAATAGCACAGAATGGTACATTCTATTAGGCAAATCCTACCACCATCTTCTCATGTGATTTTTATTTTTATTTTTTTTTTTTTTTTGTGGTTCAAGCACAATTACATCTGCAAAGCTTTTAACAAAAGTATAAATGACAGCTGCACGTTCCATGGTATGACTCCCCCATGATGCCGCCTGTCCGTAGAGTAGTTTGGTCTGCTGTCTTCGGTGTGGGTGATTGAGTTTTGAGCGGTTGCACATGATGGTGTTTTTTTCTCGAAACTACAAAGAGATTATAAATAAATGCACCAAATGCACTAGTTTTAAGCTGCCAGTAGCACAAGTGCTTATAAACAGGCACTGAAAACCGTCTCTCACACAGTGAAAGTACACGTCTCTGACATTTCAGCCCTCTCTAAGTCAATAATAAGGCATGCCAAGCGAAAGAAGTCCGCTGAGGCATCGTAAAAAGAATACAGTATGTGGATAAAAAGCAAGGCCACTACCAAAATAAACCAATAAAGGAGATTTGGGCAGGGATACTATATCAAAACCTCAATATTAAACAAAAATGTACGATTAACCTCTAACAATTAGGTCCCTATATTTGAAGTCTGTGTTTAAGTAATAGCTCAGCTTGCATTTTTGCCTGGAAACATTGAAATTACCACTTCTGAAAAGAACGCAGGCAGACAAAAAGAATCAGCAACAGCCTTAGGGATGGGCGTCCATTATTGGGAAGTATGAGGCATATCCTCTATGTTACCTAATCCTGCTTGTCAAGAGTAATGTGGGGGTGCATGGAGAGCAAACTACGCTAAGAGTTTATTGGGTGTCGTGGACATTGACGCCAGACAGCCACTGGTTTTCTGTGAGAGGTAATGCTGCAGAGAATGTAAAGGCAGTCAAGAACATAAGGCATTGGCAGACAGATACTACAGGGTACTGGTAGTGTTGCACATCTGCTTTGGTATATGACTCTAGACCAGGCAGCTTGTGCTTTTACCCACTGTCAGCTCTTGGGGTGATACAGGGATCTGTGGTCCCTCTTACTGTCCGCGCAGCTCACATGGTCTCTGTGCTAAGTACCACGGAACAGCGTTTCTGACAGATCTACAGATCTTCTGGCAGAGTGGCACCGTTGGTCCGATCCGCCGCCTGCGATGACTTGTGGCTGCGGCGAAGCCGCGGTACATACGAGACAATATACCAGGGACGGATCGGGTTCACGTTGCCAGGTGAACGGCATTCGGGCGACATGTAAATTGCATGCCTCCGTGTATCGACAGAACCTTTCATCTGGTTTAAGTGCGCCGTCTGCCGTGGCTCGATGTCTGTGTTTTAGTGTTTCCCTTCCAAAGGTGCCAACTGCTCCAATTACAGGGATGTTTTATGGCTGTTATTTCATCAGCAGATACAGCTGTCAGACCGTCCACTAAACCTAGCGGGGTGCTTTCAAGCCAGCAACACGCCCAGTCCTGAAACCAGTCGTCTGACAGCTGGGGGTCATCTGCACATGGAAGGGCAGGGGAAAAAACAATCAGGAGGTTGGAGGGTCGGAAGGGGGAGGCGGCGTGAGTTTGCTTGTGTGTGAAAGAGACATGGCTTCTCCTGAGACAAAAACATATATACTTATAAAGAAATTCATACTGCGACGAATGCATTTGGGCATATTTAAAATTGGGCAATTTATCCTAGAATGTAAATAGCCGACGTTAATGGATTAGAGAATTCATAAAATTAATGTATGTGCATTCAAAAAATGCATTGTGAATGTAGTGGTGGGGGAGGCATTGTGTTCAGACGTGCTTAATGGAGGTACGTACATTTACATACCCGTATTATGGCGTTGTTAAATATTCATACACTTGTGACAATAATTTACATCTATTTTAATGGCAGCCATGCATTCTCACTATTGTTGACCATTGTGCTTTTTATATATATATATGTGACTTTTTCTTCTTGGCTCACTTGGTTGCTGGTTTATTGTGGACAAAAGCGGGAACAGACCGCGTGGGTGGGGTTGTTGACGGACACGTCTGGGCTCCGTTCGGTGTGTGGGAGCAGCGGTGAGGCAGAAAGAGAGAAAAGGAGGGAGAGAAAAAAATAAGAACAGATTTCACCAAAGGAATGATCGTACCCCTTCATTATTGAAAGAGTCCGCAAGGTTCTCGTTTCCGCAGCTGGTGCACGCCTGGGCTTTTCCGATAAAGAGATTTTTAATGCCGTCTGAGGATGAATGCACTGAAACTAATTGCCTTGACCCACAAGAAATGTATCCTTTTCTAAACTTATACAAACTTTAAAAAGTTTCCAGTCCTGTGAATATGGAAAGGTGACTGGCCTCCTAACAGAACAGAATAACGGTGATTTATTTAGCCCTGCGGGGAACTGGGGAGCTTCTGCATATCCCATCTCGCTGTCCATGAGAGACACGGACACGTCGTCAAATGAAAATCACATACGTCCACTTTTTGACAATTATGACTTTTTACTATAGATGGAATACGCCCATTCTCCTCTGTCTATTGACAATGTTTGACATCTAATTAACCAATGAAAACAGTTAGTAATATCATCTATTTAACTATTACTAGATGTTCGTAGTGGTTAACAGTTTTATTCACAGTCTATGGATTACTTTATATGACTAACTTTAGCAACTTAACGTCGGTAGTTAGATAGCTAGCTAACTAACATCATTGTTAACTCTGAATGTAAAGAGCAATTATTTTGTATCTTGCTGACACTGACATATTTGCCTCACTAACAACAATCTACTTAAATCCCTTTAAAACATGAAACCGTTCACTGACGTCTGTGTAAAGATGGGTTTCTCTCTGTGGCGCAAAGGCTGCTTATTACGTTGTTTTAGTTTTATTGTGTAAAGCGGTTTTTGAGAAAATGCATTTTATTATTTCACACTCCTGAAATAATGGACAGAGATATATGGTTTTCTTTGAACAGCGATGATATACATATGAGAGCAAGTTTTGGGATTTAAGAGCAGGGTCAATCCGGAACTCTGGAGTAGTTGAATAAAAAGAGACATGATTCCTATATCGGTTACAAGATTAAACACACAGCCTACAGTGTGTAACCTGCTGAGTTACACACTGTCCCTTGTGAACAGCACAGATAATGATAGCGATTCTCTTCAAAGGACCTGACCTGAACAAACAGCTGGTTACGCATGGAGCAGACTCCGGTGTGTTGCTGTGGGATTGACTGGAAGCCTTGAAGCTGTGAATCCAGCCCACTTGTCTTTGCCCTGTCGCGGTCATTCCCGGCAGAGGAGCCTGCATTCTGCACGTCCCCCCCTTGTTGCACATTCCAGTTCTGTGCCCCCCGCCCCGCATCAGCACTCATATCACAGAGTAGTGAGACTGGGTTCGAGCCCCAGTCATCCACATCCACAGATGCCAGTCAATCCCACAGGGCAGCCGAAACAGGTGCCGTCTGTCATGAACTCATGGCAAAGGTGGATGAGTAGTGGGGGCGGGTGGAGTGGCAGTGAGGGCTCGTTTCAGTGGGTGCCTTTGGTGCAGCGTGACAGTTAGTGTGGGAATTTGGAACGCAAACTGACAAGGGGCCTGTAGGCAGTCCTTGCAGGAATGGCACGGTGGATACGTCCAAATGCCCTTTCGTTTTTCATTTTATGGAGGGCCATGTGAAAACCTACTAGCGAATGATCCATCAGTAATCTTAGCTCAGGTGACTCCTCGTCCTAAAACCACCGGTGCCGCTGACTCCCCCTTCCTCACGTGCCTCGAGTCAGCATATCGACTGAACCCGCTTGCAACCATGTCCTCCGCACGTACAAAGGAACCACAGAACCATGTTTGGAGGCTCACTGAGAGTCCAAAGGCCACTCAGAGGAATGTGGTCTTAAGAATACCTTTTGTGAAAGAAGCCTTTGTAGTAAGAGGCAGGAGAGAGGCAGAGAGAGAGGCAGGAGAGAGAGGCAGGAGAGAGGTAGAGGCAGAGAGAGGCAGGAGAGAGGCAGAGGTAGAGGCAGAGAGACAGGGATGGGAAGCAGAGAAGGAGACTGAGATTCAGGTAATACCTACCATTCAGTACTGGTTCATCTTAGCCCAAAGATATTCAGAATACTACTACTACTACTACAATACTATTACTACTGCTACTAATAATAATAATAATAAAAATGCAATACAGGGACGCCAACTTAACATTAACAAAGCACGGGTGCCAAACCACCCCCACACCCCTGACCAACAATTTTAACCATCGCCACCCCTCCCCCCAAGTCAGCAAATTTCACTGAGGGTGGGAGCCGTCAGTGAAGATTGCCTTGGGGGCCACATGGACTTTTGGTAATAATAACAATAATAATAATAGTAATAATATACAATTCCGGATGAATGTACAGTGGAATGTTCCTGTTTAGGTTACAGGTTTAGAAGGTATTTACTTTTTTTTTTTTTTTTTGCACCGGTACCCGGAATTAGACGGTTCCCATTGCTGTATCTTTCACAACTGGCTGGTGCTTATTACCTGGAGCCTACGTACCACCGTTCAAGGGTTCAACAGCAGTACCTTCATGGGACTGGAACCTGCTGCTTTCTGGGCACCAGGCCCAGAAGCAAATTTACAGTTCTACCTGCTGTACCAGTAGATATAAAATGATACATTTTTGAGAACTGCTTTTTGTTTCCATTACTTTGAGACCCATGAGACGGGCTGCAGCACGCCAGACCAACATCTGCTTCATCTGGTGATCCCAGTATTACACGACCCCCCCCCCCCCAAACCCCCAACCATAACCATCAGAGCAGCTGATTCAGAGGCTCTGTAATTATGCAGGAGTAAGACAAGAAAGGGCTCGCACTGTCCTCACCTGTTCACATCCTCTCAGCAACAAAGCACTTTACTTCTTTCCCACTGCGGCACAACTGGTCTGACACTGCAGCCCCTGAAATTTTCCCTGAAACAAGCCAATTCCCATTCTCCCCCCAGCCTGTTATTCGGAGAGCCTACGTGAAGAGAGGAAAAGAATTAAAAACCACAGAAAATGTTTTGCGTGTCTCCAAATAAGCAAGTGTGCCTGGCAGATGTCTATGATGGGGATGGGGTCTTGGAAACCCGCCCAGGACACGCGTGAGTGTCTGCACCGCGTCTCCACGGCCACAGCGCGACTGTGACGAGCAGCATGTGGCCCCGGGGGCTCGTCTCACGCCCCGTCGCTGCCTTCGTAACAAAGACGCACGGCGTCCGATTTAGGCATTGCACCGTGCGTTTCCTCGTTAGCCAGGTAATGTGGCACGCCGTCGCGCCCACGGAGTACCCTCCCGCCAACGCTGCCAGACGGCGCAGGATACCGATGACGTCCCGTGGCGAACGCGTGGGGGGTGATCCGGAATCCCGTCCCAAGACAGCATAAATATCAGGCTCCTGGAGTTCTGTTGATGATGACATCACCACCAGCCAGAGTTCCGCCTGACACTCTGGAATCCTGGGCATTGTGGAGTGGAATGCATCCCCCTTTGGGAGGGCTTTTAACCCCCCGCCCGACCCCTTGACCCCTGAGCTCATCTGCATCCCGGGGGTCTCCGGCGCTCGTGTGAATGGGTCCCGCTGGGGCTTGCGGCACCACGGCGGGGGGGGCCGTCTGTGTCTGCTAGGTTTGCGGCCCAGTGTTCCCCTTCTAAGAACCTCCAGTCTTCTGAGTGACTACTGCAAGCTGAAGAAAAGTATGAAATTATGATACTCGTGACAGAGCCAGAGAGCTGCGGTTTCCCCTGTGGATAACAGAAAAAAACAGAAATCAATAAAATCACAGGGGATGTGTTTCTGATTGCTGCACATCCCTGAGGGCGGCGGGACGCAGCCCTTGTCGGAGCAGTAGGTCCAGATCCTGACGTGCTTCTTCTCTACCATATAATGGAGCTGTCAGCCCTCGAGACACTTAAAAACACACCTGGCAGATGGAAGAGAGGAAGTCCCAAGTCCATGTCTGGATTTACTGAGGAAGGGGGTGGCTGCCTGGACAAGCAGGCACCTTGCAGGTAGAGGCATGTCCCTCCTGCCCAGGAGGAGGCCGAGGGGAGCTGACCAAGACGCTGCCCATCCCAGGAGCTTCCAGACGACGTCCATCCTCAGACTCCTTCTGTGCTGAAGGTGCTTCAGAGTCTCATTAGACAATTACACCATTATTGTAGGTCTCCCCCTCACTGAGGATGGCTGGCAACTCCTCTGCTGCGCCCCACAACCCTGTAGGTGCCCACTTTAAATCAACTAACCACCCATATCAATACTTCCCAGTCCGCTCCTCGGGGACCTCCAGACGGTCCACATTTTTGCTCCCTCCCAGCTCCCTGCCAGACGGTCCACATTTTTGCTCCCTCCCAGCTCCCTGCCAGACGGTCCACATTTTTGCTCCCTCCCAGCTCCCTGCCAGACGGTCTACATTTTTGCTCCCTCCCAGCTCTGTCTGGGGGGGATCGTTGTGGCCCGGGTTGAGAAGCACTGTCTTTGGGCATACGTGTCTAATTTTGCTTAGCATAACCTATAACAGGGCTAAAACTAAAGCTTATAAAAAAGACAGTATTTTTTTTCTTTTATATTCTTTCAGTCTTGTAAAAATTTAAGTTAACGTGTGTATATAAAACCTACACGGACCATGCCCCAGAACAAGTGATATCAGAAACGTTTTTATTTAACGATTTTGCCATGTGTAATGATTATGATTTAAATACAATTCTTCAGAATATATTCTTAAACCTATTATTTTTAAAATAATTGACAGACACAATTTACTGGCCAGACATTAGGAAAAATCAGACATTAGAAAATCTTTTTTGGTTTTTTCCATAGTTTGAATGATAAAAAATAAGTGGCTAGCCTACCGCAAAGCGCAAGAGCAGACATGATTTGCCCACACCAGAGTCACCGATCAACAGCAACTTGAACAGGTAGTCACTGGGGACAATATGATGTCATTTCAGTCCCGCCATTTCAAGTACAATCAAGTCCAAAAAGTTCATTTTAATGTGCCACTTCCTTACAAATCAACCAAACTTCAAATAACTTCATACAAATAAAATTCAGTTATGCTTGAAATTTTTATCAACATCAAACTGAAGTCATTACTGTTAAATAACTTAATTTATACTATAATTTTATCTATCTAAATTCAAAAATGTTTATAGCAATAATAGAGAAACGAGTTTACCACAATAATATGCATTATTGTTCTGTACAGCCTTAGTCAAATAAAATAGACCTTGACTTTATGGTTTCAAAAATCTAAGACTGTCGCACTGCCAGATGTTGAATACTTACTACTCAGGATTCATATTCAGGAAGATGTGAGAGCTGCAAACAAGAGAATAGGTGGGATCGTGTCCCAAGCAATAGTTTTCCTTGTCTTTTGCTTTTTAGGGCCTGTGTGCTCCTGCTTCTGTCAAAGCAAACCAGCAAGTCAATATGCCTTGCCTATTATTTATTGAAGACTAAGATTATCTTACAATGTCCTGCATTACCTGTACTTTAAAGGAAGTTTGGCCAATGGGGGATTAGAAGGCGTGGCCTCTTTGTAGAGGATGATGTGAGACCAAAGGACCATTAAATATGGGAAGTTAAAAAGAGGCTTGTTATCTGTATTGAGTCTTGCATGTGTTTGAATGAACACGTCCACATCTGGGTTTTAATGCATGTGAATACTTAAGTAATGCAATTAACAATTCAAGCCATATCACTAGAAGAACCAGCTGGCTCGTCTATGTATCATATTAAGATCTTTGAGGTAGTAACAGAAGTATGTCCTGAAAATCAAGCGACTGATTAGAAGTAAATGGAAAATAACTGCATTTTCCCATTTCATTCTCTGTGCAAAATATTTTCATTTATTTCTGCAGGAAAAAAAAACATAATTTTGCACTCGTACCAGTAATTTTTTTACAACCATATAGGAAAGTCAAAGTGCCACCAAACGTCGAACCTGTACAATATTGCAAAATAACATACAATTATATTTTAAATAAAACTGGACAATTAAGTTATGTGGCTTACAATTATTGTTACTTCTCCGAGGGCTGTAAATGAAATTACAAAATAATTTAACCTATATGTGCATACACATAATGCAAGTGGTGATTTTACTACTAGTATTGTTTACTACTATTACAACAATAAAACATACTAAAGTTCCATTGGCTGTTGTTTCTCCAAAGCTTTGGATATTTTGTCTAGTGCAAGTGTCAGACAGCATGTAAAAAAAAAAAAAAAAAAATTCAAATTTACACTTGTGTTATCCAGTAACACTGACTAATTAGGGAACGACTCTGCCTAAGAGGAGCGACTCAAGTAGTCTTTCATATATAAAACCCTGACTCGTGACCCTATAGCCAATTCCTCAAACAACTTAACATGCTCTCAACAGAACTGGTCATCACTGGTTCTCACTTTTACACCTTGACAGATCACCTCAATGATCAAATAGTATTGGTGTATAAGAAACTGCCTGAACCTTGTGGAGCAGATGAACTTCTGAAAGGCTCATTGCAAGGTACTGCTCATCAAGGTGCTGGCCTACCATTCAGCTTGTCACGCATGACTGCCAAGATACTGGTGGAGAAATCCCTAAGGATATACACCGTCTCACGCTGTAGCCGCAGGGAGTCGCGGACGAACTCCTGCTGCGTCTCCACCAACTGCTGCACCGACTCAGAGAGCATCTCCAAGGAGCGAGACACGGTCTCCATCAAAATGTTTGTGTTGCGCTGCTCCTGAACACTGAGGGAGGCGTGCTGGGCCAGTCTGTCCCGCGCATTCGTGGGAGCCGGAGAAGACACTGGGAAAGGCTCAGCTGAAGGTGGTGGTACAGGTGCTAGTATAGGCCCTGGTCCTGAGGAGGGGGCAGCTGTGGCAGATTGGGATGAGGTAGATGCAACAGTGGTAGCATGGCGCATGCTGCTCAGGAGCTCTTCGTCCTCAACAGGAATAGGAGTTGGTCTGAATACAGCAGGTCGCACTCGCTCTTGGTGTTCTTCATCAGAGTTATCCAGCTCCACAACCTGGTCTTGGGCAAGGATGAGAGATAGGGATATATAAGTTTATACTGCTCACGTTTACACGATTACACACATGCACGCATGTGTGCGCGCATTTATGCCGAGCCGCGACTTTCCCCATCGTCGTTTCAGCATAAGAAATAGAATTTGTTTTATTTTGCGAAAGGCACAGGCGACACAAAACGTACAGTAACGCAAACATATAGCGTGTTTACGGCAGCCTCTCGCGTGATATCGCACAGTGATCATCGCTGTATCTCGCGTTTCTCATACCATTTTGCTTCGCTTCGCTCGCCAAGGGGACCAAAGCGTTTTACGTGGTTTTTCCAGATTGCGGGGGTCCAGCTCCCCAAACTCCCACGATGTGGAAGCGTCGACTGTATATTCAATCATTCTCTTAATCTTACTACATAAACACTAATGATACATAGTTTCAAGTAAACAAACAAAAAAAAATGAGAGGGTGTTACCTTCAGCTGCTGGTATTTCATATTGAAAATCGTAGGCTGTCTGTGGAGGGTCTCCTATAGAAATAAATCAAAGATTAAGAGAAAAGAATTAGTAAATACGGTGTCCCTTCAGTATGTTTCAACATTTCAGAGAAATATGGTGACAGTATAATGTGATTTGGGATCCAAAATGGTCAAAAACCTATGAATACAAATAAGGAATTAATATTGTCAAATGCAGTTACATTTGGCTACATTCTTCTAGACCAGGGTTCCCCTGTGCAGAAATTTTCAGCCTCTTGTCTCTTATAAGCACACGTAAAGAGTGGCTAAGGACTGAAAGACACCTCAAAATTAACAATAAATGAACAAAATTCAGCAGGCTGTAACACTGGGATCTCTAGATCACTCATGGCAAAAAAATTAAGAATGCTAACTCACGAGATGTGACGTATATTGGTGCGGACATGCCAGCCTCCCTTTTCTGGGACATGGGCATTGACATTGGCATGGAGGCGGGTAAGGCCATGGACACAGTTAAACCCAGAGAATTGGGGATTACTGAAGGACCAGCCAGCCGGCCATTTGGTGAATCACTGGCAGAAGCGGATGGTTGGTGCATTCCCAGCACGATGTCATCTTCCTCCTCGTCATCCTCACCGCCTCCACTACCCATAACCCCCTTCATGCCCCCTAGATTGGCCCGGCCACCAGAAAAGACCCTCTTGTCTGGGGGAGGCATCTGAAGGATCTGGTAAACCATGTTTTCTACTGGTGAGAGGTCCCGTGCGATACGGGAGTTGCCAGTCCGCAGTGAGCCGTCTCCGCCAGCACGCATGGCCGCGACCTTGCGTTTGGTGTCACATTTGAGGTCTGACCACTTCTTAATTATCTCGATGACCTCACGTGGACACTCGCTGATCTCATTGATGCGTGCTGTGATCGCCGCCCAGGTTCGCTTCTTCACATCTGATGAGACGCCCCTGTTGAACTTGCCTACGGGTTACACAAATAAATGTTACACGACTATAATCACAAACACGCAAATAATATATATGTATTTAAATATTCGAAAAGGCTGAATATAAAAGTTTACCAAGACTGACCTACCATAATTCATAAGAACATTGGGCAATACTATACATTAAAATATGCATTAAATAAATAATTACATTTTTCAGTAACCCTAACCTTTCGATCACAATGAGCAGTCCATCTGGCTCAGCAAAAAATGTCCTTACCAGTCTTCTTGCAATAAATTAAATTCTCTTCATAGGAATCTTGATTATTCTACTAAATCTACTAGCCTAGGAAATACAATGAATTTATAATGTGTCATGTAAATGTGTCTATTATTCTCCATGCTTTGATCTTGTACTTGTGTTCAAGATCTTCCTATGTGGGCAGTAAGCTTTGTAGGTTTTATGTTGTATCCCAGCACAGTGCATAAAACATGTTACAATTTGAATACAAATGTAATTTAAAGTCTTCAGTTGCAAATAATTGTAAGGTTTCTCACACCCAGAATTTTAGTGGTATTATTTTCTACACAAATAATAATAAATCATTAACAGAATGCTGGCTGAAAATCCTTGGAACATGGATGTTAGAGCTGAAATATTTTGTATTACACTCTTAAAAATGTATTAACAAACTGTCTAAAATATCATTGGACACAAGCAATAATTCATTGGACAGACTCTTTCATTGGCTGGCACCTAATTTATGCCTTAATGACATTGCCATGGTAATATGTTCCCACCATTACTAAATCTAGTATGTTCCCCAGACCTCCCAGCCCAAAGATGACTCCTGTTTCAGACTAGCAGACTTGGCCAGAGAGAGGAGTGGAAGGTTTCTTGCCTATAACAATGTGGCGGTTGTTCTTCACTTCGTTCAATAGGAGCTGCACCTCAGCAAAAGTGAAGCGCGACTTCCTCTTCCTGAAGCGCATGGCGCTGCCCCCGCGGCCGGCGGGGTTATAATAGAAGCCGGACATCTGTCCGGTGATGGACACCCCGTCTCCTCTCTCTCCACCTGTGTCCTGCCTTGTCCAGGTCTTGAAGAATCAACCCTCTTCACTGAACACCTGACAGTGAACATAATCACCAATTTATTTGCAATTTAATCCATCCTCTGAAAGACCCTTAGAAAACTGCAGCATTGTGTTTGCAGATTTATGTTTATATTTACACCAAATATAAGCTCATATTATAATATATGCATGTACCATCAATTGAAGATTGCATTCCATTGCGATCTTAAAGTAATCAATTTTTTATTGTTTAATGACTTTATTCATTGTGATGCTCATTTTCTTTCTCTGCCAATTTGTGGAACTACTTACAGCTCTACATCTAATGTATTTTTTAATCAAAACAACGCAAAAATAAATTTTACTGAATCAAAAAGCAAGCAAGAAAAAAATAATGTAATTTTTGTGAAGATTTTCATAACCAGGCAAGGATTTAAAACAATACTTTTAAGACATGAAAAAGACAAACATGAAAACAAAATAAAATTAAAAAAATAAAACAAATTAGAGATAACTAAAAATTCACACATGAGAATTCATTAGACCCGAAGGTTATGAAGTACCCATTGTTTTTCAATTTAAAAATCCTGTTATTATACAATATTTTGCTCGGGTTTAGTGCGGAGACGGTGATTAACGGGTAACAGGTCAAAGTTTAATTTTGCTATCAAATCACGGGTGTTTGCAGTAGCTAAGTGCTTCCCCGCAGGAATAACCTTTATCCTTTTGGCTGCTGTATCGTTCTGTAGGAACCACATACGCAAGTATTTCGGGCCGAATTCCCTTAAAATCATCGCACAGAATTTCTGATAAAATTATCAGTTGCATTTGTGGTCATTTTAAAAATCCACGTACGCTGATTCTTTACATGCCCCTTCAATACGCTTTTTCTTCCTTGTTCTTTGTTGACAGGCGCTAGCTAGGAAGCTAGCTAGCGCCTGTCAGGCTACGTCGGCTATTAATTAACGTTAAAAATAAATGTCATGAGGTTACACGGTCTTTCAGCTACACAGCATCACAGGTTGCGATCTGATGAAGGTAACTGCCAATGTCTTAAACGAAAAATAATGTAGGTAATATCTTATATCTACTGTATCCAGCGCTCGGGTTCAGCTGCCATTTTGACAACGACGTATTTCGGTGACGATTCCTCGCGAGCCAGCTAGCTACGACTGATTTTCACGTTAAGCTATGTGGCGAATCCCCTCCCATGTACGCGCATCTAAGGATACAGCCGCTCCAACATGCACGCCGTGACAGTTTTAGGATTAAGATGATCTGAAATTACCAGTTAAAGGTCGAGCTATTCTTTCTTGAACTGCAGAAGCAAACGCAGAAACTTCGTACAGTCGCGGACCCCTGCGTTGCGCAGACTCAGATAATAAGCCCTGTCCGCAAGAACAACGGCGCCTGTCTACGAAGTCGTATCAGAGCTCTCCTTTGGCTTAATGCTCGGTTTCCTGCTTACGTTATTGGCTTAGCCGGGCGGAATAACGACTTTTTAAGCCCAGTACAGTACTTTTGTGTTAAAAATAGTTTAAAATAGTCACTTTAAATAAAGTGAGAAAAAGTCTATTTTAATAAATAATATCTGTATAATTCTTAATTAAATACGGTACACAAAATGTAAGAGGACATGTTAAATATCATTTATATTTTTAGTGTAATATTTTTATTGTTATGTTATTATAGGCATTCCGATAATTAGCTAAAACCTCATCAAACGTATACAGTAACAGTAACCCATTACCCAACTGTAATTCTTCTTTGAACCACTGGGTGGTTTTATCGCTACGGAACATGCTGCGGGGCATATTATATCTAACGCTTCTATGAACTAGTTCATGTTAAAATTAAGCGTATTAACTAGGTATGGCACTGTTTCAACCTGTATTAAATTGGAATTGTTAATATTGTAACATTCGCCAAGCCAATGGCACTGAAAGAAGAATATAATCAGCACGACTCTAATATAATCTGCTAGCTCACTCACCAATTTTGTGTTTAAACTCTACCCTCACAAGTAACCATTAACATAAGCGACTTTACTACAAGCAAGACAAATACAACAAAGCAAGAAAACAACGAGAATCAGAATGTTCTTTGTTTGCCAAATATGTTAAACATAAAAGGAATTTGTCTTGGTGAATGTTCTGTTTTAACATAAAAAAAAATCCAAAACAATTCAAGACAATATACACGTATGCATACATGAGATTTTATACATACTTTTAACACTAGAATGTCTACCTACAGTCAGTAGCCAGTACGTGGTTGAATAAAGGCTGAATTAAATAATTAATAAGAAAACAAATAAATACTGTAAGCAAGCTGAGTAGATGGTAAGCCTACAGCACCTGCTGTAAGCAGACCAGTGACTGTCCCCTTCCCTGCATGGTGTACTGTGACCAGGAAGCTGCCTCCATACAGCGGTAGGGCTGCACCAGTGCACCAATATTTTCTTTTTAAGCCACATTACTCATTATTTGATAGTAATTAAATATGTGTCTGCTACGGAGTTTTTGAGGCGCAGGTGCTCGAACGGGGGGAGGGGGCGTGGCTTAGGGTACATTTTGGAGATAGAGGGGGCGGGGTCCGTCTCGGTAAATATATGATCGTCGTTTTTCCGAATTGGTCACGTTTACTCGTTTGGGCAAACGGGACTGGTGCTCAGTCACCCCCCACACCCCGCCCCCCCATTCACGTGCATGATCTGCTAGAAAACATAGACGAAGATCATGACATAGAACTACTGTTACTAAACGTAAAAAAGTGCATCCATTACAATATTAGTAAATGTAAAAATATGCATTAATTACAACGTAATTTGTCAGTAATTTAGCATGCATGTTATGAAGACACAATTATAACCAGACATTTCTTTAATAGAAAACATTTTATTAGCTAAATCTTATACCACAACAACAGAACAGCCAACCATCTGACAGGTTGTCAATCAATGGTTACAATGAGAATAACAATACAATAAGAGTGGTAAGTCCTATACTTTCTACATTGAAAGGGAAATTCACAAAGCAGCAGAAGCTGTGATGAAAACACATTTCACCAGCATATATTTCACAGACAGTATTATTTATCAGCAATTTCAGGGCTTCTTTGTCTGAAGTGTAAATCTTTTCAGATTATATATACACCTACAACTGTATAGAGTTCCGGCTAGCATGAGATGTTGCTACAGAGCAATGAACAGGACGCAGGCCATTCAATAGGAGGAGCCATGTTGCCTAATATGGGGTACTGGACCCACGTTCCGCCAAAACAGGAAAAACTTTGTGTTCATTCTACTTTTAGTTACAGATAATAATAATTATATCCAATATGATTTAAAAAAAATCTATCTAAAAGTCATTAAGATTGACCATTTACACATGAAAAGCACACATTCTGGCCACAGATGCTATCTATTTTTTCAACCACCTACAAATACGCTTATTTTGCTGTAACGTAGCTTTGTGTGTTTTAAAATGTAATATTATGGGTTCAACAGCAATTCTCATAAAATATAATATGGCTTTATAATCTACAAATAGACAGGTTAATTACACAGCCAAAACATATATAGTGAAGCTTGTATCGGCTGATCAATGCTGCCCCTTTATGATAATGTAATATATCTTATATACTAGAGAGAGATCTGGATAAAGCAGTGATTCTGTGCAGCTTTTGCTTGAACCACTTTATCGGGTTTATCGGCTGTATTTATCGGGTTATTAGAAAACACTGATCTAAAACTTATAAAAAAAATTATAAGTGGCGCATTTAGGCCTATGGTCAGGAAAAATGGTCAAACAAATAAATCATTACAAATCAGCATGAAACTTAATGAATTATTAAAGTTAATTGGCTATAATAATGTCTAATACCAGTCCAAGCAAATCCCGTCTCTATAATGTCATAAATTATGATCAGAACCAGGGGCGATAGAATGTGACCTTTAAGGGGGACTCCCCAGAGATGTGCACGAAAATAAAGTTGCTAAATCGATATAGAAAAAGACTTTTTTAGGGGGGCTGAGACCAAAAGGGTTGGCTGAGGCCGTCCTGAATAGGGCTTAGAATCACCTATGATCAGAACTCAACCATCTTTGCAACAGTTAGTCTACATACATTACCGAGTCCCCAGGAATAGTAAATTAAGGGGTAGACGATATAAAATCTGCTTCAACCGAACAGCTTCAACCGTTGCTGTTCACAAACTGTGTCATAGTCCAAAGAAAATTATATTTTTATTTTCTATCATCGTACTCCCATTTATTGTCTTTTGACTGTGTTGTTATCCTTTGTATAACCCTAGCAAGCTCACATGTGTGTGAGTGAGGAAACGAGCAGGAAGAAAACCGGAATATGAATGTACAGCCATTTAGATATTTGTGTGCATGACAGGAAAAGTGTATGAGCCGGTATGTTTTGGATTAGATGAATACTCTCTTCCCCCGATTTATCTAGCTATGAGCTTGTGAGCCCTCTGGTTGGCTTCACTGATGCGGGATTGGTTGACAATAGCCTGCAAAAAAGAACAAAAAAGTATTTCGGCATTAAAGGTTTTAGTGGTGCAGCAGAAAATCCGTAATGAAGTATTATGACTAAATATCATGTGACCTTTAAAGATATGCAGTTATATTTTTTCAAGTTATCTGTTTGTGACAACACAATATATTCATTTATTCCTGAGACCATATAATATAACTTGTGTAAAATATGAAAAGCCATTTAAATGACACTGTAGAAATATCACTGTTAAGCGATTCATTTACCTTAATGTGTGAGAAGTTTTTGCTATATACTGAAAATGCCTCTGACCTCACTGTTTAATACCCAGTATGTATATTTCTGAATGTATGCATCAATTCTGTCTTGTGCACTGATGTCTATAATGGTTTAAAGAGAAAATATCTTATATTCTGATGTTTATATTAATGCAGATTTTGCCTGATAGAGAAGGAATGTTTTGAATGTGTTTATTATTCCTGCTGGGTGGACGTGTAGCCCTGACCTTTCCTTGGATGCGGTCAATCTGAACGTTTTGGGTATCGATTTCGTTTCCCATATCCAGGGCCATGCTCCGCAGATTGCCCAGGATGCTGCCCACTTGCGTCAGATTCTCCTCCATCTCATCCTCTCGTGCATCGTTTGTCACCCTGGGACACGTTGAATAGTGAAATTCAGACAAGCAACACTTTTCCAATTTCACTCAAGAGCAGAAATGTACCTTAAATACCATGGACTTTCAAAAACTATGATATGATTAAATGCTAATTAAACGTGATTCCCACATAAAACACATATACAAAAACTTGCCGTTTGCTAAAACCACAAAGCCTGATTCTGACATTGCAGATTTGAATGTTTCTACCTATATGATCTTTTAAATTAAGACAATGTGATATCACACAATTGTCTGACATCATATTTTAAACGAGCTAAGCTTTTCATTGGGAAGGCCAATACATTGATTAAAATGTGGTACCAAACCTTATTGTATCATTAGAGAACTTTTGTGTAAATTTAACGTGGTCATCTTAGGTACGTTGGATTCTTCATCATGCATTCCTTATCCTTGATATCTCTGTTTTTTAAATAAGAGTTGCCTACAGTTGCCTGAAGTATAAATTGACCTTTAATATATTTATACATTGCTCACAGAACAGAAGAATACTATAAATTTATTGGTGTTCTGACAAACATCGTTGTTTTATTCATGTTTCCAAAAAAAAATAAAAATCACATTGGAAACAACCAGTAACTTTAAGTAACTGCATGTACATATGGGGTCCTGACTCAAGTTCAAGTTACCTGTTAATATAGCCACCACTCATTGTCATCTTCTCTCGCTCATCCACCACACGTGAGGAAGGCTGGCTGGACACAACCCCATCCTGGTTGCTCCCCCATACCTTTTTGTAGGCCCCGCTCATCTCAAAGTCCTTCAGTCTGCCATCATCACAGGATAGGAACATACACATCACTGCCAGTTCTCCCCTTTCTCAGAATAAACTTCTTCACTACCTTTCCACCATCAGCAGTGTATTAGTGCAGCTATGCACATTATACGTTTTTATGCTAGTAAAGATTGTGAATTCTGCAATGTTTTTCATAATTTAATAAGGAAACATGAATCTCTACAAAATTCTAAATGTGCAAATGTTCTGCAATACAGCTGCATGGCAACGACTTACTGCTATTTTGCATTTCATAGATTAAATCTTGTTTGATTCATCTGAATTTATACAAACAGGACCCTGCATGATGATATTTTTCAATCATAGCATTGCTTATTACAATGGAAATTTGTGAGCTGAGAAATTTGAACCAGTGGATATATTTTCATTACTGTTAGTTTCTGTTGAGCTAGTAGTATATCCTGCTTGCAGAAGAAAATTAGATTAGACTAGGATAGACCAACAACCAACTATCAATTAAAGAAATATACCAGGTGTTCAATTCTCATTTTACCCACCATGCTTGGGTAACCATGTTACATATTTTGGTCTTACATAGCAGTGTATCCCTGTCCATGTTTTTGCTCCCTGCCAGCACCCTATTCAGGGACCCCACCAGCAAAAATGTGCACTGCCTGGCAGGGAGCTGGGAGGGAGCATAAATGTGGACTGTCTGTGGGTCCCCGAGGACCGGGTTAGGAAACACTGCTACATAGCATGGCGCTTATTCTAACTTGCATGGCCTGGTGATGAGTACAGAGCCCTTTTCTTTCTGCATTTGTCTATAATAAATGTAAAGCACCTGCTTTAAGTAAAGCATATAATGTTACTCTGGATAATCTTACAGAAAGCAAACAAGCATATAGATCACCAGTCAGCATGAAATGTAAGCACTGTGATTGGTACACAGACATATGCGGAAAAGGAAGCCATCATCCCTAACCCCCCACACCTACTTATTGCAGGAAAATAGATCACAGCATTTGGTCATGCCTGTGAGGTTATTTTTGGCATCCTCCATATCCTGATTTATCTGGTCCAAGCATTCTTCAATTCGCTCCAGTTGCTCTAGACAACGGGGGTGGGGACAAGGGAGGGAATGTCGATGGAAATTAAGTAGGTAGAGACTGAGTGTGCGGGGGCTGGTAGGTGGGGGAGGCTGGAGCAAGTAAAACGACAGTTCTGTCAATAAAGCTCCAAAAAGATACAAGCAAATAGCCGTACAGGGGTTCCCAGGAAGTCTCAGGATGCGTCCTGATTACAAGAAAAATATAGCAAATTTATTGGTTTTCTGACAAAAATCATTACTTTATTATTTTTCCAAAATATATACCTGACATTAGAAACAACCAGAAATTTTAAGTAAAACATTATTTTCAAGCAGTAATAAATTGAAACCCACATTATTGTTCTAAAAGGGCTATTCTGAGTTAAAAAGTTCATTGACAAGCATCATTGGGTAATTTTTAATTAGTAACACCTTTGCAGTAATATAAACCACTAAACCTTTGTGTTTAGCCTCCTGTTGGGAGCCAGTGACTACAATTACAATTAAAACTGAATGAGAACATGTCTGTGTGGAAGATACGTGCAGATATGTCAAACCTTGCTTGTTTGAAACCAATAAATTTGCAACATTTTTACAGAATTAAGCAAGCATTCCAAGACTTTCTGTGAGTGCTGTATAATCAAATAAAATTAACAACACAACAAAAGAAAACAACGGATGAACCACGTAAGAGGCAACATTGTGTGTGAGTAGAAGAGATTAACATATTCCCATCTTGATTCTTCATGGAAATCTTTCCCAGCTCCTCTTTACTATTATAAAGTATCTGTGTTGTACTGTATATGTTCTGTATCTTCACAATATTCTATGTACATGCAAAAACAAGTTTTACCATAATGCCAAAATGAACCAGGAGACGTCACAATGACGGTCACCTATTTTCGCTCATGATCATGTAATTCTTGAATTCCCTGTAAAGCAATACTACACACTCCGTCTACCTAAATTGCATGAGTAGCTTGTACACGCAAGTTGGATGAACATAAATCTGGATATACCTATTGATAGCTGCAAATCCCCGTGTCTCCATGACGACATACCCTTGAGATGTATGATGTTTTTAACCAGATAACTTCTAATCACACAACTGTCACACTAAGCCACAATCACAAAGTCACAAAGCATGGTTATGAGGATGTTATGAACGGCTGATTGACCATCAAGCAGATCAACTCGTGGGAAGCTCATCGTGCCCGATGCCTGTGAATGCTTTGGGGTTTAGACCTACTTGGCACATGGACAGATGCACAGACCACAGCACATGGTCATATCAGTAAGGTTTTTCTCAGCCTCCTTCATGTCCTGGTTGATCTGATCCATGCCCTCTTCAATGCGATCCAGTTGTCCTATCCGCATGCAGCAATTGGGCACGAGGCCAGGAGGGAGCAATGCAGGAGGGAGCACATGCATCCACACGCAAAACGCAGGCATTCACAAACACACATGCACATTCACACACAAACCACACATTAGATACACACAGGAGTCGGTTACAGGCTGAGGAAATGACCTCAAAAGTAAGCTACATGTCTGCCTCTTTGGTGTGACAGCTTAGATGATGTCATAATGAAAGCTTAGATGATGTCATAATGTGTTTATATAAGGTTTCAAGACTTTGCCTTTTATATCTCTGCATTTACAAAGGACAATTTTATAACTTCCCATACAAACAAAAAGTCGTAGGCTAAAATTTGTATGTTAAAATATATTTTATACTACGTAGACATACACATGTATTATTTAATATTTAGTCTTATTTATTTAGATATTTGTGATATATTTATGATATATTTATTTATCATATATTAAACACTTTTCCACAACTTGCATTTTTTTTTTACCTTTTCATTAAAGACTATGAGCCAGAAATCTAATTTGGGTAATAACAACAACCTCTGAAAATTATGTGAAAATAAAATATTCATGAAATAATATTTTTCATCTAGTTCTGCCCCAGTCAAAAATTTCAATGACCATAGTATTATATAATTATAGGTTATTGCACAGCATTATAATGATCTCAGTAGGATTAATTCATGTGGCTCCACACTTGAACTTGGACACTCTCCCACAGATAAATATCTTCATCTATCATAACTGAAAGTTAAACTAATCTGAATTTCTATTATCCTTTTTGAGCACTACAAACTCAAGAAAAGCCATCATATACTGAAAACACACAGCCCTGCAGAGAGAAAGAAAATCTTTTTTTTTTAAAATTATTTTCCAAAATGATTAATCTTGTTATACCGTATTTTTCCACGTTACCCCGATGTCTTCAGTCCATTTCAGCTGACATAACAAACTACCATTCATTCTGAATTAGATACATTTTCCTTGCTTACTGCAGAATTAATTTAATAAAATCTTGTTGAAGCTACTGTGAAACAAGATCACGTGACATCATTACTACTTTATTCTGAAAACATCAAAATTTAGTGGAGACAAATACAGGCGACAGATACATTCTGATTTCAGTACCTCCTTGCTCATCCAGCATGACCAAAGCTCGAACCCCTGCATCTTTGCTCTGTTAAAGACAGACAAAAAAAATTACACCGTTAAGATGTACACAGTCATTTTTTTAGTCAATAAATTATTAAAAACTGGAATTCCACTTTGTAACTGCTACTGTATAAGATTAAGAATTGTTATGAGCCAATATGACCCTTCCCTGTCAGAATTCTGTTTTGCATGATTGACATGCCTTACAGTGTTGTGTTTATGGTGCAGTTAACTTGATCTGAAGTCATTCGACTAAGTTTTATGGGATGATGAAAAACGGGACACGTTTTCTAGAAATGTATGTATCCAGGGGCAAAAAGACTTGTGGTATGACAGCACGTCTTTCTAATGAATGACAGACGCCCTTCACAACACAGATGTTACGCTATTACAAATCCACTGTTCCTTTATTTAAGATATTGTACTATGTATTCCAACTAAATGCATATGACATGAAAATCCATAAAAGATACGCCGCTTGTGAACTTTATCTTCTTTCTGTTGCTTATTTCTGTTTCATAGACTCTAACTACTGTAAACAAAATTTTCCATCAACCATAAATTACAGACTAATAAATGCATATTGTTTCATATTCAAAATTCTAATCCACTGAATTATAGCTCTAGACCAGATGTGAGCAATTAGTGGGCTTGTAAATTTTTTATATAATATACCCCTTTCACAGTCATTTTTAACCCTTTCCTTTCATATCTGCGGATCACTTGTCCAGGTGAAAGTTGGAGTTAAATTTCTTTGTTGATTCCTAATATAAAAATGAAATATTCTATCATATACTTATTGTGTGATTTTTTTTTGAACGTTTATACAATGGGATATTAATAAGTGGTGGAGGACGGATGGATGGATGGAATATAAAAAGGAAATAGCAGAGGCATCCTTACCTCTTCAACAAGTTGAATCATGCGGCGTGTACTCTCCAGGGACTGAAAAGAAATTTTGAAAAGAGTGAACACACTTACAAATGGCTAATCATATATAAAAGGCTTGGTAATGTTACTTGGGTATTTATGTATAAATACTTAGGTAGTTATTTATGACTTTCACACTTAAGTTATCTTCAGTTCAGAAAATCCTGAGTTAAATATATTGTTTGTATGCAGCATATTTATTAAACCCGGAAAAGGCTGTTAGATAAACATCATGCAAGTGTTATTTTTTATGGCATAACATTTGATTCATAGCATGCTCAGTTATAAATACAATGTGGCGCGATGATACATTTCCCCAAGCATGTGTTCTGGAATTATGATTTAGAAGTATAAGCATTTAGTTTAATTATCAAGCTGTTTGTTGTGCCAGCGGGAAAAGATACTGAGCGTGCTCCCAACTGAGATGTGGCTGGCGGGAACCGCGACCTGCAGTTACCCATAACAGCGGGGAAAACAGCAGGGAACAGGACAGGGATGATGTCATCTCTGGCACAGCACACTGCTATCAAACCAGAACTGGGCAATGCAGAAGTACCATATACCTCAGAAAATAAATGTCTAGTTCACAGTTTAAAGTAAGAGATATGAAAAACAATATTAGATTTGATAACAAGTGACTAAAATTTAAATGTTTAAATAAGCTGACTGAAGTAGCTTTAATGATTAGTGTGTGCGCAACAATGTAATAATGAATTAAAAGCAACCCAAGATGACAATTTACCTCATCTGTAACCTGATTGGCCCGTCTTTGCAGCTCTTCCATCTCTGTCTTTATGGCCGTGTCAGCAGCCATCTTACATAAGCTCTACTGTCACGAACGGTGGGAGAGAATCACTGATTTAGAGCACATATAACATGTAACACATATAAGTTACTGGGTGGATATTTGGTAGTGCAATAACAGAAGAGCAGAATGGGGATAGACACTATAGTTTCATACATTCACACCTGCAGAATCACAGATACAATTTCCCACCCCACCCATTTGATGCCTGAATCTCCTATGGGGTTACTGCATTCTTTTGCCCATCCAAAAACATTAAATTGCCCACATTGCATGACTCTGTATGTCTGTACCCTGCGGGGGTCTTTCCCCTCACTGCAGAAGCTTTGATTGTACCTGTGGTCTGATCTATAGGAGCCCTTACTGGTCGAGCCCCCACAGGTTATGGGGAGTAACAAACTGGTACTTATTTAGACCAAAATATAACTTCTGAATCACCAGTCGCATTTCCCTGAACTTTGCCTATTCTTTCTTGCCACCCAGAAAGTTCTGTCTTGTATTACTATGGACTTGAGAAGGATCTATATAAGGTAAAAGGCAGAGGTGGAAAGTTCAAGTTCAGAAAGGACAAATCCAGACCAAGATTTTGTTTCAATCAACCGGTTGAGTATAAAGAGTCACATTCACAGAGTACTCAACTCTCAGGACCTGATCTTTCCTCTTCTGGTAACAGGTAACTATAACAGGGCTATAATTACAAAGTAAGTAATGTTTTTTTCCAAGTCAATACAGAAAAACAAACAAAAGAAAAAACAATAGTTTAGTAGTAGTAGTATAGTTTTCGTGCCCGTTGCTTCCGGGATAGGCTCTGGACCCCCCCCCCCAACCCAATAAGGATAAAGCGGGTTGGAAAATGGATGGATGGATGGATAGTTTATAGATTATATATAAAAATGTGATGTGATGATTCCACCAAGTGGAAAATGGTGGTTGATTTTGTTTAGTACTTGTACTCAGCACTTTAGGGATGACAGACGGGAATATCCAAAAAAGAACGCATCAGAAAAAACATATATTTATTTCCATTTTTTGCATTTTTCTTCCCTTCTTTGAACTTCAGACAAATATAGTTCTACCTAACACCACAATGAATTACTAGAGCATCAGCATCTTTGGATAAGTGCAATTACTTATATACATATGAAAATAAGTACACATAAATAAGTACACATAAATAAGTACACATAAATAAATACACATTGCACCTGCAACTTTTTAACTCACCAATGTCCTTGATAATTGTAAGGAAATCCCAATGACAAATACAGTTTACTTATGAAACTGCAAATGAGCATTAACTAAGTTAACGAATAAACAACCTGCAGTGTTGATCACAGCTATGGTATAAGATTCCACTAACTTAGACATTGTAACATCTCATTCTCATGTGCTTCCCACCAGTTCCTTCATGCTTAGTCTGTGTAACTAAATAATTTCAAGGAAAGCATCACAAATGTCACTCGAGCAGCTGTCTTGGCAAAAGAAAAAAAAACAGGGGATGACTTCCTTTCAAAAGCCCTGTAAGAGCGTACGTGTAGCATTCAGACCATTTCGTGTGCAGGAAAACAGAGTGGGATTCAAATGAGAGCACAGTAAGTCACAGCTTAACAGCTGTGGAAATTGGCACCTTAGGGAGCTCTTGCTTTGAAGTTTTGAAAATGGCTGATTAAGTGGAGTCATAGATGTATAATTATCTATTAGAAGGCTATCTTTGAACTCCAGATTGGTTCTTTGACGTCGTTTTTTTCCAGAGGTGGAAGTTTCCGGTCCAGAAAGTAAAATCCAGATCAAGATTTTGTTTCAACCAACCAGTTGAGTACTCTGTGACTGTGACTCTTTATGCTCAACTGGTTGGTTGGTCTGGATTTGTTCTCACTGGACCTGTAATCTCCACCTCTGGTGACAGGTCAAGTCTGTGCATTTCTGTGCTTTTGTCTGTTCAACAACTAGTTACTGCTCTTTTTCTGAGCTCACAGCTGCTAACTGCTTTGCTTTGAGGTTTGATGCGGTCCCAATGATGGTGCATTTGAGACCATGGGTGTGTTTTTGTGCTGCATGAGCTACCTGTCTTTCAAAGAGAGAACCAGCCATGTATGGACATCTTGAGATCACAACTTCTCATTTCTTCCTGTGTGGAGTAAAGTAATGCTTTATCTATAGATACCAGGGTAAATTAATGTAACAGTGCCTTAAAGTCACTGTCGATCACCAAATAAGAGCGATCCAGGGAAGTTAGGCCTGTACTTATCACATTCCATGTCATATGTGATATATCATTACTCCTGGAACGGTTCGCTGCTCTTGACTGGACTGCTCCCGACAATACTTTCACAACGTAGACAGTTTCTTCCAAACTCTTAATTGTATTATCTTTGCTTGTGTATAATGCTTTATCTGTCAAACTTCCAGAGGTCAAAGGGTCATAATAACTGTTTTATGGGGGTTGTAAGAGTGGGGCCTAACATGGCATATTGGCAGGATCTGTTGACAGTGATATGCATAAAAAGGAAATGCTACATGATTCCAGCCACTGCATGATTCTTACTAGTATTTGTCATCATGCCTAGGGTCCGGGGGGGGGGGGGGGGGGCGGC
>JAODLC010000042.1:15673281-15685477 GCA_026781145.1 Hippopotamyrus pictus | reverse complement strand
ATCAATTATTATTATTATTATTATTATTATTAATTATTATTAGAACACCCCAGAACCTCACACACGCCTCACACACGCCATTTTCAGATTTCCACCTATTGGGACTTTAATAGATTTCACTCCAGTAAAACAGGTCACGTTCAGAACATCGTCTTTGCCGCCCGCCATTACTGCGGTGTTTCTCAAACCAGTCCTCGGGGACCCCGGATATAAGGGACGGGAGGGACAGCAAGAAGAGCCTAATCGTCACACAACAAGGAGACAGTCACTCCAAATGAGGGGTGAATCAAGTGTGGCATCTCATTTGAAAGTGGACTGTTTGTGGGCAGATGAGGAGCTGAAGAAGACTGACCACAACTTACAGATCAGCATAGTGCACATGTATGAGGTTTAGGTTTATGTTACAGTCCAGGGCCAGACCTGTGTCAGACCCCACCAACTTCACTGAGCTCCGGAAGGCTGGGAGGGGGGGGGGCATTTTTCTGTATCACAGAAATTCTTCTTTCCTGGTACACAGCTCACAGCGATTGCTTTGGAGGGAGGATACAGGAACGCTGAACCCCCTAACCAGCCATTTCCTGATTCCCAGAAAACGCTGCTAGTTAATTATCCTTTCTGCAACCTGTCAATCACGCTGAGGGGGGGGGGGGCGCCGGGATGAGAGACCGCGGTGACTGACACCTCATTACGAAGCATCCAGACCAGACCCGCCCGCCGTAGTCCCAGTCCACAGAGGGCTCCACTTTGCTTTTATTGTTTATATATGATAATGTTACAGCCTATGAAACTCCCCCATCACTGAAATGTCACTGCCATGCACAACCCCCACCCCCACCCCCACCCTCCCTCCAAGGTGTCTAAACAAATCAGACAGAGCCCCATGGGTTTGAGAATAAATTTCAATTAGTGCCCAAATTTTCACCAGAAGGACCAGGTGTTTCAAAATGTCACTTGAAGAATCGAGTCGGAATGATTAGATGTTGAGCGAGAGAGAAAAAAAAAAAAACGTAAGATGGGTGGAAGTAGCAACGCCCTTGAGGGGGTGGGAGACTTTACCAGGAAGCTACAAAGGTTGCTCTCTCGTCTTCCTCAGAAACAGCCTGAGGGCTCTTTGATGGAAAAAGGATGAAAGGGTCATTACAGCGGCAGCACTCTGGGATGCGACTGGGGAGGGGCTGTGGGGGTGGCTAATGCAGTGTGGGAAACGCTGCTCGCCGGACACTCGTCCTTCTCTTTGTCCTTGTTCGGCACGCTCCTCTTTATCGGGGCTGGTTGACACAACACAAACCTCTGAGAGCTTGATAAGTGCGCCAGAAGGAAAAGCACTCGGGCAATAAACCATTGTAGCAGTTCTGGTGAAGATCGCGCATGTAAGAGGTTGATGGCTGTGATGAGCATATGTGTGCGCGCGCAAACGCACACACACACGCGGCTGCTTAAGAGAGACGATGTCTGATCCATAATGCACTGATGCTGCCAAAGCTGTACATTCTGTAGCAGGGGCGCCGCCAGGGGGGGAAAGGTTAGAACGATTCTAGGGGTCCACCACTGACATGGGGCCCTGTTAGGGGCTAATAATATTATCTTAATAGATAATTCCATTAATCTTTCATGGGGCCCAAGATTTCTGGCGGCGCCCCTGTTCTGTAGTTTTGGCAGAAGGTCTCGTTTTAGTACAACATGTTCGGTGCGATCAAATATGAGTGAATGCAGAACAGAGGCAAAGCGCTGAAAATTAATAAATGTGACTTTCCATCTGTTCCTGAGCCCACTGTACATGTTTATCACGAATCTGGGCTTGGGCTGAAGCGGACGGCGAAGAGAGCGGAGCCCCAGCCACCGTCATCCGCTGGCCCCTATAAACTGAAACACTCTGGCCGCTCAGACGGTTTCACCTGTCAGCCTCGTGTTAACATTTAATGCCTTTTGGCTTAAAACCAGCTGTTTACAGACAGACGTGGCGCAGAGAGTACACTTCAGTGAATAAAAGAGAAAGACAAAAGCGAAACAAAAAATAACCAATTAAGTATAATTGAAATCTCTTTCAATGTCCACTTAGATGAAAACAAACAGTACAGGGATCCAACTTCACTGCTGGGGGATGGTAGGCTGACGTAGGCTGACGTTACACAGTTATGAGAGTCTCTTCATCTTGGACAGGTTAGAGGGCACGCGGGGACTAGTTTACCACTGATAACTGGGGTCCAATAAGCATGGTTCCAGATCCTTCTCTCTGAGGATCCACTCGGTGAAGCACGGGAATTGGCCGGGACAGCAGGTAAAGGGAACAGTGATCTCACAACCTCCTGATGCTGTCTATATTCCATGTGCATGTTTTCAGGGTCGATGAAAACCAATAAATAAACAGCTCATTCATAAAAGCTGATATGAGCCACGCCCATCTGCCCCACCCCTCCATACCCCACTTAGCCCCGCCCCATCTCCTCTGTTTTCTGATTGGTCATGGTACAGCCAATCACCAGGCACCCACTCGATCCCTGGGAATGATCCGAAGCTCGGAACCATGCTTCAGAAACACGTTTCCTGTAGGAAATAGAACACAATTAATAATTTAATAATTGTCAGTAATTAACGATGAAACAGTGAAAATGAAGAAAGCGACGCAAAGCAACCGACGGCTGTACTTCGAAAAGAACAATAAGCAGCCGGTCACAGTGCTGAATGGGTCTGACTGCTGGGCTGCCTGCGTTACAGAAAACAACTGCAGCTGGAAATTCAGGGGGGGGGGCAGTGAGATAATATCACTTTCTGTTTTTTTAAATGCCATGTGACACCAGCACCCTGCCGTCTTTAAAAAAAAAAAAAAAATGGTGGCCCAGCACTTGTTTATGCAGGGGGTTTTTAATTGCATTACCCACATCATTAGCGAAAAAATGTTCTTTTCCTTCTGTTTCAGCTCTGCTGCTCGCGGCCCCTGAAGTCCCATCATAAAGCCTAATGCATAAATTCCAAAGGCATATCATTAATATGTGATGGCCTACTGAAAAAAAGAACCACGCAACCACAAGGGGGCAGTAATGGGTATCATTTGCCAAAACGGTGACAACTCAGTTCACAGCCACCTTGTTGGATTAAGGTTCACGTCGACTAATATCCCACGGTGTCCTTCAAACGCAAAAAAAAAAAACAAGACAGGCAGAGGTCACCGCTTCTGAAATGTCACCGGTTATGTAACCACTTCCCGAAATCCCCACCATGCCAGGAGCCAGCAGCTGTGATTCGGTGACGAATTTAATTAATAAATAAATAAATAAATAAATAAATAAAAAGGCAAATGTTACGACACAAGGCACTCCAGTGCGACAGGAGACTGGGGAAAAACCCCCCCAGAGACATGTGATGGCAGCGAATCATAGACGAGCCAGGAATAATTAAAATTAGCATATGAGCCGCGGCAAGGCTAGCAGCTAATGCACGGTGGGGGCCCCAGAGGGGGCTGTCCAGACACTGATCCCCTGACCTATGTCTGCGCGCGGGAAAACGCCACAGCAACCAGAAATGACCTCAACCTCTGCACATACACTCTATGTGTGCATGCATGCAGATTACGCTTTGAAAATGCATGTAACAGAAAAGAGATTAATCATAGACAGAAATAAACAGAATAGAGTAATATACAGGAATAAACGTAATCCCCCTATCAGCACACTGTGTGCAGAAGACATATTGCTCAGTGAAACATCTGAGCCCAATGCAGAAGTGGGTTCTTCCCAGAGCACCCTGCAGCAGGGAGCTGTGAGCCTGGGGAGACACAGACAGCTGGATGGAGGGGGGTCAAGGACTCTGTCGTAGAGCTACACAGAGAGCACGCACCTGCTGTCTGAGCCGGGTTGATCCCAATGCCATCTGTAAAGACAAAAGACACAGGCTCAGGACATGAATAAGCGTAGGGAGGCGCGTTTGGGGGCGGGGGGGGCACCCTTTGCGTCGGCACGGAAACTGCATCCTCGCAGGCCGCTGGCAGAGCGTTGCCTTGGCGACGGGAAGGAAGCCATTCCCACTGCTGAACTTCAGTTAGGCAGCGACACCTTAATTCCGCCGAGCCGTCCCCTGTCGCTCTCTAGAGCGCCCCCCCCCATCCTTATGGCCAAGCAGAGGAACACCAGCTCCCCGTCAGCTCCAGGGTGGCCGCAAGAGAACAGCCCAGAAAGCACGAGAACAGGAGCTACCCAGACCGCCAGAGTGTTGCACGTTGGTGAAATTGCTGCCTTCAAAACACACCACAGAAAAGCGTCTCCAAGATAACCTGCCCGCTCTCATTTTCATCTTAATGAAACTCAAATACGGCCAGCCCCGCAAAAATCGAATGACATTTGGCTTTCTGTGCCCTGGCGCTACGGCCAAACTACATAAAGCGACAAATAACATTTATAAGAGAAAAAAAAGAATAATACTCACCGTTTGTGATGATGGCGCTAGTGGCTGGAGGCACCTTAAACTGCAAAAGAAAAACAGAAATCTCTAAAAATACCACATCGCCAAAAGCGGGGGGACAGGACAGGCAGACGAGGATGTCAAAATACAGAAGATGCACTGTTTAAGGATTACTCATTTCTCTCTTTGTCCTTTTCATTCTATAGCATAGAAACCAACTGCCTACCCTCAGGACTGCAGACGCACGAAGCAGTAATGGGTGCATTTTGCTCCACACACAAAAAAAAAAAAAAAAAAAAAAACAGACCCTCATACTTTATTTGTGGCTTCTGCACACGACACCCAGACACACCGATAAGAACAGCAGTGATTCCAAAGTTACAATTCTGAAAACAGAACACACAGCAAGCAGTACACAGGCGAAACAGCACCCCACACCCGAAAACAGCCCGACAATCAAGCATGCGGTATATTTTCCGCTGTAGTATGCAGGAGGAGAAACTTCACTGTCCGAAGGTCCATGGAAAGAGACAGCTGGAGACAGCTATTCCCTGAGGTTCCTAACACTGAGGAACTGCTGCTACTGTGATAAAAGGTGACCTTAAATCCCCCCCACTACTGCTGCCTGTATAAAGGAGTCTAAACTACATGTGTCTTCTGAGAATAAAGTTTACTTCTGGGCAGCTTGTAATCAAACTCTTAAAAAAAAAAAAAAAAAAAAAAAAAAAATCACTACAAAGGTCACTGTAGAATCACCCAAGCTTGCCACAGACCCAAGAAACAGAACGCTAAAGAAAAAACCCTTTTATCAATTAATTTGCCAAATTAAGAAATAACCTTTTTCTTCAAAGAAACTGAAGTCTGCCACACCCCAATTAACACAGGACTACAAAAATTTTGGTTGAGGCACACTACCCTTTGCTAAAACCAAATGCCACATCTTTCCCAGGACTACGTGGACCGCAATACTTATAAAAAGGCTTTCCATTAACTTCACTTTCCACATCACAAGAGAAGAAAAATCGCTGTGGTGATGCAAGGGACCAAGCAGAGGAGCTTAGATAAGAGAGAGACAGAAAAACCGCCCAGGGCGACCCGTGTCATTCCCAATCTGAACACAGAAGGGGAAGAAAGGATCAGTCAAGCATGAGTCCCAACAGTAAAAGGGGAAAAAAATCACTTCACCAATGAACCAACTTCCCAAACTGTTATATGGGCAGGAGCTAATCACTGTCCGATCATACCAAAAATAATATATATTTTTTTTTTTTCAAACTTATGTATGATTCACAATTTAGATTTCTTCCATAGTATTTCCATTCCATTGTTTCACACATTGCTCCCTTTGCACGAGGTGCTGCCACCTTCAGTTGCGGTGGACTTTATGCAGGTTCATCAGAATATTAAGTTCTTTGTCTTTGTGCGACGAACGGATTCAGCCGTATGTTGAAATGCTTATGACACGGCTCGTGTAAACATTATGCAAATATAGCAGCATAAAAAATTTAAATATAAAATTACGAAAGTAGAAGAAGCGTCCCCCACCCCAACAGACAAAAAATGTACAGTTACTGCACATATCAAGTAGCAAAACTTGAGAACAAACAGGTGCTTAATGAACAGCAGATGTAATACATAGTCAGGTTGGATCGGGTCGGGTCGGGTCGGGTCGGGGAGCAGGCTCTGACGCAGCGCCACCCGCCCACCACACAGTGAAACTCCTCGGGATCCCAGCTGGCGACCCCCCAGGCAGGCACACAGTGCAGTCCCACCCTCCAGAAATGACCATCCACCTGCCACAGCTGGGTGTTACATGGGCATCCCCTCAGTCTGGTCCAGCCGCCCAGGTCCACAGCAATGAGGATCCCGTGAGCCGGATCACCTCAGGGAAACGTGCCTCATGGCCGTAGCGCCGTAACTGACGCTCCCTCACAATGCAGGTCATGTGCCTCATTCGGGACTCCTCTAGCAACCGCTCATTCCACACAAAGTCAAACCAGCGGTACCCAAGGATTCTCCGAAGAGGCACAGTATGGAAGGAGTCCAGTCTTCGTCGCAGGTCACTGTATAGCGTCCACGTCTCACAGCCATACAGCAAGACGGGGAGCACCAGGACTCTAAAGACCTGGACCTTCATCCTATTGCAAAGATATCGGGAGCGAGCGCCACACACCCCTTTCCAGCGACCTCATGACCACCCATGCTCTCCCAATCACTCTGCTGACTTCATAGGAAGAGTCACCAGAGACATGAACGTCTCTGCTGAGGTAAGCGAACCTCTCGACGAGGTCGACGTTCTCCCCGCAGACAGGCAACCTACCGACGGCTGTGCCCAAGACATGGTTAAAGGCCTAGATCTTGGTCTTTATCCAGGACACGCACAATCCCCGACACTCAGACTCCTCGCTCAGTCTCTCGAGAGGCCCTATCAGAGCCTCAATTGACTCGGCGGATATCACAGCATTGTCAGTAAAGTCAAGATCAGTAAATCTTTCTTCACCAACAGATGCTCCACAACCAGTGGACCCCACGACCCTGCCCAACACACAGTCCGTGCAAGCACTGAACAGAGTAGGAGTAAGAACACACTCCTGGTGACCCCCAGAATACATAGCATAAGGACAATAAATAGAGACACACTTTTTAAAATATCTAACGGGCAATTATCATGGAATCTTTCATACGTGAACCAAAGCCACATGAATGAAATTACATTATCAGCTTTTTTTTCTTAAAAGATCTTCCGGATGGAAATGACTGCCTGCCTACAATGTTGACGTTTTTGGGCTCAATGCACGTCTGTCGCCGTTTGCGGGCGGCAGCTGGACAGAGAGTGTAGCGTTTACTATTATTTACAATTACTGTTGCATTTGTTAATCTTTTAATGTGAAACACCAGAAAGCTGTATGGAGCCCAGCAAAAATCCCCCCACTACAATCAATTACTGCCCAAACTGACAAAAATGTGACACATTGTAACGGGGTGCGTAGCGCAGATGCCGCCCGCGCCGTCACGAGGCTCCGCCCCCTTACCTCCTCCGCTGCAAACTTTAACACCGCAGTGAAGGGCGTGCTGTCGGGGACGCTCAAACTGGAACACAATCAGCACCATTAGCATATTTGGTCAGTCTTATTCCGGGAACATTTATAAATAAATTTGCCCTAATGCGATTAGCAAACAAGAAAACAGCATCCTCCTTCCGGACACACGCAGACAGCGTACGCATGGCAATACGCCGCAGGGCAGTCAGCAGCGCTGAAATTAATAATAATAATAATAATAATAATAATAATAATAATAATAAAATACGTCTGCTCATGACTCATTCTGAACGTATAAAGCAATGAATCTGTGCTGCCATCAGGAAGCGCTGGAAACCATATGTGTTAAATGGATCAAGACCATCAACAGCCGGTTTATAGTCCAATACATAGACAGAAACACATCTGGCTATTACCGGCTTAGTGTTACAGTCAGTGCAGAACAATAATAAGATCCTTGAACGGTTGGCTTATTAACGAAGGCAGACCTGGTACTGTGAAGCCCCGATTCTTTAGGAAACTGTCACTTACACTTTATAAGGCAGCCGGGGGTCCGAAGTCAGCGTTATTTTAAACGTCACTTTCGACCTGAATAAGGAAAGAGATACACAGTAAGATGCGATCACATCACCTTGTCATATTTAACATTACTGTTATATATTAATAGCGCTACATAAATAAACGAATTCAATGTACACGGACTTACATTCTGACAGAAATATCTAGCTTCTGCTACCCCCAACACGTATCCACGCCTTGATCCTTGAACCAGGAAGTGGAAAGTACCAGCTATGATACACGTCACCTTAACACCCCGACTTTTATTTTTATATTTTGCGTATATATTTTGATGAGTGAGATATGTTATATGTATTTTTTCTAATAATAAAAAAATGTATAGCGTGGTCGTACGATTTAAAACATTTATGGGAAGGTTCGGTATAAATTTACCGTAATAAAGGATGTATATGCGCATTCCCATAATACTTCGATAATTTGGGATCTATCAATCGACATCGATTAAATTTTCCGTTTTATGAAAACACAATGTACCAGCGCTACAGTGACCTTGATAGATCTTAAAAGGAGTTCATTACAAATCAAGGCTTATTTGGAATTTAAGTAAATTTAAAGCCACTAATTACAGTGTGCTATTAGAATACCTGAAGGAAAAATAGATGTAATTTCCTTTGCATATATGCATTGAAATTACGAAGAATAAGTTATTGTCCTTGGCTCACAATGAATTACATTGCAACAATTAAATGCCGTCCAGTGGCACAGGAATGCTCATCCATCCATCTTCAATAATGCCTTAACCCTCCAACAAATGGAATAATCAGTCAGAGCAAACTGGAAGGAAATGGAAAAGGATCTTATAAATACACAGTGAAGCAGCAAACATTTCCAGTGGCCCTCCCACAATGACAGTGCTGCGTTTGAAAAGTACTTCTGTCTCATATGATGAGTGAGGTAGTCTGGGTAACTGGATGCACTGTATCATTAAACAGAGGAAACTCAGGAACACCGTCACTCACCCCTGCTCATGCTTGTTATTCATTATTCCAGTGATGCTTTTGTCTTAATTCATGTATCACTGACGCTCAAATGGAGGAAGACAAAGGAATAATCACTGACAGCTAGGCTTTCAGTTTGACTGAATATTTTATGAAAAACTTGCCTGTTCTGGGTTTTTACCATATTGTTGCACCAGAATTTTAATCACTGTCGAATCAGAGATGTTTAAAATACATGTACAGAATAATGCTACACATTTAAAACATATTTAATGTGGCAATTTGCTTAAAGGCATGTGTGTCTAAATGTCTATACATGCACACAGTCTAAGTGGGAAATGTAATGCAGAGACTCAATGAAATGATAAATAATTCATAAAGATTGGGGCCTAGGAAGAAGTGATCCCAGTGAAAATTATAAGAAATTTGCCGTATTTATTAAAATCGAAGTTGCATTGAGACAGGGTCAAGAATTCAGCAGGCTTTCACATATTAAAATCCAATCCAAGCAAACAGCAGAGGGAATGAATGCATTCTGGGGGTGTTACACCACTGCCAGCCGCTGATCGAGTTAACTACATAGGGTTCTAGGCTATGCTCCAGTTCTGCACGGACTCGACCTGGATGAACAGCAGGGAGACCCTCAGTGATATGACACAAGATTGCCCACCTCACCAAAGGCCTCCTTAAAACATCTGACATCAGTTTGCCTGCAGAAGGCTGGTGCAGCTTCATTTGCCATGCCTTCATGCTAAGGCATAATAGATCGATGTTTTATTGTCCGTGAGGAAAAAGGCAACATCTTTACACACAAAAGACTCTCACAAAAGACTGAAATGTTAGCATTAGTTGTGGTTGCCTGCTTGTCAATTATTCTAGTACAAGAAGTTCATGTTCCTGAGGTCTGCTGCCCAGGAGTGACAGTTCGGCACGGGCTGCTACCGTCGCCCCCATCACGCTGTCGTCCAGGATGAACAGCAGCAGCCAGCAAAACTGTGCCTTATTTTCTCTCCTGCTGCAAAACTAGCCGCATCTTCCAAACCTGCTGGCTTTGCAGGCTGGAACAGCACGATTCCCTGTTTCTGTTATGAGATGCGAGTCGTGTGGCAAAGCTGCCCCACCAGGGTGATTTGCTCTCAGTGTTTTGTTGAAACTAAGCTGTGATTGGTAGCTTCCTGTCCCATTCTCCATACCCGGCCGGCAATTATTTGTAAGCGAGGTGCGATTAGGTGCCATCTTGTCTGCTTGCTGTCCTTCCAACACTGGAGCAGGGCAAACCTCAGCGAAATTCTGTTCATATGTGTGTTTCTGTAGCTCATGGGAGTGTTACTTACACAAAAATGTTTTGAGGGCCAAATGAAAAATGATTGGTAAAGAAAGATAACCAATCAGATTGTAGAGGAGGTGGGTCCCAGCAACTAGAGCAGATAAGACCAAGACATCTGATTGGTTGGCCCCACCTCCACTAGTTGCTTGGACCCACCTCTACAATCTCATCCTTCTGGATCAATCGATTTTCATTCTGCCCTCAGAACATTTTCGTGTAAGTAAAACTCTCACAAGCGTCTCTGTCTAGCATAGTTTAGGTTGACATTGTAGATGCTTAAACTACTAGAATTCTTAATTGTGGGTTCCTATTTGTCAAAGAGCTGTACAGAATCCCTGTATAAAAAGACACATTCTAAGAAGATCATCTCATTAAGCTTTAAGATATTAAATGTCACATATGTTGATTTCTGTATTGAGTCTGTTTTTCTAGATTATTTATGACGTTTTACAAACTTAGATTTAAAAGTCTGTTTTTTTTTTCGGGCTGGTAAACTCCTTGCAAAGGTAGCTTTGTATAAACTAGACCTGTCCAATGCCTGTCTGGGGGGGACACTGGCCAGATCCAGTTTTAAGACCACGGCGGCGACGTAAGGTTCAGAACCACAACTGAAGCCGTCACTGGCTGAGCCAGGTCTCATGAACTGATGGGTCTCAGTCGTCATCCAGCTCTAGTCCAGTGATTAGTTTTTATGCTTTGTGTACGTAACAGGTGCACTTATTCGTAGAATCCAGCCAGTGTTTACACTGCCTCCTGTGCCAATCACAAGCGGAATGTACCTTAACAAATAATCTGAGGATTTTATTGGACAGCTGCAGGCAGACTTTAAGTTCTGGTTAAATTCACTGTCTATATGGCTCCCCGAACATGCAAAGCATGAACTAAGGCTTCTTTGGATGCCTGGCTCTGTGATATCGCATGGTTGTTCTAGAGACGTCCCTTTACATTGTGGCACAGCTGTTAAATCCAGAAATATTCTGATCTCAGATTTTATGATTTATATGACGGATCTTTCAACAGGCATGAGGCCAATCTGGCAAGATGTCAGGAAGCCTTTCGAATTTTTGTTCCGTGAGCCACATTGGGGTGACTCACTCAGCGTGTGGGGAAGCGAGCTTGAGAAACGCCACTGTAAGGACCCGCGATGGTGATATTTATAGGAAAGTGCAGGCTTTACGGCAGACCCTGTGGTCCAGGCTGTTCGTCTCCTTGGTGCTGACGGCTCCTTCTTCCAGTGTCTGTGCCTCTTCTAGGCCATTCTGCTGCTTGAAGGGCCTGTACTGCTTCTGGCCTGGACCAAAATTATCAGGGGGCTGGCTGAGACCACAGGGGGTGCCCCGAGGGGGGGGTGGGGGGACTTCAGCTTTCAACCTGAAGAATCACCTCTATCTCCAGGCAGCTGCCCCATGCTTAGGGAACATCTGCAGGAATAAAATTAAAATGGCAGTTTGGATATTGCAATATTGCATTCGGCGTTCTATATATAAAGACATGCAATATCCGTCCATCTTATGTAACCATTTACCTTCCGAGTCCTGGATCACAGTGATCTTGGAGCCTATCACAGTATGTCATACACAGGGTACAGAATGAGGGACACCTCGGACCTGTAGGAGAATATCTGCTTTATTTGCAAAATTTAATGCTGCACAAATAACTTCTGTTGTTCTGTTGTAAGTCACATTTTCATGTTCACCATTTGTCTCTGTCTACTCACCAATCGCCCCTAAATGCTTATCCTGTACAGTAGTGAGCATGGTGCCTACACCAAGATATACAAGTCAGTCTGTCTCAGGACACGTGCGGGCGCACACACACACACACACACACACACGCATGCACACACACACACACACACATGTTGGTCTTCCTATCTAAATGGGGACCGTCCATTCATTTCTATGGGAAAAACCATA
>JAODLC010000042.1:15655142-15665240 GCA_026781145.1 Hippopotamyrus pictus | reverse complement strand
GACTCTGGGTCTTCCCCCCCCCCCCCAAGACTGTGAGTTGCTGTATTTCTGCATTTAGAGGCACTTGCCTGTCAATACCACTGGGGAGAAAAAAATGATGCGAATGCTGTACTTTCCAGAGGTGCTAAACCTAAATAGCTTCAATAGCGTGAATATTCAGAGGACATTTATATCATAAATTATGAGCTGCTAAGTACAGTCAGGTATAGCTGAAGACCACAGCATAACAGCACAACATTTTCAGACAATCCTGTGATAGTTTCCTCATAAGACCATATGCTAAGGTGGTAATGACGCTGATGAAACCCACTCGGGTTTAAAAAGCCCTCTTCGTGGACCAGAGCAGAGTGGACGTCAGCTGGCTCTGACAAATATAACACTGCCTGTTTTCTCTCTGAACAAACCAAACTGTACGGTTTACAGTGATTTTTTTGTGGCAAATTCAGTAAGTGCGTGTTCGCCCGGTCAGTCGACCTCTTGCAGTTGGCTGCTTGCCCCCCCCACCCCGCTGCCTTTGAATCAGCCCATTTAAAAACTCCTGCTCTAAGGAATCTGGGTGTGCAGTGACCTGTAGACAGAAATGCTACTGGGGAAGGGACAAACCTTATTTGAGCTCCTTATACTAGGAAATAAGACAACTTATTAAATATCTATTAAGTAACTTATTAAATGTCAACATCATATTTGTTTTTCATGCAGCTAATTTATCAGTAATAAGTGCGATGGAGAACTATTTTAAAGGGGAATTACAAGTGTTTAGAAATGCTTATGTGTCATAAAACCAAGCAATTCACTGTAATCACATTCATGAGGTCAGTGAAGCAAATCCTTAAAATAAATTTGATGCATGTAGTGTAAGGCAGTGGTTGGGGGGGGTATTGGGGCTCTGTGGAATGGGAAGACATATTGAAAAGAGAGACTGAAGAAGAGATGCAGTCTGGGACAAAAAACAAAACAGGAGTTTGTTTTTTAGTTTCAGTAATTGAAGGTGAATGAATAAGCTTGTCACCCGACTTTGGGACATGCATGACCCCCCCCCCCCCCATCTTCCACTGCAGGGATGCATAAAAAAATACTCCCAGTGTTAAGTGGTGCTCAACCCCCTAGAAATACAGGACAAAATTGCTAAATGGATTTAGAATAATGATTTTTCTGGAGGGGGGAGACAAAATATTCGGTGGCTGAAACCCTCCCTAAATAGGGCCTAAACTTACCAGTGATGTGCCTGTTCATTGTTTGTCTAATGTGGAATGTTTGTTATGTTAGGCGGAAAATATACATACATTGTGTTTGTAGTAATCTTCCTTCTGGCTCCCCTCGCCATAAATCATTGATAATTGCGCAGGAATTGTCTTTGGCACTGTCCCACCATGAGTGTTGCACCGTAGGTTCAGAAGGAATGCTATTTCATTCTACTATGTACTGGTGCGGCATGATAATGGTGTTAATCAGCCTATTCTCTGGAACATGATAACTCACCTGTCAGTTAGCTAAGCTGTGAAGCGGCGCTCCTTCCCAGAATGCATTAGCATAAGGTCAGCTGTAATTTGTTTGATAAATCTTTGTATTTGTTTGGAACTTACATGAGGACTAACTGTTGCTTGTGATCATTTTTTCGTCTGCCTCTTAAATGTCAGAACAAATCAAAGGTCAACAAAACTTGCCTCTGAATCCTTTTTAATTGTGAATGTATGATACGTAATCAGTCCTGCAGCTGTTCCCATTCAGATCATAGCAGCTGGGGGTGGAGATTTCAGCTCCTTTGCTAAATATAGGAATCAGATCGCGTTTCAGATGCACAAGAGTAAATGAAATTAGCTCCAGTCTGCGAATTCGTTAATTAGCGACATGGGGCTGAACACGCGCCGGGGGTGGCAGAGAGATAGGTGAGCATGAAGTGACTCTGGTAGTTTAAAAGGAGAGAAGCCTTTGGCGTCCATGTTATAAAATTCGTCTCACAATGGTATCTCCCAGACCTAGACAGGTGTTATGAAGCTTTGTTGGTCTTAGTCTGCCCACTCCGGAGCAGTGTGACAGCAGTTGTCATGCAGTAATATTTATACTATCGTGAGACTCAGTTAGCCAATTGCTACATAACCTCCCTGGGTTACTGCAAATAACACCAAGTAGTTGTGTGATGCTGTTGTCATGGCAGCCAGCTGAAGATTCTACTCTTCTCTGCTAGAAGGCACCATTCTGGAATCTTTCCACATGTCCTGGTGCTGCCACACCTTCACCTTGTCAATGGACATCAGCATTGGTTTTGTACTGACCAGAGATCAGTACGGCTGAGGGATATGTATTTCGGTTCTGCAGTGAGAGAGATTAAGTCGCTCTCTCTGTCCATCTCAGGTCCCTTGGAACTTTCTCTGGAGTAGAATAACTGGAAGAGGAAACTGATTGTCATCTCCAGTATACAAACTTGCCTGTATACTGGAGATGCCCAACTCCATCTTCAGCCTTCATTGGCTCTGATGTAACTTGCCTTTTTCAGCCAAAGTATCTTTCTGTCATCTGTCTTCATTAGAAATTGCAGGTGAGGTACCAATTATAGACACTGGATGTGATTTCCCAGCCCATTGAAATGCCACTACTGCTCCTGACTGACAATACACAGTCATTGCTCCGCCCACCCACATGTATTTCCGTCCCTCTTCTTTTCCACCCCTGTACTTGGCAGCACCTACAGAAAGTAGCGCCTTATGCAAAAAGTGGCACCCAGAACTAGCGACCTTTGGCATTAATAACTGATGCCTTTAATGGGCCTTTTAAGCGTGAACTATCCTCCCCTAGCATGAGGGAAAGTCAGCAATGGCACATTTTTGCCGTGAGGGAAAAGATCCGCACGTGAACTCTGACCTGACTTGAGAGCTTGTCCTCGAAAGGCTCGGGGTTCTGTGATTGCATCTGTGGCACAAATGAGTTTTGCAATTATCGTGGAGGCCGCCCAGGGTTCCTGATGACTGTGTGTAGCTCTGTGTTTCGTGAATGCGAGTCGCCCTGCTTTGCCGCTGAGGTGAGGCTCCCCTGGAGGATTTCATCAGAGCAGAAAATAAAAAGAGAAAAAGGAACATCCAGTCTCAGGTTCATCAGCACAGTGTTTCATTTGATTGTACCATTTCTTGGTGCTGTAGTGAGTGGTTCAGTGCTCATGGAATGGAACGCCTATAGGAAATGTTGCCTGGACCCGTCACTCGTGGGAGACTGTAGACACTGCAAGTGGAATCGCACAGGTTCATGAACCCTAGTCCTGATGTCACGTTCTAACAAGATTGCATGCATTAGTCCTGCTGCGACATTCTAATAGGATCTTGAGCATTAATTAATAAAATATTTGTCTGTTTGTCCATCTATCTATCCATCTATCTGCCCCTTAATGCCTCTAACTGTAATAAGATGAACTTGCCTTTCAGAACATGTGAGAAAACTAAGGGGACCATCACACACAAGGCGGTTCTCCTGGGTCTCAAGCATTTGTGCCACAAACAAGTGAACCAATATATTAAGTGAAAATTTAACCAGATGTTTGCTTGAAATGCGCCTCTTGTCATCTCTTGCCAGTAATTCCGTAGACCTTCTCCTCAGGAGTCATAAATGTGTGACTCATCTGCTCCGCTGGCACAGGCAGTAGGTGGGTCATAGGGATGGTCAGTGGGACAGTATTACAGAACCAAAGCATTTCAGTGCAACACACACACATTCACACACTCCTGAAACCCCCCCCTCGGTTAAACAGTCCATCAAGTCTAATTCATCCAGCGTTGGTGAACAAAAGGGAGAATGTTTGCGCTTAGACACATTATTCAACCACAAGTTTTGTGCTTTAACCAGTATGCCACCTGGTGGTCCACAAGATCAATGACACACGAGGTCAAACAAAGGAGAGACTGAACCAGGAGCCTGACGAGATTCCAAAGGAGCACGGTTAAATTCTGAGCCTGATTTATTGCGTTGCCCGGAGTGTTAACAACAGAAATCAAACAAAGCAATTGCCTGCATAAATATTGCACTGCAAATTAATTTTTGCTTGTGCTTTTAATCCCCCCCCCCCTTATTTCCAGGAGAGCATTAGACTGTACAGAATTGCAATGTTTATTGACAGTAGCAATACACCACATGAAGGCATTTCATAAGCCTATGAAAAATTACTAACAACAACATTTTTAATTATATTTTGCTCTACCGTTTGTGTTCCTTAGATTAAACAACCAGACACACTAATGCTCTGGGTCAGCTAGGTGGGCCTGTGGCATTTCAGGGTATTTAAGGACTTGTGTTTCATCCTGCCCCGGACTCCAGAATAACACAGCTTCTTAATGGCAATGAGATCCATGATGCCCTACACACAGGGTTTCACAGCAGAAATTGAAGGGGCTCCTCTTCCTCTGCCTGGGATCCTGCGGGGCTCTGCCGCTGTGTGTTCTGTGGATCAGGCCAAACACAATGTTACCCTCTTGTGTTTAAGTCTCTGTGTGTGATGGTCCCCTTAGTTTTCTCACATGTAACAAAATGACTACAAAACCCACAAAACGCCCGGCATTAAAGCGATGAGTCACCTTTGCCCTGGCTGAGCACGAAACAGACGAGATGGTGAAGAGACAGGCAGAATGATCGAGAGAGAGAGGGAGGGAGAGGAAGAGAGAGGGGGAGAGAGAGAGAGGGAGGGATAGAGAGAGGGAATGCCCCTAGTGAACACTGTGATGGGGCATAGTATGCAGTATGGTGCTGAAGGTAGCGTCCTGTTTTATTTACCCAGCTAACAGGGCATGTTCCCAGAACTTTAGCCAATGTTATATGAAGCTCTTCTCAAAGTCGGCAGGGAACGTTGCTATAACGTCAATGCAACGTTATTTCCACATTTTATACTTTAACAAAGGATGTGTCAGGCTCTGCACGGTAAAACTGAGCAACCTGAACAATCTTTTATTGTAACTAATGTTGAAAAATATAGTTTTATAAGATAATGTTATTTTGAAAATATGTGTTCTGGGAACATCAGGAAAACTGGAGACTTCGAACGTTTCCATACCTTAATGGTAACGTTCAGTAAATATTCTTGGAATGAAAAATTGTTAGTTGGGTACCTGCTGTTACTTACTATGACAGCATAGATACCTCTCCAAATCCAAATCAAAGTTAGCTACTGCTCATTCAGACCAGTTACTCTGAATAGACTTTAAAAATCCAAGGACTCAACTCCATTACGTCGTGGTTCTCATACTGCCCTGTCAAGTTGGGTGCCCACGTCAATGTGCCGACTCATGAAACAGGGTGTGAAATGGCTCAAGGGAGCTTTGCTCGCAACCAAAAGCTCAGTTCAGTCCCCAGCCTGGTCAGAATTATGATTATTGTAAAGTGTGCTTTAGTGATCCTCAGGGGAAATTCTGGTGCCCACAGCAGCAAAAACGTAGTACACAGATGATCATATGGATAGTGCCCAAAGGCACATAATGCAAACAAGTATACAGGGCACAAGCAAACGTGAAAAGTACACGGTGCACAAATAGAATGTCCTGAAAACAGAATATTGCAGTATTACAGAAATAAATAAATATTGGCAGATAAGAATAACAAAATTGTTGCAGAATGTGCAGACACACACATGCACGCACGCACGCACACACATACACACACGCACATGTAGGGTAAACATATCCTTATGGGGACCGCTTATTCATTTCAATGGGAAAAATGCTAATGCTAACTATGACAACCTTAACCCCTATCCTGCCCTAACCCTAACCATAAGTAACCTAGCAAAATACAAGAGTTTTTGCATTTTTAGTTTTTTCATAGCAGTCACCGATTTTTATAAAATAGAGTTTTCCCTTATGGGGACCAGGAAACCAGTCCCCATAAGGGAAAAAAACGGATATTTATCACGTTATGGGGACATTGTGTCCCCATAAGGGTAGGTAAACCCGCTCGCACACACACACACACACACACGCAAACAGGGACAGTAACCTAAGCGACTGCAAAGCACATAATGAACGATGCAGCGGGTGCAGAAAATGATACACCTGCAATCAAATGAGCCCTTTGGTTGAGGAAGCACAGATGCGGGGGTACCGTCATCTGGGCTGTGTGTCTGTGCTCTGCCAGAGTGAAATACCCATGGAGATTTAGGCCTGTGACAGCGAGGAAGAAGTGAGAAAAGCCACGAATTAGATGGCAGTATTAGACAAATTAGCTGGTGAAGTTCAGAGAAGATGAAACAAAAATGTTTGAATTATCTCATGCTTGTGCGCTTGGGGACGGCAAAAAAGTCAAAGAGTTTTGGGAAGATGAGTCAGCTGGCTTTATCTGGCTCTCAGGAAGTCAGACGGGCAGCACCTCGTGCGTGTATGTGCACACATGTGCAGACAGGCTGTCACACACCCACAGAGAAAATGGCCCACAGACACACACAGACACTGTGTTGGATACACTATGGCTCCCATCTGCCATAATCACCTCATCTGAGTGTAATGCCTTTAATGACAACTATATATTAGCGCCGCTTTCTTCCACTGCTCCACCAAATATTCCAGGTTCCAGACGTTCCACTTTTCTTGTTTGATCTCAGGCTCATCCAGAGCAATTACGCCGCCTGTCTTTCCCATTGAAAACAGCCACATGTCTCTCACGCTCATTTTGATAGGGTAGCAGCGTGTGCATTACATGACGTATCGAGCCAATCACTGATCTCGACACTGATGGCTGTAGCTCCATCAAGATGTTAGACATTAGTGGATATTCGTTTTCCCATAATCAAATAGAGGAAGCTCAAATTCCTTGTCTCATTATGAGTTCAGGGTGGAATAAAAGAACGCTATGATCATGTCGAGGCTATTCATAATTCTGCTGAACATCTTGGCATCAAAGCGTTTCATCTCACTGAGCCTCATTAGAAATTGCTCCTACAGAAGCAGCGAAAACAAACATAGCAGAATTGGAACTAAACTGAAATCTGTTAATGTGCCAGACCTACGGTAGCTAAGAGTGATTTTTACCCTTATTTTGACCTGACATTGATCAGTTTATTCGCCGTTAAATACTTCCAACACCAAGAGTCAAAAAGGCTAAACCCAGTGGTTTCCATATTACAACCCTGGGCTGGACAGGGCTCTTCGGGAAAGTTCACATGCGGCGATCTACATGTAGCTTCAAAGACGCCCAGAGTCGCACCTGAAGGAAACACTCATACTTCCACAACAATGTTCTGAGGGCAGAATGAAAAATTCAGAGAGATAACCAATCAGATTGTAGAGGAGGCGGGTCCAAGCAACTAGAGGAGGCGGAACCAAGATATCTGGTTGTATTGTATCTGACTGATCCTGTACATCTGTTGGATTTTTATATTAAAAAATCTCAAACAAAGAGAAAGACACAAAATACTTATTCTCCAGCCTTCCTGCCACATCAGGAGTAACAAATGGACAAGCAGATCTAATTCTGAGGTGCCTCAGTGCTTTTATGCTTATTGATTTTCCTGACTAGTAAATGAATTGGCGAATAAGTCCACGAAGAATTAAGTTAGAAGAATGCGTTGCTAATGGGTCAGGAAAATGCGATTGTGGGCATGTAAGAAGATCGTCTTGTGCAGGAAAGCATTTCTGTCACCCACAGGCTTTGCACGGTGACAGAGTTTGAGAGAATGAAAGCCCAGGTGAGCCTTTAGCAGGGAAGCGATCACTGATGGGGGGGGGGGGCGAAGGGGGCCACACGATGTAATGCTGGGACAACGAATAGGGTCTGAAATGGAGAAACCACGATACTTTTCAGGGGAAACATGATTCGATAGGACAGCAACCAGGCACATGAATAAAGCAGAAAATAATAAATAAAGGTGTCCTTTAGCCAAGGAGCAAAAATGAAATCCAGTGGGCTGGACAAACAGACCAGCTTCTGTTTGCCAAGATGTGTGCAGTAGGCTTGCTGGACCATGCGGGCAGTGGCTTCTAACTGGTTGAAAAAATTTGAGCTCTCCAATTTATACTGCGTTTGAATGAATGAGCACGCCGTTTGTCAGTGTTTCTTTGATAGTCACAGAAAAAGGAGATTATATTCTTCGCTGTCGGGAAATGTGTTCCTGGTTCTAAGAAACCCAGCTCCATGGGTCTGCATGGAGTGCTCAACGTAACCAAAATCGGGTCACGGGAACGTAGATTGCTGCAGGTTTTTGAATGTGTTTGATCTGAGAAAAAGAACATTTTGTACAGTGATGGGGAAGGAAGTATGAGAAAAGGAGGCGTGGGGAAAACCTCTATGGGGTCTTATTTTTTAACAAAATAGTGGGGGGAGCCACAGCGGTCAAGACAGATTACTTCCTTCCCTGAGAAACCGGCCCCAGGTCCTACACAGGGCCGTATTAGGAGCCCCTGGCTCAGAAATGCTCTACTTGGCGCCCCCCTGAGGACGTGTCGCCCCTGTGCACCTGCCAAAATACCCATGTGGTTAATCCGGGCCCGCTTCTTGGCCATGGGTGTTGCAGATGGGAGGCGGCAGTCTACCCCCAGGAGCTGAGAGAGGAGCACAGTCTGGTTCTTCACTGATCACCCTCTGCTTCTTCCTACCCACGGCGGGGAATGTGATCCCGCCCCCTCGCTGGAGTGATTAGTGTCCCCCAGCTGCGTCCCCACTGGCATTCCTCACAGGCAGCCCCCCCCCACCGTTGGTACTTGCTGCGCCATGGCCTGCTGCTGATTGTTATCTTCTGGGGTTCGGCGGACCCTTGCGTGCCACAGCATGACGATGCTCGTGCACAAAGTGGGTCGGCACGTTTCTGTGTAAACATCCCCGGTCCCTTGTTAAAGGAAAACAAGGTCTTGATCAGATGACAGGCCTCATTAGTTCATTTGTGTTTCAGTTCATTTGTAAAATGTGGGACCCGTGAAGCAAACAGTGCAGATCTCACTGTCGATTGTGTTGGTCTGATGCAGTCACACGGCAGAAAATGTATAATATGTAAAGCATATCGAATATAATGGTGCAGAAACAGGGGAATTGTGCAATTGCATTAGGCATGGCTCACTGCCAGGGAAATGATTTGGTTAAAAATGAAAACTTGTCCCATCATTATTTTCACTGGATTTGAAAATTGCTTTTGAAGTGCAGGTGCAGTGATAATCCTCATCCTCCTGGCTGGGAGGTATGTTAAGCAAAGTCAGCCAAGTACGGTCAACGCTGATCGACATCGCGTGGAAATCTATGTTTCGAAAAAGGAGTTTGATTAATGCTGTGTTTGGAGGGAGGTGAGCGGTGAGGCCTGGTCAGCTAATTACACATTATGACCAGGAATTAGGCCACAGCGATGAGGTCATTGCCATGGGCGGTCATGTGACAGGGCTTGAAAGGCTCACAGAGCAACTAGCGGCCCTGCAACTGAGATTGATCACGTGAGCGAGCAAATGTTACTCAGGTTTCGTCACAGGAATGACTGGAAGAGTTAAGATTAGAAATACAAATAGAAAAGAAATTATTGTGCTTATTTGGCTTTCAAATGTTTCCTGGCGCCTCAACTTGGCAAATGGCTAGTATTTGTGGTTGTTTTTGGAGATGAACGTGGACTTTCCCAGGGAAAACTCTGGAATAGTAGGACCAAATTAGGCCACTGTTATTTAATACATTACTATCATACTTTAACTGGTTGGTCGTGTTTGAGAAGTTTGAGCCCCCGAGACTTGGACTGCTTCTCTTACAACATTGGTGAGAACTTCATGGTATAAGGGTCACCAGGAGTTCCAGGTATCTGATTGGTTCTGAGGGACATTCCAGACAGCCAAACCCTATTTAGGATACAATGGCTTTGAATGACCATAAGTACCGGCTCTGTGAGTGACTGCTTTGAGTATAAAATGCACCTTGTCAAACACTTCAACTATACAGCATTTAGCTAATTGAAATTCACAGTGAACTAGTCACATAGTACACTAGTTACGTAGTTGTACAAAGTAGTTTAAAGAAAAAACTGTATGTGTATATATATAGTGGTACTTGAAAGTTTGTGAACCCTATAGAATTGTCTACATTTCCACATAAATATGACCTGAAACATAATCAGATTGTGTGTGTGTGTGTGCGTGTGTGTGTGTGTGTATATATATATATATATAT
>JAODLC010000042.1:15623022-15643063 GCA_026781145.1 Hippopotamyrus pictus | reverse complement strand
AAAGTGATACTGAAATGTTGAACTAGTTGACAAACTGGTTTATTAAATATTACAAAGTATTCTTCCACACATAAGATGGAATATTCTGCAGTATATTTAGAGCTAAAGTGCTTCGACCACTGGCGGTGGGTTTTACTGAAAGGTCTTATTATTTCATCCAATCGCACGTCAGAATCAGCAGGAGGCCTAAGCACTAGAGCAGGCTGCTTTAAAGGCCGGGGGGAGCTGATGTCACCGTGGCTAAGAACACAAGATACATAACAGTAAATTCCTCCAGTGAAATCCATCCAATGATCTCCCAGATCTTCATTTAGCCTCACCCAGTTCTAGAGTGACCACCTAATCCATGTCAGGAGGGACACTATGAGCGACTTCGAGGTTCTAACCTTCTACTTTAAAACTGAAAGGCTCCTGTGTTTGGCTAATTCGTTCAATTCTTCTTGTACTTTTACTGGTTTTTTCCTTGATTGAATGACTCATCCAGCTGTTTCATATTAACATTAGTGACACATGAATGATTATAGGAGATTGACCAATCAGCACATAGCAAGAACTCAGCGCTCTAGTGATATCCAGGTGTTTTTAATTAAAATGGTAGTTTGCAAACCCTGTCCTAGCTCATAATCTGGCGTGGTCATCCTATCCAGGTCAAGGGGTCCGGTACAATATCCAATCGTAAGTATGATTAAAATTGTGAATCATTTTACATAGAAGCATCAGGTAGGCATCTGCTTCAGATTTGCAGTTATTAATTACAGTCATAGGACACATGAATGCACTGTACTTGAGCCAAAGGAAAAGCAGAAGCGTTTTGTAAATCCTCTATGCACACAATCTATATAAAATCCATCCATCTATTTTCTAAATGCTTATGTTGGTTAGGGTTGCAGGGAGCCCTGGAGACTATCCCAAGGCTGGGTACACGCTGGCCAGGATGCCAGTTATATAGTATCCATAAATGGAAATTCGAGTGTTGCTGCTGACACTTTAAGACTTAGAGAACGTCCCACACGTTTTCAATATATCCGAGCACCTACAAATAAAATAGGGATACAGAATTACACTTAAAGTTCAACGTTCATCTCCCAGGGAACAATAACAGTTGTTGTACCCTTGAAGGAGTAACATCTGATGTGACAATAGGAAAATTACTTTCGATTTCATTATCCCCCGAAGACCTCCCAATGCCCCTCAAGCACGTAATTAATCATAACCACTTCTAACCAGATCTTACAATTCTAATATGATTGCTTAAACCAAATGTTTTTAGCTGAAACATTTACGGCCATTGCCTGCAGCAAAACAATCGAGAAAATGGAGAATCTGATGTTACCTTGTATTTAATGCTAGTCAAACCCACTTGGCGCCCTGGGTAAGCTTCACTGCTGCCACCCCTGCCCTTCCCTGCCCTCCCTTGGCACACTTCACTGCCCAACTTCACTTTGTTTCGGCCGGTTGACCCTGGGTGGGGGGGGGGGGGATGGGGCGCTCTCAGCAATTGCCCATCTTGCCCTTGCCGCCCGGATCCAGGACACTGAAGCCCTCTTTGTCATCTTCGGTGCCGTAGGAAGCGCTGGTCATGGGCGCCGCACGAGACCTGTCATCTGAGGACGGCAGGAAGTGTCACCGTCCAGCAGCCTTAACACCAAGTTTGGCCTCTTTCGCTAAGTTTTGACACATAATGCAGCCACACAAGCTGGACCGTGGCAGTCCGTTATCAAACTCACCAAATCGCCAAATAGTATCAGCGCTTTCAGTGTTCCATATTAACAATCTGGAAGGCTCTGCAATAAAAATTAGCATAAATATGAATATAAATGTAGATTAGGCTAATATAACTGTACATTAGTTCTAATGCGGCGTCATGTTGTTGTTAAGGAAATGTGTGTCACCTCGTAGATATTAGTGATATACTGAGATATTCTGAACCTAATTTGCAATTTAACTTATGTGGGGCAACATATGTAGCCAGAGAGGTGTAAACACACATTCAATACATAAATACCTGGGTATGACTAGTTAGCTTTAGGATAAATACAAAACAGTGGATGCCAGGGGCAGCTGGCGTAAACAAAGTCTACACTTTTGCCAAGTGTTTTCGGAATACAGGAAGGAATTTTCTGAATTAGTCATGCGTCACTTTACAATGGGGATGCGTTCTAAAAAATGCGTCGTTAAGCGATTTCATTATCGCTCGAACATTGTAGAGTGAACTTACACAAACCTAGGCTACAGTAAACTTTTTTATTCATAGAAAGAATGCACTCTAAAATAACGTAACGTTACATAAAACATAAAAGTACGGTACAGTAAAAGCATTAACCAGTAATATATTTCTTATCATTATCAAGTGTTATGTATTGTACATAATTGTATGTGCTATACTTTAATACGACTGGCAGTGCAGTGCACTAGCAACACCACAAACGCATTGCACTGCGACGCTACAATAGCTACAATGGCTACAATAGCTACAATGGCTACAATGGCTCTGCAATATTTGTCAGCACCATTATAATGTTATGGGACGACCATCATATATGCAGGCCATCGTTAAGCAAAACATCATTATGCAATGCATGACTGTATTCTGCAACTTCAAGTGCTGGGGATGGTTGATCTCCAGGCCCTTGCTGATTGGAGTGGGCAGCTGTGATGTAGGACCTGGCGATGTCCTACAGACCCCGCGACCATGAGCACTGAGCTGCTCAGAACCAGGCTGCTCTTCAGCTTGACTCTCATCAGTGGAGACTGACACAGAGAGCACTGACACACATATATCTGGAGATTGGAAATCATATAGATGCCGGTCCAAGGTCTGAGTTGGACGCTAATTCAGAACCACACTGATAAAACAGCCAACTGTGCAAATGGGTAAAAATTCTTAGCAGATAAATGGGTTATAGCCTCTAATACATTAGCTTGAGTCTGATAAAGGAGGGTTGACCGACTGAAATGCCCTGAGATACCGTAGTATACAGAATAGAGAGGCTTAATGCCAGTCCTGCAGCTGAGCGCGGCAGCCGTGGGGAAAGGGTAATTTTAGTACATTTGTGGAAATGCATGAAGCTGGTAGATGAGGTGGGTTCCTCAAGAGAAATGCAGAGATAAACCTGGGGGCGGCCAAGACTTTTTCAGGGCAGGTCAAGGTTTATGTGATGACATAAGAGGCAGACAAAGGCTGCTCGAAGATAAGCAGTCTTTAAGGATGGGGGGAGCAGACCTGGCAGAAGGTCTAGCAGAAGAGAACAATGAAGGGATTTCACACAATGGTTTACCTTTTCCACCGTAAAGGCCACGGAATGCTGAAATGCCAGAGACAAAAACAAAAATTCAGTCAGTTATTCTCAGTGCAGTTTCGGGTTTATCAATGAAATAAAATACAAAACATTTTCAATTTTTAAAATAACATAATAATTGGGGATTCACGTGCTCTTGGTTTGCAGATGTGTACAGCCTACTTACTATCATTAACTCTTACCCATCAACCTCTGGAGCCACTTGTCCTACTCAGGGTTACGGGGGCCCCGGGGCCCATATGATAAGCTATGGGTACAAGCCAGCGGATAACCAATCACCGGGGGCCACACACACCATTCATGCCTTCAGACAGTGTGGCAACTCCAGTTCACCTTAGCATGTTTTTGGACTCTGGGGGGAAGACAGGATACCTGGAGGAATCTCTACAACGACATGGGAGGACCACAAACCTTTCACATGGACCTGGGCGCTGAAACTGAAACCCCACTCCCAGGGGTATGAGGCAACTGTGCTAACCACTGCACCCCCCAATTTACCCATTTCAGTTTAAATGAATTTAATAAGTCATTCATCATTTCTTACACCAATAAAGGATGCTTTATTATGTCTATGATTAAGGGTATGGAATTTGTTTAAACATGAAATCAAATATGTATTTTACTTTTTAATGGCAACAAAGGAATTATATGAATACAGACACGTACCAGGTGACAATGGACTTCCTATAAGCCTATTCAGAATAATTTCATACAAGACAATGTTTTCTGTTTTATAAGAAAATGTGTGTACGTCATAATCAGACCTACTCCAAATACTTAACACAGGACATATATTCCCAGAAGTCTCACCTACAACTGAGATTTGGCACCTCAATCCCATAGGAAACATAGGCGCCCAACTTCCTCGGGGGGCGCCGACTTGCCAGCCAATTTCACATTGCCTCGGACGAGGGGCGCCGGCGGTCATGCTCGCCTAGGGCGCCACATTGGCTAGGACCGGTACTGCCGCCAGCCCGTATAAAACGTGTCCCTTTCGCAACAGTTGGTCACCCGTGGGTAAGGAGCGCACGGATGCTGGGAGGCAGCAATGCCGCCGGCATTAACAACAGACGCTTCTCAGCCAAACCATGTGCAGCTACAGCATCCGCGATTCATTTTTCTCGGCTTTGGCGACCGAAGCGGCAGACTGGGCTGGACGCGCTTTTGCGTTTTAGTGCTTTAAGTAACGCTGGTTTGCGGCAACCATGTTTGGAAAACACGCCGAGCACATGAAAGTGATTCGTGTCGGCAAAGTATGGAGATGAATCAGAAGAAAATATTTTTTCCCGTCGCGTCATCTGTTGCACAACAAGAAGGGGAAACCCGTCCGGAAGAAAATGGTTAAGCGTAATTGCGTCTTTTCCAGACTGAAAGCGCCTTGGCTATTTGGTTAATGAATCCGGACTATTCGGCTGCTCTCCCGTGGCCAGATCCGCTGTCTAGGACTCCCACCGCTACTTCTACTTTTCGCTCCCCGTTGTGCGTCTGCGGTGGAATCAATATGAAATAAGTATTTTTCCTTGAAAATACCACAATAAAATATCTATTTATACACGAAAAATCAAGAAAGGAGCGGTAAGTTTCATTTTTCATGTGCATGCACGCAGGCGAGCGAACTTCACTTTAATTTATACCCGCATGTCAGTCTGTACACCTATAAGCACCTGTTTATTTGGATACTTATACCAACCATACCCTGTGGTGACGATGTATTGCAAAAGGAAGCATTTGGAAATAATATTATTATACATTTATAATTTTGACATAGGCTGCATCATTTAATCTCCAGTTGCTGAGGATAAGTTTGGTATATTTTTTTATTTAAGGGTAACGATCCCTACGCGAATCACCGATTACATATCAAATGGCCCTTCTCAAAACCGAATAAAAGTTGAATACAATAAAAGAAACGGTGTTGTAGATGTACTTTAAATAGTTTAATGTGTTATTTCTGCAACGTGCTGCCGGCTCAGGTTCATGATCCTGCTTCATTTCGGTACCAACGTCGTATCTCCCCAAACTGGCTCGTTTTCTAGCGAAGTGCAAATTTAGATGACAACCCGCATTATTTACCATAAATCATGTCTCCTGAAAAATGTTATGCCTGGAAAGACAGCCAGCACTCCGACGGAGCGATATCAAAACAGTCCCGTGTTTTCCGCTGGGATCAGGCAGTTAAGCAGTTTTAAGTATTTTATATGTGTATAATATAATGTAAGTCATGGAGACGCGCGTTCTGCTGTGAAGGGGCTTTGATTTCGTGGCACAGGGGCTGCGCACCTCCCTCCCCATGGGCGATGTAAGCTTTCATCCAGGGCGCTGTTTGAAAGTCGGCGACCGCATGTATCGAATCGCGTAGCCCGTGCAGATGAACTTATTTCCCTAATAAACATCTCAGGATGCCCGTTTGATGGGGGAGTGTGTTAACCCCTCGTGTATGTGTGTGTGTGGACCAGCGTTTAGCGCTTTCGCGTCTTTCCCTTGGCTGTTGCCCCCGAAGGGTCGCCGGGTGAGGATCTGGACATTTCCAGACGGCAAACGGTCCCTGTGGCATGGTCCTTCCTTATTTGGAGTAAGGACACTGTTTATACCGCAGTGTTTTGGCACAGGAGGGTGATCTGCGTTCGCTCAACATTAAATCAAGCCGGCAGACGAGGTAAACGGAGATGCAGACTTAAGCTGGAGACGTGGTGTTTGTGAATTGATATTTCCTGGCGCTGTTGTGTGCATAACAGGGGGATGGAGCACAACATTTTTTTAAGTAGCAACCAAATGGCCATTTAGTTGAAATAAGATTCTAAGTGATACTGTGATACATTAAGCAATGCGGAACTCTACTAAAGAATCAAAATGTTTGTGTATGTGTGTAGCTAATATTTTATACACAATAAGTTTTATGCCAGTCTCAGTCATTAATTCTCTGTCTGATTGATTGTTTTACATTAGAAGAAAATTTATATGCCCTCTATTCAACTGAATCTGTCCCAAAGACCTTGCGCGTCTGTTTGAATTACGAAGAACATGGCAGCGTATAATAATGCTACAGTTCAGTAAACCTCAGAAAAAGTGTATACTGGTAAACCATCGATTCATGGAGATTTAAAACATTACCCACTGGCAGCAGGAAAGATGTGAAATCGTTTCTCATTGTTAGCTTTTGGGGTAAGGTGATTATTTCATGAAAATGGAAGTTAAAGGAGTGTTAGGCTCATATTATTGAAATTTCCATCTGTCTTTTGTAACTGCTTATTAAGTACTGGGTCATGGTATTGGCCAGGAGATAGTCCCAGATAGTCCTAGGGAGACCCCAGATGTGATGACATGGCTTGGGATTTCCTAGCTGAATCATACAGTACATAAATGAGGAGGCAGGCTTTAGCTTCGTTAGGACAGTATGCGTTTGTAAGAAACATCACTTTGTCTTTGTCCAGAAAAGAGCCACTGATCACACACATTAGCTGGTTGCGGATCCTTGTAATCACCAATTTAGTGGTGTGTGTGTGTGTGTTAAACAAGTAATGAAAACATACCTTTCCAACTGTTTTGAGGTCTTCTGTATTCATAGCCTTGTCTACCATACACGCTCAGAAAAAAGGGTAAAAATTTGTACCTTTGCTTGTCATTGGGGCTGTACCCTCAAGGGTCAGAGTATGTTTTACACCTTTCTGTACCTTAAAAAGTACAATTATAATGGTATAGCCCCAGTGACAAGAAGAGGTACAAATGCTTACCCTTTTTTTCCGAGAATGTACAAAACCCTGCCTTCCTGTATGTACCTGTATTGCATGACTATGTGGCCATAATGAGGCATGAGGACTGTTGCTTTCGTACGATGCTTACCTCTCCGGACAAGAGTTTTTAAAATGGGACGTGTGTCTCTCTACTCCCATGGGCCCATCAGCTCGGAGAGCATGAAGGGGACCTCGCTGTCCAGTCAGGTGGTGTCCTGGCAGTTGAATAGCCTGTCACTCGAAGGTCACAGGTGGAAATGCCATGAAGAGTCAGGTGTACGTCTGTAGGGGGGACGTGGCGGTGTGCACGTAGCCAGGATTATTCCGGATAGGTGCTAGGAGGCGCTGTGAGGCAGGACCCTGAGATTGTGTTCGGAAGGTCGTTGGTTTATATTCTTCCGGGGCTGGCAGACCGATGCTGCCATTGGGTCCCTGATTTAGGCCCCTAACATGCTGACTGTCCCTGTTCTGAAGAACAAGATGGGGTACACAGAAAGACAATTTTCCTTTGGGGATGTATTAAGTATCACTATTCTGTTCTATGAGCAGAGTGGATTATGGGCGTGGTTTTGCCGGGAGTTTAGGGCGGGACCAGATGCATGTCACTGTCTGATTGGCTGTTTGTTTGTAGCATGACATCACTGTCTTCCTGTCTCCCAATCTTTGGCCTCTGTTGTGAATTCCCGTCCCCTGTCGGCCCTCCCGCGTGCCCAGCGGAGTGCCATGGCCTAGGAGCATGGCGCAGCTGTACTTCCGGCGGACGGACAACTCCTCCTACAGGGACCGCATCCCACTGCGCATAGTGCGGGCCGAGGCGGAGCTCTCACCCCTGGAGAAGGCCTACCTGAGCGCGGTGGAGAAGGGCGACTATGCCAGCGTCAAGCAGGCCCTGGAAGAGGCGGAGATCTACTTCAAGATCAACATCAACTGCATCGACCCGCTGGGCCGCACGGCGCTGCTCATCGCCATCGAGAACGAGAACCTGGAGATCATCGAGCTGCTGCTCGGCTTCAACGTGTACGTGGGGGACGCCCTACTGCACGCCATCCGCAAGGAGGTGGTGGGGGCCGTGGAGCTGCTGCTGAATCACAAGAAGCCCAGCGGGGGCATGCAGGTGGGGGAGGGACTTCGGGGGAGGGGGAGACACAGAATCACATTCATAACATTTACTTTGCATTACTCATGCAGGATTTTATTACTATGATTGTTTTGATTATTCTTGATTGTTTTGCCCGAAGTACGTCCCTACTGCGCAGAAGCATTTGGAGATAAATAAATTATTCTGACCTATACTTCATTTATATAGCAAACGCCTCTTGTTCAAAGAGATGCTCAAGTGAGCTTCAGTCAGTCCCTGGAGCAATTGGGGTTTAAGAGTCTCTATCAAGGGGCCAACAGTGAAACCACTCTGCCGACTCTGGGATTTGACCCGGCGCCCTTTCGATGGCGAGTCTGAGCGCGCGGAGCCGCACACACGCACACACACGCGCACACACACCTACCCACATATACGCACTGCAAAAAAGATGGCGTTCATATTTACGATAAACTGTTCCTGCTTTGAGACAAGACGGCCTAAAACTAGCAAAATTATAGTGCAGTAAAAAAATTGTACTTTATGACATTTCTTAAAATAAGAGAATATCCGTAAATGCAACCAAATTATTCTTATTCATATGATGTGTTGTTAGTCAGTTTATTAATAAAATTAGATTTATTTTTTTTTTTTTTTTTTAAATATAAGAAATTTATACTTGCTTAGATTTTCATTTTTTTCAGTGCATTCATTGGTCATTTAAATATGGAACTCCTGCTGATTATCACAAACATACTGCTTCATACAGTTAATGCTTTGGTTCCAGTTGAATGTATGCAGCCTGTAGACAGGATCAGGAGCTTTAGTTAGCGTACAGCCAAGCATCAGAATGGCTCAGACGTGTAATCTAACTGATTTTAAACATGGTGCATTATTTGTGTCAGGCATGCTGATTCCGGCATCTCAGAAAGCAGCCACCCTCCTGGGCGAGATTCACATTTTAATTTGTCTAGAGTTTCAAAGAATGGTGCCATAAACAAAAAAAAAACATCCAGTTAATGAGAGAAGTCAGGGGAGAGTGGTCAGACTTGTTAAAGCTAACTGGAAGGTCGCAAGTGCAAAAATAGCAGTGCAGTACGACAGTGGTAAACAAAAAGCGTCACCCGACGACTCCAAATGCATCAATCCGTGAAGTCTGGAGGAAGAAGCGTATCCTACCTGCCACTATGTGTAGGAGTACATAATCGAGTGGCCACTGAGAATGGATCCACTCTCATCCACACATATATAGTATGTTATACATGCACACACTCTATACTCATCTATACTCTCCGTGTTCTACTCTTACATACTACGTGTATATGGACTCTGTTCTCATAATGCCTTATACTCTTGTGTTCATACTCTTACCTATATTCATATTGCCTAGCACTCTAATATAGACACTGTCATCTGTACTTGTATTGCCTTAAATTTTAGTATATACATATACTGTCACCAATACTCATTTTCTTATACTCTGGCATACACACATATACTCATTGGCTAATACTCTAGCACACACATATTCTCAGCCTTATACTCCAGTACATATACATACTCTCATCTATACTCATATTGCCTTATACTCCGCAGATAGTACATGTACATACTCTCAACTATACACATATTGCCTTATTCTCTAGTACACAGCCATGCTCTTATGTATGCCCATATTACCTTGTACTGTGGTACACACATTCTGTCATCTATAATCAGAATATCTTGTGCTATAGCACACATCTACTGGGGTCAGATTGCATTAAGTCGCACCCCAGTTGGCGCATGTCCAAGTCGCTCCGTGTTCTCGCGAATACATAATTACACCGTGTGGTATGCAAATGTACAAATTTCCATGTCTCTGGATCAGAATTCTAGTAATCAAAAGGCTGAATGTGCTTTTTTGTATTGTTTTTCCTTTTTTTCCCCCCGGAGACATACTTTGATGAGTGTGCGACACATGCTATCCTGTGGTGGGTGGGGGCGTGTTGGGGGGCTAAGATGAGAAAAAAGGCTTGGCTTAATTAACACCATCGAATGTATGATGTTGAAAAGACTGTTTGCGTTCCTGTCGAGAGCAGATCTTTCAAGAGAAAGGGGAGTTTATCAGAGTGAAGCCTTGTTATGGCATGTTAGATATTTATAACCTCCTACTGACGCCATGGTGATTGTGGAAGAGGTGGATTGTATTTAAATCTAATGGGCTCCTAATTAGCTGCTATCCTACTGCTGGAATGTGCCCATGGGACTGAGCACAGAGACACCTAATACCCTCTGCATGAGGTCCTACCTCACCATTCTTTACCCCCCACTCTCACAATCCCTTTCGTATGCCAGGCAGGAGTGATTTTTATTAATCTCCCGCTGCGATTGGGGGCCCCTCAGTGCAATGGTGTGACAACCGGGGTTTTTGGCAGCAGAATATTTCTTAGATGGGGTTAAGAGGGTGATGACATCGTGGCTAGCACACGTAGGAGTCGGCAATCTTTTTTACCGCGAGAGCTACTTTTACGAAGAAGTCAACCAAGAATGAATTATCTTTTCTCATGCATTCGGTAGGAAGTTGACGGTGTTCATCACACGAATACGTACCGGTATTCGTGAAATCGAAAACAAAATGACAGATCTCTAGTAAGCTTTCGCTACTAGTAGCTCGCATTCGACATGCTGGCAATCGCTGACATAGAATGTGGGGCGTCTTTACGGCATCATTTCCTATCCGGTGATGGGAAATAGGACGGCATAGGGGAATCTGAGGTACCAGATGAAAGCATCAGGATCTTGCCAATAGTGTTCAGCAAACAGGAAGTGAGGTAATATTTAGTTCTTGGGTAGGACCAATGGTGTTATTAGGATGCCATTCGGGAGTGGGAACTTGGAAGCCCTGCGGCGGCGTGGCTGTTTGCCATCGTTAGGGTGGGCAAAAGATCCATTTGCAGAGATGGGTGGTTCAGGCCCAGAGAGTAAAGACACCCCAATGCCTTTCACTAAGGACGGACCCCATCTCACTTACAGGTCCCTCCTGTCCTCCTGGATAAGCAATTCTCGGACTTCACACCTGACATCACGCCCATTATCCTGGCAGCGCATACCAATAACTACGAGATCATCAAGCTGCTGGTGCAGAAAGGCGTGTCGGTGCCGCAGCCGCATGAGGTGCGCTGCAACTGCGTGGAGTGCGTGTCCAGCTCGGACGTGGACAGCCTGCGCCATTCCCGCTCCCGCCTCAACATATACCGGGCGCTGGCCAGCCCCTCTCTCATCGCCCTGTCCAGCGAGGACCCCTTCCTCACCGCCTTCCAGCTCAGCTGGGAGCTGCAGGAGCTCAGCAAAGTGGAGAACGAGTTCAAGCAGGAGTACGAGGAGCTGTCGCAGCAGTGCAAGCGCTTCGCTAAGGACCTTCTGGACCAGACGCGTAGCTCTCGTGAGCTGGAGCTGATCCTCAACTTCCGCGACGATGCCAATCCGCTGGACGAGGAGAACGCCAACGACCTGGCCCGCCTGAAACTGGCTATCAAGTATCACCAGAAGGAGGTGAGATGCTGGGCTTTTTTTTGTTTATCTTTGGAACCTGTTGAACCATGTAAGGGTCCCAAGTGAGATGCTACAAATGAGATCACTGTCATATGATGCTTAACCTGGATTTGCCCTTTGCAGGACCGGTCTGAGCACCAAAATGGCCCAACGTCCGTACAGCCCAATGGAGATTCAGATAGCTATAAGGCAGCACAGGATGTTCATCTCAACCAAATAGATCACAGAGTGACATTAACCCAGGTTCATTCAATCCAAAGTATCATCTGATTTTTCTTCTTTTTCCCCTCTTTAAAATTATGCTTTAACCCCTTTACATTTTAGGAAAAGCTCTTCATCTTCTATGAAGGGAAGAAAGGGAGACACTTTAGGATGATTGCTAATTAGTCGGCAGAAGCTCATCTGTGGTTTCCTGGTGTGATAAATTTCAGTGCTAAAAGCCCCATCACAGATAGTCGGCTGTTGAGGTTTCGCTACCTGATTTCTGGTTGGATGCTAGATTTGTTTTAAGGATCATTTTCTCCTTGGTTGTTCATTGATTAATTGAGGAACTGGTAATTAACTCAACAGTGTATTCCATATTTATGTATTATTCTCAGGGTTGGCCAGAAAGTGGGAGGAAGGGAAAGACTTTCCGGGGGCCCAGTCACTAGGGGGAGTCCCTGAGTGTGTGAGCGTGGGTAATGGTGGCTTTGTTTTGGAGAAGGGGGTGGGCTTCCGGTAGAACTTTATAAGGGCTCAGCCATGTCTTTCTGTAGCCCCGATTATACCACAGTGTTACCAATACCAGGGCCCATCTCTAGAGGGCGCCTCGAAGTGCATTGACTCACAGGTAGCAGGCCACAAGCAGGGAGAGGTTTCCAGTTCTTCATGGGAATTTAGCACCAAGCAAAACAGGAACTGAGCCCTGATACACCAGGGCTACATTAGCAGCGATGGTTGGCCCCCTCACCTGCGGTTGCCCTCCCTAACCCCCTCCCCCCAGGAATGCCCCCCATGTGAGACTGATGACGCATCACTCATTGAGAGCTGCTCTGATTCCCTACTCCTAGTGGGGCAGTCCATTAAAACCCCCTTTTCTGAATTCATGTACCAGTTTGGCTACATCAGGAAGGTTAGCTCTGTGATGTCATCATTTTATCTTAGCATTATTGATTATTTAGTTTTTTAGTTCTTCATAATTCTGTTGCGATTTATTTTTAATATATGCATTTTGTACTACTGCATTACATGTAGGAGGGTGTTGTGGAGTATGGTAATAGTGTCCTTGCTTGTATGGATTAGTGTATGTGGGTAGTGTATTTGTAGTATGAATATTTTTAGGAAGGTAGTGAAGTTTTATGTAGTGTGGCTTGGACTAAGTAGGTTGTGTACTTATCTGTAGGATGAAATGGTGTGGATTGGTAGTATACTTGTCTATGTGGATTGGTCTAGGTAGGCAGTGTACTTGTCTATGTGGATTGTTCTAGGTAGGCAGTGTACTTGTCTATGTGGATTGGTCTAGGTAGGCAGTGTACTTGTCTATGTGGATTGTTCTAGGTAGGTAGTGTACTTGTCTATGTGGATTGGTCTATGTAGGCAGTGTACTTGTCTATGTGGATTGTTCTAGGTAGGCAGTGTACTTGTCTATGTGGATTGGTGGACAAAAAGGTAAGAAAAATAACTGAATAATTGAAATGGTGTCTGGTTTGAAGATTCACTGGAGTTTTTATCTCTTTTCTTCTTGACTCGTCAGAAGGGCTCATTTTAGCACCAAATCTGTCCTCTGCTGTGTTTGTTTGAACTGGTGACTGTGCATATTCCGTAAGTGTCAGTGTCATCGCAGAGGCAAGATTGCCTGACTTCACTTTTCATTTTGTGACACAAGGGAGTTTCCTTGGTGAAACAGCATTTCCTTTTACCTTAGGGTGAGAGAAAGGAATTGTGTTTCACTGATACTGGAACTGGTGTGAATTTAATAAAGGCTATACCAACTGAAGACAGCTACTGCCTGTTGTCACAGTCATCTCAGAGGTCCTGATGTCAGACCAATCCAGGAGCCTGTAACATTTACAGTGGTTGCTGCTGCCCCCCTCTGTAAAGGACTGGTATTACATCCTTCATGCAGTCAGAGGTTTTGCTTTGTCAATCAAAATACTATGTAAACCTTGGTGTTGGTCTTATTTTACAGACATATGTTTGTTTTCTGTTATCTCAGGGATAAGGGGTTGACTGAATGTCCTGGTTATGTCTTTTTGGAAATTAAGAATGTACAGAGGTGTTTGCCAGACAGCTGTGTCATCAGTGTTCAGGTAGTATACGCTTGAGCAATCTGGGTGAAATTGCCTTTTATAATTATCTTACTGCGAGTGAGTTTCCCCCCCCTTACCGACACCTACCTCACTGTGACTTGGGAGGAATCTCCACACGACTTTGTTCCCATGACGACGGCGAACCCAGTCAGTTTAGCTGCAGTGCTCTCTCTTCTCGTTCACCCCTCAGGGCCCCCACCTCATGTGTTATGGTGGCAACCACCCCAGTGCCCCTCACTTGTCAAAAGTGTCCGCGCCATGTGACTTAGTGAATGCGGCCAGTCGTGCGACAGACTATCGATGCATCAGGCCGCAAAACACTTACGGAGCTTTTGCAGCTAGACACCCCAGGATGGAACTGTTGTCATTCTCGTAAGTCACATCTGCTGCTGTCTCAGCTGAATAACTTCAGTGTGAGTACTAAAGTTCAAAAAGGGTCTTATTAAGGGAATCCGCTTTGACGCGAAGCATACCCGGCAGATAGGCGATACGTGACTATATTGTCGCTGTCTGATGAAAACTGTGCATACTTACCTCATGATTGTGATTGTTTAGTATAGATGGCATGCACCCATTCTCCTGTCTGTTGATTGTGTTTAACGTCTAACTGACCAGTTTTATGAAGTCATCTATTTAACTAGTATTTACATCTATTTAACTAGTATTTAAGTTTGTACTATTTAACATAGTAACACTTTTTGTGAGCACTTAATACATTATAATGCATTCATAAAGCATTATAAACATGGCTAAAATATTAATAAAAAGGCATAAGACATTATAGCCGTGTTTATTATTTATTATTAATGCTTTATGTAGCTACCTTCACAATGTAGCACAAAGCATCTTTAATGCTTATAATGACCATTATGATGCATTATGTAGGTAACTATAGTGCATTATAGATGAGAGCTTAAATGGAGCATATGAATTATTATAATCAACACTACAATGCCTTATGACTGTGAATAGAAGATGCTGTAATGCTTTATTAATTCTTACACCAACCATTATAATGCATTATGATGGTATACATACTGTAAAGCATTGTAGATGAGAGCACTAAGAAAGTGTGACCGTTTGTACTCTTGATGGTCGTTTGTGTGGATTATTATATGTAACTAATTTTCACAATTTAACATTTATAACTAGATACCTAGCAAGCTCACTTCATTAATTGTGAATATAAAGTGAGATTAGTTAGTATCTTATTTATTCTGATATACTTACCTTGCTAACAGCGAGTGTCCATTTAAAACATTAAACCATTCACTAATGGCTGTGTAAAGATCTGTTTACATAAGTTTCTGAACAAATGTGTTTTTCATGCTCTTGCACTATTGTATTGTTGGAGATGCGTGTTTTTCATTAGTTGGCTACGTTATGCACTGAAGGAGGTTTATATGTTTTCAGCAGGCAGAATAAAAAAAAAAAAATTCTTATTTGGAGGTAAACAACTTTTAGAAATATGATATTCTGGAGCAAAATCTATAAGTCATCCGGCAGCTGGTCCACATCACGGTGGATCATTAAAAATGAGTGTGGGAGGGGTCAGTGATTACTAAATGCCCCAAAGGATGGTGGGAAATTGCCCAACATCCATGTTGGATTTAATTTTTAATCTACAGCTAACGCCTGTTTAGACAGTGCTGGATTCTTATGTGCAGAGGTGGAAATTTCTGGTCCAGAAAGTACAAATCCAGACCAGGATTGTGTTTCAACCGACCAGTGGAGTACTCTGTAACTGTGACTCTTTATGCTCAACTGGTTGGTTGAAACTAAATCACGGTCTGGATTTGTACTTTCTGGACCTGAAATTTCCACCTCTGCTTATGTGTTACGTCAGCAAACATTTGTGATCTGGAAATATAAAAATATAAATTTAAAATATAAACAAGCTAGCTTGTGAAAAGACGTGTTATTTGCATGAAAAGAAACTACAGCAGGTAAAAGGAAATGTTACCTTACTGTGAGCCCATAGCAAGAAACCCGAATGTCGACCACATGGGTCTCCATCTGTATGATGTAAGATGTAAGAGTCACATCTGTATACATTTCATGCCTGGCTTTGAATTAAGCCAAAGAATGAACTGTGTCACCCCTTTTATCCACACCCATGTGCTTGACTGTCACCTGTTGATATTTCAATGGCTGATAAGTTTAACACGAGAACCGAACGACTGTATACAACACGTTAGTCACGCGTGTAAGTCCTTGGGTTCCCATGGAAGTTTTTAAGCCATGGTGTTATGTTCATTGGGAAAGCAGTGCTGTGCTATAATCTGTTCAGGCATGACAAAATAGAAAACAGCCGTCATTAATTTGACAAACTGTAGAACGACTTTCCCGCCGTAAACTAAGTTTCAGTTCCTGTTAGAAGTGATTATTTACCTTGCTGGTAATGGGCTTTATTAAACATCAGCAGTGTCCGGAAAATACAGAACGGTAGAGAAATGGTGGTAAAGGAGGCGGGAAAATCCATTTCTCCGACTGGCTAATGGAGTTTGAGAAGCCGTTAGGCCTTAGCCATTTGTTCAGATGTTAATTTAAGCAAAGAAAGAACGTCAAAATGTACTCATGACCCATTTGCTGTGTGTGGCCCGCCCCTCACAGGGAGCCGGCAGAGGTTCTGTAAGAATAAACGCCTGGTTAGCTGAGCGTCATGTTTGCTCTGTGGCTGTGTGACGGTGGCTTGCTCTTCTGTATTTCATGCAGGGCGTAGCAGAAGAAATTAATACGCAGGAAATAAGTTTTTGCCCCCTGAGGTTGTGTTTCTCAGCCTGACCACTGGCCCTCATGAAAATCTTCAGTAGTTTAGCTGTCGTTTGCATCCTGAACGTCACCATAATATCCTGCAGGGTGTGGCGTTTGTGAAGCCGCCTTCTGGATGTAAAAGCATGGGATACGACCACAGAATGGCTCGTACTGCCGTCTGCGGTGTCAAGTCCTCCATCATGATGTATTTTACATTGATTTGCTGTGGGTGAATATTCAGACATCTGTTTTTTTGTTTTTCTTTTGAGATTATTACAGTTAAAATGTGTGGCATTTCAGATCAGCATGACGCAACAGCAGGAGCATAGACAGGGGTGTAGTAAAATGAGTTACTAATGGATGTGAAGTAACTGGGAGCTATTATGGGATGTTCTGAATGCCATTTAAAGCACAAAGATTTGATCTGCACTAAGCTTGATTTGAATTTAATTGAGTTGCGAATTGCGATGGTATATTTTTTCACTGACCGGGGGGGTCCTTGCTGTATATTTTGCCAACCAGGGGGGTACCCTTCATCATTTTGCAGACCGGGGATTGGCTCTCTATTGGTATACAGTATGTTGCTGATCGCGATCGATCGGTTGATAAAGTATTATCGATTAATCTTCCTGTGATTGACCTAGAATTACGCCATGATCAACAGGTCAGCCACCACTGTTTTTAAGTTATTCATAATGAAGATTCAAGAGGGGGCTTCCTAAAATGCCTAAATTAAGAGATGAATCTCACAGATCATAGGTTAGCAGTGTCCTTTCATCTCTCCACCACCTCCCCCTTGGTGTTCCATCCAGTGACTCCAAGCCAATGAAAATCTAACCATATGTAGAACCATTTTTGCCAAAAGAAATGCATAAAACATCAAATAAAATTAACATACTTCTGTTACTTACTGGCCATAGTCCATAGCAAAGCTGCAGCAGATCTTAAACACAAACATATGTGCTTGGAATCTCTCACTCAAGGCGTACAGATGGGAAATAGGTCTGGCTTTTTGATGACATCGTGACTTTAATAACCTGGTTTGCAGTGGTTGCCCATGTAGCTGTAGAAATAAATGGTTCAGCCCACATTGGTAACACGGGTGGCCTGACTGGGAAAAGCGATGGGCTTCTCAGAAGCGTGTACTGGCTTGAAACTAAACTGGAAGGAACTTCCCCAGCAAGTTCCACGTGGTTCCACACAGGCAGAATCGAGAAGCAGGAGTCACATTGTGCCGTGTTCTAGGCGTTAACTATTGCTGATGTATCTGACACAGGTGACAGGTGAAAACGCCTCTTTTATCTCCACCTGGCAGATTGAAAAAAACGCTTGATGTTGATTTGAAAAGAGAACCTGTCAAGGGGTGAATTCTGTTCATTAAATCGGTGAATTGTAGTGACTGACTTATGAAAGTAAGAGAATGTGAAAGGACTTTTATTCCCACGAATTCCACCTTTCTCTACATAATCACTCGATAAAATGCCAAGACCTGATTCTCACTGACCTCCTCTTCCTTGGCATTTTTTTGTTTACTGTCCTTTTGTCCTTTTCAACCTACAGTTTGTGGCTCAACCCAACTGTCAACAGCTGCTCGCGTCGCGGTGGTACGACGAGTTTCCTGGCTGGAGACGCCGGCACTGGGGGGGGAAGTTCCTCACCTGTGTCTTCATCGGCCTCCTGTTTCCACTCTTCTCCCTCTTCTACCTGATTGCCCCCAAGAGCCGCTACGGTCTTTTCATCCGCAAGCCCTTCATCAAGTTCATCTGCCATACAGCTTCCTACCTGACCTTCCTCTTCCTCCTCCTGCTGGCCTCCCAGCACATCGTGTCCACAGAGCCCAACCGCCAGGGGCCGGCACCCACCACCGTGGAATGGATGATCTTACCCTGGGTTCTAGGTAATGGCAGGTGGCTGGCGCTTTGACTCGAGTAGGTAGAAACAGCAGGCCATCACGGTGCTGTCAGATTATCTTACAGTGAGATTTGGGCTGTTCCTTTGGTGGGTACTCAATGTTCTATAGCAGTACTCAGTGATCTAATGCAGTACCCAGTGTTCTAAAGCAGCACCCAATGTTATAAAGCAGTACTCACTGTTCTAATCCAGTACCCAATGTTCTAAAGCAGTACTCACTGTGCTAATGCAGTACCCAGTGTTCTAAAGCAGTACTCACTGTTCTAAAGGGTACTCAAATATTTTCCCCCAAGGTCCAAAATCCATCAGCGTTCAAGATCTTATTGTGTTTTGGTCCAGATGTGGACTGGAGCCATTTGAGTACCCCTCTTTGGAAGGGTATAAACCGTAACTCCCCAAAAGTGCATGACATCTCCTAACCATATACAGTATATGGGAGGATGTAAAGTTAGTACTGGCAACCTCTACATTTGGGAGGACACATGAGAACACAGAAAGAAAGGTCTGAGGAATTATACCAAATTCTTTCTAATCCCTGCGCTGCCAAATAAAAGTAAGCATATCTAGCACAAGCGGATGACAGATATCAGATGTGAACTTTAAACGCTCATTCGCATGTGCAGTGCATTAGCTGGTGCTAATTAAACATATCTGCAGTTGTTCTACTTGAATTTGTATTTGTATTGAGATTTTAAAGAACATCCACCATCCAAATAGTTGAGATCATGTTTTTAGGGTTAAAAGACACATCTTTGGTGTTGGTGATTGGTGAACATTCTTGTCATCCCCCTTCCCACATGCAGGTTTCATCTGGACGGAGATCAAACAGATGTGGGACGGAGGGCTCCAGGACTACATCCACGACTGGTGGAACCTCATGGACTTTGTCATGAACTCTCTGTACCTGGCGACCATCTCCCTGAAGATTGTAGCATTCATGAAGGTGAGAGGACACTGAGGAACCAAGGATTCTGCTCTTGCCAGATAGAAAATGATTTGCATGCCACCTCATAGCCTAATTTTCCTCTTTTTCTTCAGTTTACTTGAAGATTTGGTTTGCTTATTGAATGTAACTCATTTGGCATACAGTATATTGTGTGTATATTTGTAAATAGTGTATTTAGTCATCGAATACTGGAATGAAGTCGGGCTGTTGGGAAAGCTGCCCTTTCTGTTTGCTGCCTCTTTTTCTCCTGGTTTTGAGAGGCAGATGGGGCAATTATCTGTATTTCCTTTTGATTATTTCTTTATAAGTTATTTAGTTTTATGTTTTCAGTGTTTTTATTTATTTTCCCGCCATCCTGTGCCTGCGCATTTCTACAAATAACTAAGCCTGTTTCTTGTACCATCGTGTTTTGTGGTACTGTCATGTGGTAGTATTGTGTTGTACTGTCGTGTCGTGTGGTAGTATTGTGTTGTACTGTCGTGTCGTGTGGTAGTATTGTG
>JAODLC010000042.1:15610694-15622922 GCA_026781145.1 Hippopotamyrus pictus | reverse complement strand
CTGTCGTGTCGTGTGGTAGTATTGTGTTGTACTGTCGTGTCGTGTGGTAGTATTGTGTTGTACTGTCGTGTCGTGTGTCCCTTTCCTCAGTGTTGATGTCAGACCTAGACTGGCTCCTTTGATCAGATGGATAATGAATGTCTGTCCTCTCTGTAACCCAAGTTAAACTGGTGCTCTGTCCCCCTGCTCCATTGGACGCCTCACCAGTGCCATTGCGTTCCTTTTCTGCCCCCCTTCAGTACAGCGGCTGCAAGCCCAGGGATAACTGGGAGATGTGGCACCCCACGCTGGTGGCGGAGGCCGTGTTCGCCATCGCTAACATCTTCAGCTCGCTGCGGCTCATCTCGCTGTTCACGGCCAACTCGCACCTGGGCCCGCTGCAGATCTCACTGGGCCGCATGCTGCTGGACATCCTCAAGTTCCTCTTCATCTACTGCCTGGTGCTGCTGGCCTTTGCCAACGGCCTCAATCAGCTCTACTTCTACTACGAGACGCAGGGCAGCGACGACCCCAATTCCTGCAAGGGCATCCGCTGCGAGAAGCAGAACAACGCCTTCTCAACGTAAACAGATTTATACTCGTCCTTAATCATTGAGTGACTGAGCTTGGATTTAGCATGCATGGCTAATTATTGCTCCATTTAATGCAGCAATGGTCTGTTAAACCAGACTATGATGTACAGAGCATGGTAATCCTACTCACTATGGCTTCCCTCCAAAGCTTCATGTCTTCCTGTTGAGAACACAATCCATGGAATGCAGATATGCTAAAGCCTTAAAGCAGTCTGAATCCTTTCAGTTAGACATGGTGAATAACAGCGTGTGCACCTACAGTGAACCCTTGAGGCAGTTTAATATTATCTATGCGTTGTACTAAATGGTTGTAGCCCAACAGCTGACTGTAAAACATGCAGCATTGTGAAGGAGTTTGATGGTGTGACTTAACACCAGAAGCCCCAGGAAGCAGAACATCCAAATAAGGAGCTCTGCATTCACCGGTTGGATAGCTTTGGATATATGATATGGAAATGGATGAAAACGGATACAGTTATATAGTAATCTTTTGTGAGTTGTACTCACTGAAACTCTCAACAAGCTGCCTTTTTTTCCTGTTTCTCCTTAGGTTGTTCGAGACCCTGCAGTCTCTCTTTTGGTCAATTTTTGGCTTGATCAGCCTCTATGTGACCAATGTCGGGCCCGACCACAAGTTCACTGAGTTTGTGGGCGCCACAATGTTCGGCACCTACAACATCATCTCTCTTGTGGTTCTCCTCAACATGCTGATAGCTATGATGAACAACTCGTACCAGCACATTGCTGTGAGCCTTTATGACCATATATTTCCCGTTCCCACCCACTCAGTCTCTCCCATCTATCACTTGTAGGAGCAATATACATAACGGATAAAAGCCGTCAGTTCAGATTTTTAAAGCTTTTTGTTACTGGTGACATGAAATGTCATATGTGGAACAAGGTTGAATTGTATTATACTTTCTGTCAGAAATGTCATCCTTGTGGTTTGATATAATTTCTGTGTGAATGTGCTGTTCTATTGAGTTTACCATGGTCTCATACATCTGTAGGATCATGCAGACATTGAATGGAAATTTGCAAGAACGAAGCTGTGGATGAGTTACTTTGAAGAAGGAGGTACGTTGCCATCTCCTTTCAATATCATCCCCAGCCCGAAGTCCGTGTGGTACCTCGTCAAGTGGATAAAGAAGCACGTCTTCAAACGGACTAAGTCCAAAAGACCCGAAACCATTGGAACCCTCGGGGTGAGACCTGATCTTCAATGCAGAGTGTCTGTCGGCAATAAAATGAATGCTCTCCTGGCATCAAACTTTAAAACAGTATGATGTAACTGAACTTGTATCTAGTTTATTTGAAGTCGCACTGGTTAAACTCCCGTTTCTGGTTTGACTTACTCTGGCGTTTTAGCCATTGTTTGTCACGCGAAATGTAAAAGCAACCAAAGCTTGTTCCAGCTCCAAGTGCATGCAGACAAATAAGTAGCAGACAACAGCCAGCTTTGATGCAATATGATTTCATACCCCTTGCTTGGCTGCCCTCCATTTGTATGAAAGGGAAACATCAGGCGAGCGGATCACAATGTCAACTTCTGTCTCCCCCCTTACAGAGACGTGCTGCGGAGAACCTCAGATTAAACCACCAGTACCAGGTAACGTTGGGCTCCATCTGGGCAAAGCTTCCCGGTTATGTGGGACTCGCATCAAACGCGTGTGAGAAACTGTCGCTCAACTTTCGCAGGAGGTGCTGAGGAACCTAGTGAAGAGGTATGTGGCAGCCATGATCAGAGATGCCAAGACGGAGGAGGGGCTGACTGAGGAGAACTTCAAGGTGAGATCCTCCAACATCTCCACCAGCTTCAGAGACGCTGCAGGCAGTTTAGTCAGAGATCCATGCTGCACTCTCTATTTGAGTCTAATTCATTTGTCATCGGGGGGCTGTGAGTGAGGGACCACCAATGAAACACCTTGTTTGATTTGTACTGTGTCAATAAAACAAAATAACAATAAAACCTATAATCACTTATCACCTGAGCGATGGATTCACTGTTTATTAATTCCATTAAAATGTCATGCTGTACAAATGGACTAATTGTGAGTTTCGTCACCACTGTAAATAAAGGTCATAGCCAAGCAACTAAATCAAAGACCACAAGGAGATTTTTTGTGTGTAAATTTCATGCCTGATCTCCTCCTTTGTTCATAGTTTGTCTCGAGACCAGCCACTGAGCTAACGTGTATCAAACCATATTTCTCAAGATATGTTCTTTGCAGGGCTGGGACCATTCCGGAATGCATTCTTCAATTCAAATCCAAATCAGAAAATGGAATTGGACTTGGGATTGGAAAATAATTATGGGGAACAGAATTGGAATTGAATCCGAATTTCAGAGAGATTTAAATTCCAACTCCTGTTTGCATTTCCTGATTTGGATTGGAATTGATGAGTTCATTCAGGAATGGCCCCACCCCTGGTTCTTTGGGTTCGGGCTGTTTCATCATACTATCAACATTTATATAGTTTAAAATATTTGTTCCTGTCCTCACTGATAGCCAGCAGATTTTTATAACCAAATATTTATAAAACAATATATTATTTTCATAGTTTATAACAGGAAGTGTAATAGGATCTCCCATTAAATTGGGCATAAATTTTACTGTATTAAATCCAACTGATTTATCAAACGAGACGAGAGAAATAAGTTGGGAAATAAGTTGGTTTTTTGATCTCCGGAGGGAAAATTAGGATTTATTCAGAAACAATGCTTCATTAAACTGCTGTTGGTATCTTTGCTTTTCCCTCATCTTTCAGGAACTGAAGCAAGACATTTCCAGCTTTCGCTATGAGGTTCTGGGCATGATGAAAGGCCACGGGTCTAAGGGGAGTACCGCCGCCTCGAGCCTCGCCTACCCTGACCACTCCCTCAAATACACACCGGCACCCTCTGGGGGCCAGCAGAAGAATAAGCTCAACTTGTTTGACGTCACCAACATGCTGAAGCAGAACCCAGCTGGGTCCAGATCACCCGAAGCCTTCAACGGTTTGGCCAATGGGTCTCTCCTCCTTCCTGCTGAGGCCCCCTCAACATCCACCTCCTCTGCCCTACACAGGAAAGATTTCCCCAAGAATATCTCTGACTTCAATCTGTATCAGAGGCGCCGCCGGGGTGGAAATTTAGGACACACCCCAAGCAAGATCTACTCCGTCTCTGAGGAGGTGGACGAATTGGACCCGGAGCAGCCAGGTCACGGCAGGAAGCAGGCAGAGCATTTGGGGCCAGTAGCTGGAAAGGAGTTGCTGGGGAAAGTGTCCAGGTACCAGGATGAGAAGGAGGGGGAGGGTAATCAAGAAGAGGATGAGTGTGAGAAGAGTGAACATGAAGAGGAGGAGAAAGGGGAGGAGGACTTGGGAGCAGAAGAACATATGGAGCATAGGTTCCTCCAGAAACAGGTCAGGGAGGATGACAATGACTCATCTTTTTCAACAGAGACGTAGCTTTGTCTGTGCGCCAGATCAAACTGAAATACGCCTGAGCGACAATCAAACATGGTGTGTGAAGGAGCTGCTTCCCGTTGGGGTGGAATAGGGTGCAGGGTGCGTCTTTCAGTTGGGGCAGAGGTCTTCAGACAAAGAACTGAGAAACACCTTCTCCTAGCAAGGCAGGGGGTGCCTTCTGTTCATGAAGGGGGCAGGTTGTAACCAAACGTAGGCTACTAGCTCCTCCTGGGATCTCCCTGACACCTGATGGTGAGCAGACCGACTAACTGAACGAACCCCCTCGCTCTCCTCTCCAGGGACAGGTCTATCTCCCCGTTCACTGATGAAAGAATCCACTAAAACACAGCAGATGTTCCTGTGTTTTCAGGTGCTGGGTGTTGCTGTTTCATTTATTTTTTTTGCATGGATATTTATATGAATCAGCACACAAAGCATCGGATTGTGTCACAAAAAAACGATTTACGTTGCACTTTGGGGACAGTTGGACATTTTGTGCTTTTTTTTTTTTCTTCTCTATGGAGCGAGAAAGACATACCATCGTAATTCTTTTCTCATAGCCCCCAGCTTGTCTAGTGCCTGTGACGTCCACAGAGGCCATACTCCGCCTTACTCAGTTTACTTTAGCACTTTACACCGGGTGTCGTTAAGAGGATCGGACAGACTTCCTAAGGCAGAGTATCTTTAATTTGACCCTTTCTATGCAAAATAAAAGCCGGATGCCCGGACGACTTCCATCCCTCTCATTCGCACTTTGTGTCACACGGTGAGCGGTGTGCCTCGATTTCAGCACAACAGAACCAGATTTGTTAAACCACCGCCCCTACTTGTACCAAGGGCACAAGCCTTGTTCCTCTCCTCAGTGCTGTTGAACTTACATACCCTGACGTGTATTCCAAGCAGGGTTAATTAGCAGTCCATCAATATGCCCTTTTCAAATTCTCATTAAACCATATTGCAATTGTGTACTATATGGGTTATGTATTAGGTGATAAAATACATGTATCTGATATTAATTACAGGTATATGTTTTTTAATCTGTTCTACTTTTAGAAGTACCATTTAATCTGTTATCAATATCTAAATAAATATGCTTATTTATTGTTATATAGTTGCTTTTTAACATGTTTAACAAAGTATATTGCTAAAACACAAATTCCAAAGGAACTGGTTGTCTTCATGGTAACTATGGCAACAGGAGGTTGAAGCTTGTGTTACTTATTTAATCACATCTAATCACTGGGTGCTTTAAAAGGCTTTGTAGTGTTTTTCTCCCTTCAATTAAGGGTGTGAGTCCAGGTTGATGTTCAGGCTTTTATGGTGCTGAAAATTGATTTTCTCCCCACCTACCAGGTTTTTTGTCATTTTACCTTCAGCTAACATTTTGTTATGTAAAAATATGTTAATAGGTGGGAATGAGCGTACTTACCATCCAGGGATCTGTTAAGAGCCTAAGATCAGGGATTCGCTTAAATTCGTCTCCGCTTTCCGCACTGTTGAAACTCTGGGGCTTTTTTTTTCTGCAAAGATGGGAAAGAGCAGCACATGAAAAAACAAATGTACTTAAAGGTGTTTTAAGTGGTGCCCTAGCCCCCGGGGGGGTGAAGGTTTCTCAGAGATAGATTTGAGCTTTAAACACACAACTCACTGGACACATCACCATCAATGCCCAAGTCAGTTTTCAAAAAAAAGTTTTTATGCTAGATAAATTTAGTGATCTTGTGGATAGCATACATAAATACCCCCACTGGTGAGTCCATAGTCAAGGACAGAAGTTCCGTGGCTTTGCCTAGGGGCCTCTGAACTGGACTGTCTGTAGGACTAATGTTGGGTCCAACCATGAGTGTGTTGCATGGTCCACTGTTTCTTAAAGGGGTCCTTGGGGACTGTCTGGCTGGGAGTTGGGTAGAGAAACGCTGGTTTGGCTGACAAACACTGTAAGAATGCCATCAATAATAATGTGTCTTTCTCCACAGTAGCCCATGTTTCCCCTGCTGACTGAGGACATTTTCAATTTGTCTTCCTCCACAGGGTATGGTGTCTGTCTTGGACTCTCTGTGGCAAAAGCCATCTGTTGCACACTGCGATTTTCTTTTTGGCGTCAGTGCCACGATCACCCCCCTCCTGATATTTGGTCAAAAGGCTAACACGTTCTATCAGGCTCACGTGGGGGGGGGGGGTCTTGGAACAATGTAGAGTTATGAATTTGGGATAATTGGGCACAGATAGAGACAGTTGTGAAAGCCCTGGATGGCAGGGTATATGAAACAAAAGAGAAATTCAAAATCTGTATAATTGCCATAAGTCCTGGCTGTTTTTGTTTGTTGTGATTTGAGGAACCTTCAATGGCTTTCATGCATTATTAACACCCTATGCTTGAATCACCAAAGCATTTTGGCAGTGGCTTGGCTCTCAAATCGTTTACGCAAATTTATCAAACCCTTTTATTTATCAAGCTTTTCACAAACTAAGCGGGCATTTAATTGTGCAGGATTAATGTACTGCAGATGCTCTGAGGGGTTTCAAATGGCATGTGTTCCACATTTGGGGAATGAACACAAACCTTGAGGCTGTAGCCCCACTGATGGGGTTGTCTAAGCAGCCTACTGTGAGAGGTTTTCTTCAAGGGAACCATAGCAAGCTTGCAACTAATTGTTCATAATTGCAGGATATGTAAGCAAATACAGGCAGCGGATGACAGTTGGAATCGGAATTTACCTCCTTATGGAACAAAGAACAACCTTTAACTCCACTGAATCATGGACTAGCAGACCCATGTCCGAGAGAGCAGAAAGTTCAAAATGTTTCTTGCTCAAAATGAGCATTTCTTATATTTCAAAAATTATTTCCTATTTCAAAATTAAAGTGTCCTTCTGCTTTGGGAAGTGAGGTTTTAGATGGACTTTTCATGAGCAATGTAGACAGAGATTCTTCTGCTGGTGACTCTCTGTTGCCCACCTCCAGGATTTGCCTCTTCAAGTTCAACTGAGGCATCTTGCATTGATCTACTCACAAAGAAAAGTAGCCAGTCTGAATTTGTATGGTTATATTTTGAGCCTCACTTTCATGAAATTACTTTGCTATGAATTTCTGAATCTGATAAAAGCAAAATTTTGTCCCAACAACTTTCACATCTGTACCGGTTTAAATAGAAATTTGGACGGACATTCCCCCTCCAGAACCATGCCACATCTTCTGTTATTCTGAGTCAAAAAATTTCCATCATCAGCTATTTTTCATCCACAATGAACTTCCAAATTTTTCTGTGCCTTCCAGAAGATACTGGATGCATTTCTTATGCAGTTTGGGTCACAACTCACATAGAACGGATATGATCTCTTTTATCAGTTCCTTAGAAATTAGTTTCTAACAATGGTCATGAACAAAGTGTTTTTTTTTTCTTTGTAGACCACCCTCTCATTGACTTTCCAGGACAGCTCTACCCCCTAAAGTGCTGGAAGTCCAGAAGGAGAAAGCAATTTCTGTAGCTACTGTGGAAACACACAAAGTTAGATCATCTCAGCAACTGAATGGTTTGGATGTCTGAGATCATGTGCACTATTACTTAATAGCTATTATCTGAACTGTGTTTACATGTGCTACACAGGAAGTGATGCAATATACATGTGATGTGTACAGGAAGTGGTACCATATACACATTTCTTTCTGTACAGGAAGTTGCTGTATATAGATCATGTACTGTACAGGAAGGCAGGCCTTATACATTTGCAGTTCTGAATAGGAAGTGGAGCTGCATACAGGTAATTTTTTGTACAGGAAGAACATATGGCAGCGAAAAAAGAAACCCGTGTCATTGAAAAATTGATAAAAATAGTGAGAGAGAAAATCCAGGAAGATATTGAGGATCTCTGAATTAGAATTTGAAGATGTTCACTATTAATTATATTCGTTTTGAATCTCTTTCCAGCTCTTGGATCATAGTCCAATTATTACCAAATGAAATGTTCTTCTTCATCACCAGTCCACTTCCATTTATTCTGTAATCTCTGTTGCTACGAAAATGAACACTAATAGCACACAATTAATGAACATTAATGAGCATGATAGCAGTTTGAATCATTTTTATATATAGTGTCATTCTCCGAAGTGCTTAACAAAACAAATCAAACATGGAATGGTTTATTTGCCATTTGCACAAGTACAGGCCATTGGACTGCTTCTTCAGCAACCGCACCTTGCCTTCCACAACTTTGGGGGTCACAGCACACACACACATACACACACGACTGATGACACAAAGGCTTAACCTGCTGAGCCACTCACTGCCCTGTCATCGCAGAAGAAACAGTAGGCAACAGTAAGAATAGCATAGCAGTAAAATTTAAATGGGAAAAAACAGAAGATAAGAATGGGGATGTCATTAAAAACTCCTGTAGTTACAGGGGAAATGGGGGGGTCCCAGCCCAGCCCAGCAGGCTGCTAAGCCTCCCTGGACCTGCCACCCCTGTGGATTTATTAAAAGGCCAAGCTGAGGACCTTCAAACAGTCCTTACAGGTTTATGAGTCCCAAACCTTCCGAAGACTTTTTTCTCCGATTTCTTAAAAAATCGCAAAAGTACGAACTGTAAGTTCCAGAGGGAACTGGGTGCTGAGTATGACCGTAGGGCTGTATACTTGGAAGTTCAAACACCCCCAATGTTTGTTTTTTATTCAACCACTAGAGGGAGCACAAAACTTAGTGATTGGTAACACAGTGTGCTCCAGAGGATCAGAATTCACAGTAACCCAGCACACACACACACACACTCGCCCCATACAGGACTCACCTTGTAGCCAAACGAATGATGTCTCCACATTGTTTCTTTGAAATGCTTCCATCTGTCCTGGATGTGCTGGTAGGCTGATCGTTTTCTCAGTTCTAGACGACAAGGTACATTTTCTATGTTCATGAAAAAAAATCTGTGAGGGAGTACAACAGTTGTGTCAGCTCTGATCCTCAAATACTAATGATAATGAACGCAAAATCAACCATTAACAAGCAGTTTTTTTTTTCTCATGGTGGGGGCCTTATACCATGTTCCCTAGCAAAACTGGGGGCTGAGGTTGTGAAAGCGAGTTACTGTATTCATTCTTCCTCCCTGGGGGAGAGTAAGCCATAGCATACAGCAACATGTGCATCTCCAAACTAATTAGCCCCCAGACACTAGTTTGCAGATTCTTTTCCCACATGCCCCATATTTGGGTGTCCCCCGGGGGGAGAAACCTGCCTACCTTACCTGGGAAGCTGAGATGCGTAAGATGCATGTACACAATGCAGAAAGGACAGATCAGCTGTTGAATAGGGGCATTTCAGCTCTGAGCTCTGGGTGTCTGAGCTTTCCCTGGACCTCAAGGAGGGGGAGGTGGTATAGGGAGCAGGCTGGGGTCCCCTCCCCCGATTACACACACACACACACACACACACACACCACTCCTCCCACTTCCACGGGACACTGGTGGTATATAAACTTTCTGTACAGAGGCCGGTTCCCATTTTTCCTGCTTATTGGGCTGAGGATGGGTTTCGTCTTTGCCTTCCTCTGGGTGCTGCTGGCTCTCTCCGGCCCGGACCGGGTCGAGTCCTCCGCTTACGACAAGATCGTGACCCACAGCCGCATCCGTGCGAAGGAGAAGGGGTAAGGAGCACATGGAGCAGGAAAGCATAGCATGCTGCTGCCTTGAAGGATGTTTCCGTGTCAAACTGTGTTCCAGAAAACCTGGATAACTGAAGCTGGACTCTGACCCCAGTGATCTGGGTTAAGAAATGCATTTTCCTTCAAACCTTTACTTTTAATTTATTGCTTTGGGTCTGGGAAACATTTTAATAATTCTGAAATCAATTTGAGAACTGATTATTTAACGTTGTGTGAAGATGCTGATTTAATTATATTTTGTGTAACTCGTTTAACCTGTTTTGTGTATCATTATTAATTTTAATAAAACATTCAGTTTAAACATTACATCAGATGGCTTTGCGATATGAAAGTGTCACATAAACTTATTAAATGACAGACATGTTTTTATTCTATGTTCTTGATTATTTCTCACTGGCCATAATTTCCAGTTGCGATTCCACCCTCTGAGTGTGATGAGTCATATTAAGCTACCAGATTGTTCCACAATACCATAAGGTGGCATCATACTAGAATTACACTCAATGGCATAATTTAAGGATATTGGAAGTTTCCCATTTAGGCCAGTGTCTCTCTGATTGTCTTTCCATCAAACCTGTAATCACCTTGGTAACCCTGGCCCCAAAATGCCACCCCCTTTCTCTTCTTTTTTAGACCCAATATGTGTGCCCTCCAGCAGATAATGGGGACCAAAAAGAAATATTTCAGCACCTGCCGGAACTGGTACCAGCGCTCAATCTGTGGGAAGAAGGCGTAAGTGTCTCCGCTTGCGTAAGTGTCCCCAGTACGCTGGGGGATCTTGGTGTGAAAGGTCAAAGGGTAAAGGTCAGATGAGGCCTTCGGCAGAGTGGTCAGTGGCATGCTGTCTGCTTGTCGGATACCTCTTGTTGCTGAGTCTGACCTCTAGCCTCGAAGAATGTGACGAAGTGCATATTTTGGGGCTCTAGATCATGCCCTTGGCTCTAGGTCATCCCCTTGGCTCTAGGCGGGGGATTCGTTCCGGTCACCTGTCTTCATGCTGCGGGTCCTTAGCTCCAGAGGCTAGTGCTTCAGGGACTGGTCTGTTGCACCCTTAAGCGTGTTGTTTGACATGAATTTGGAGCTAAATAGACCGGTACTTGGTTTCAAGGATCCTGTTACACAGTTAACTGCCAGGAAGGAATGACAGAGAGTTAGGAGACTGCATGGAGGCCGCCAGAGGCAGTAGTCAGTGTTTGCTCTGGCGAAGAGAAAGTCGGGCACGTCAGGCGGCCCCCGGATGTCAGGGACACCCCCACTCGAGTGGGCCTACCCACCCGCGATCTATTCCTCTCAGACCTGGAGCCCAGAAAGTGAGAAAGAAAAGGTGTGATTATGCAGGAGGAGTAGGAGAGGGATGTCGAAAGGAGAGTAACATGAAGACAAGAGAGCTGTAGTTGTAGGGGGGAGGGGGGAGGGGGGGTCACTAATTGAATTTTTAATACTTCTGGCCGGGTTGTTGTATGGCACAGAGCTGGTTTTGGCCCTGACATCGAAGAGGGACTGGAGTTTTCTCCGTGGGGTATGACCTAATTGCGGCAGAGAGCCCAGATTGTCCGCTATGGCTTCGTTGTTCCTTCCCTACTGCTGGCAATTGTAGTGTCCCCCCCCCCGCCATCTGGAAGCTAGTGGTTCCTTCCATTATGGTGCTGACGCCGCAATAACCAGTGAATATTAAACAGCAGATGAGGTCACCTGCTTGGCACATGCTCAGTAGTGCTTCCTGAAGCCAGCGTCTGAGAGGGAAGCAGCTCACTGGTGTACAAAGGCCCGCTCTTCCACTTCGTATATTCATACAATACTGTGCAAATATCTTAGGTACTCAAAGGAAATATTTAGAACTATTCATCTGGGTAATTAGTATGTATTTGTTTAGAAAAATGAACATTGTATAATTTAACATTAGGATATATGCAGATTAACAATAGCACAAAATTAATTTCTTCCATTCTCCAAAAAGTCACTGACACCTTGCTGGATGGCTGGATGAACGTCGCTTCAGCTCCCAATCCTCTTCTCAGCGGCACCTCAGCCATCCCATGTTTGAGTTCAGTTTCACCACCAGTTCACCCAATTAATTTTGCTTGTTAGCTCGATGAGGTATTCAGTAGCCAAGCAAGGCGTGCTAGTGGTTGGTGTGTATTGGCTGGTTGCTTCAAATACTGAGGTGAGAGGTTTTGAAATGGCTGAGCTGACACACTCTGACAGACATAATATCATAGTTTAACACCAAAATGAAGATAATTTAAACAACATTCTCATAGAAATGATTGGATAGTCCCCACAAAGGTATGCACATCACTGCATATCACTGTCGGGTGCTGGCACGTTAAGTCTCTACCACTGCACATCACTGCCGGGTGCTGGCACGTTAAGCCTCTACCACTGCACATCACTGCTGGGTGCTGGCACGTTAAGCCTCTACCACTGCATATCACTGCCAGGTGCTGGCATGTTAAGCCTCTACCACAGCACATCACTGCCGGGTGCTGGCACATTAAGTCTCTACCACTGCATATCACTGCCGGGTGCTGGCACGTTAAGTCTCTACC
>JAODLC010000042.1:15593715-15610594 GCA_026781145.1 Hippopotamyrus pictus | reverse complement strand
CAAATACTGAGGTGAGAGGTTTTGAAATGGCTGAGCTGACACACTCTGACAGACATAATATCATAGTTTAACACCAACATGAAGATAATTTAAACATCATTCTCATAGAAATGATTGGATAGTCCCCACAAAGGTATGCACATCACTGCATATCACTGCCGGGTGCTGGCACGTTAAGCCTCTACCACTGCATATCACTGCCTGGTGCTGGCATGTTAAGTCTCTACCACTGCACATCACTGCCGGGTGCTGGCACATTAAGTCTCTACCACTGCATATCACTGCCGGGTGCTGGCACGTTAAGCCTCTACCACGGCACATCACTGCCGGGTGCTGGCACATTAAGTCTCTACCACTGCACATCACTGCCGGGTGCTGGCACATTAAGTCTCTACCACTGCACATCACTGCCGGGTCCTGGCACATTAAGCCTCTACCACTGCACATCACTGCCGGGTGCTGGCACGTTAAGTCTCTACCACTGCATATCACTGCCGGGTGCTGGCACGTTAAGTCTCTACCACTGCACATCACTGCCGGGTGCTGGCATGCAACTTCTTGTGTCTACTTCCCAGTATGTCTGATCAGCCTCCCACCACCCTCCCCACCTTCTGCTGTCGACCCCTCCCACTCCTCCTCAGGTAATCCACACATGGAGCTGTCTGGAGGCCCTCAAGCTGAACGGGTCTCCAGGTTAAAGTGTCACTCCATCCCTCCACCCATCCTCTGCTTGGTCTACTGTCAGATTCATATCAACGCTTCCTTCCTCTGGAAATCTGGCCAGTCTTAGTACGACCCCCCCCAGCTACTGATGACCTACACGCCAGTGGCAGTCTCCCTCCCATACTGGAAGCATTGTTCCTGTACTGGGAAGGAAACATGGCCAACAGCGATTATGTCTTGTGTTGACCCCCAAGCCTACAATCTCCCTGACCCCCCCCAATCTGAGAAGGTAGCTGGCAGTGTAAGACAAACAATGATGTGCAAAGTGGTTTCGACCTCCAACACAATCCCCCATACTCCTACTCTAAGTGTCTCGACAGATGCCTGGTCATTTGAGTTTGCAGTGTTTTAAAATCCTTTCAGTATTTATTTTTTTTGTAAGACTGTTTAGTTTGTTTAGCAGATGCTTCATTTCTAAGCGATACTGTATATATTCTGGTCGCTTTTCGCCTCACACATTCATCCCTTAAAGAGACAGCGGCGACGGCGAGGCTGATCTATCCCCAATGAGTGCATGAAGACCAGGCTGTTTAAAAAAGGCCTCCTCTCACTTGCTTTGTGCCTTTAAATGCAGGCCAAAACCTGTGCTGTACACTGCACTTCAAGTCACTGCTTGGGTGGCCAGTTAGCCCCATATGCTTCCCAGTGCTCCAGTTTAAGAAACTCTTCCGAAGGTCCCGTCTTACCCTATCAATCTCCACTGTTTTGAGAACCACACTAAAATCAGAAGTTTAATGAGGTGGGGGGGGGCCTTGTGGGTAATGGTTAGCCGGTGATTGGAAGGTCACCAGGTCAAAATCCCATGTCTGACTGAGTGGTTTCACTGGTGGGCCGTTGAGATGAACCCTTAACCCAACTAACTGCTTCAAGGACACTGGCTGCTGTTTGATCTTCGCTCGTATGACACTTTGGACAAAAGCCACTGCTAATGAAACATATGTAATATGACATAGTAGAAGCTCACTGGATGCAGAGAAGAAGAAGCTTGTAATGCGGGACAGCTGTTGTGTGTATGTCTGTCTGTAGCCCAGATTCTGGTATCCAGCCGTGAATGTAGCTGATGACATTCTCCTGCATTGCCCTGCAGGTAAAGACTAGGTGACAGAAGCAGCACTATGTACACATGCATGATTGTCCATGCTCCCTGGCACGTGTGCGTGTGTGTGCACATGTGTGTGCGAACATCCCAAGCTTGCTTACCCGAGTGCATCTGGAATCTCTGCTCTGTGTCATTCGCTTGACAGGAGACCCTTGGAGAACAATAGTCCTGCAGTTGCAAGAGCAGCTTGTTTATTTGCTGGACCGGAGGTAACACGTGTCCTGCCAACCTCCCCAGAAGGCCTGGGATACGCCGGGCCTGCAAGGCTTGGAACTGATCATGTGCCAAGTGGATGTTAAGACCTCACGTCCAAATACTTTGAAATCTTTGTTTTTTCTATTCCTCCTTGATTTCATCTTTCAGTCTTCAACTCTGCAAGAGTTTTTAATTATCCTTTGAGGAGACGTAGCAGCTGTGCATCAGCTGATTGTCCGTCGCGACTTTTCATTTCATGTTTTTAATTTTCCGTACTTGATGCCAGCCCAGCCTCTTAGGAAAAGAGGTGACATATACCCGTGTGTCATTTCGGGGCAACGTGCCTTGTTAATATGTCCTGTACAGTAGTTCGCGAAACTTATCATCCTGTTAGTCCCCACAAATCTGCCCCGCTCCTGCTGGGACATTGAATCGTTTTTGCTGAATGTTGGATCACGCCTGCATATGTCCCCACAGTGGGGACAAAACCCACGAGAGTGACCCCTCACAGAGACTGCGCCAGGCGTAGACCTCTGCAGCATGAGCTGTGAGTTATGGCTAGATATGGAGCAAAAAAAATGACTGAATCAAATGGAGCAAAAACAGAAAACGATCCAGCAGTCTGTTTTTGTTCAGCATCTCTGGTTGTGAGTTTTTGGGAAATCTCAGCAGTCTGCAGCAGGCGGATGTGAAATTTCTGCATCCCAACTGAACACTCATTCCCCTTGTTTTCTCCTATTTCTTTGTCTCGGACTCCGGGTCCAGGACGGTGCTGTACGAGTGCTGCCCTGGTTACATGGCGATGGAGGGCGCACAGGGATGCCCTGCCGGTGAGTGGCTCTGCAGAGAGAGCAGTCACTCGCTGGCTAAGCGAGCGCCTGCCACAGATTTGCCTCTCGAGCACAGGTTAGCCTGGCACACCGATTTCAGGCTCGGCTAAGTGAAGAGCAGCCCATGGGCAGGGGTCACGACTGTAGGACATTTGAACAAAGGGCCTAATGTTTTTCAGTGAATGATCCGGCTGTATTCATGGTGGGAACACGTTACTTAAAGCTATAATGCATTAAAGATGCCTTCATAAACCATTATAATGGTCAATAAAAGAATTTATAAAGCATAACAGCATCTTCTATTGACAGTCATAAGGTATTATAGTATGGATTATAATACTTCATAAGCTCCAATGGAGCTCTTATCAATGATGCACTATAGATACCTTCATAATGCATTATAATGGTCAATATAAAGATTAAAGATGCTTTGTACTGCATTATGAAAGTATCTATAGTTCATTATAGATGAGAGCTTCATAAAGTATTCATAATGCATAATAAACACAATAATGTGTGATGCCTTTTTATACATATATATAGCCGTGTTTATAATGCTTTATGAATGCACTATAATGTGTCATAAATGTGTTCATAGATTCTTACAGATTTGGCATTCAGAGAAAATGTTACCATAATGGTTATATCCATCCATCCATCCATTGTCCAACCCGCTTATCCTACTGGGTCGCGGGGGGTCCAAAGCCTATCCCGGAAGCAACGGGCTGGTTATATCCATGGGACCTAAAATACAGGTCACCTTCAAGAATGGTGAATTATATGGAACTCATAGTGACACTTTAAAGTGCTCTGAGGGGTTACTGGAGAAAGGCTGGTGGTATAATATTGCTTCTAGTTTCATCCACTTGGTTTAATGGGTTTATGCAATGTGTGAACATGAGGAATGTTTCATGACACCTTTTGTGGTAAATGGTACATTTATTTAAGCTATGCAGTACATTTCATTGATGCTTCTATCCAAAGCAACTTACAGTAGAGATAGGGGTTGCAATTTATGTGTGCTCTCTGGGATTTGACCTTAGAACCTTTGCATTGTTAATACAATGCTGTACTTGTTGCACTATAGGAGCTGTACTCTTACTTGGTCCCCATCTCCCCTCCCCCTAGCCGTCCCCATTGACCATGTTCATGGCACTCTGGGTCTTGTGAAGGCCACAACCACTCAGGAGTACGCAAAGATCTCCAAGCTGAAGGAGGAGATCGAGGGCCCAGGGTCCTTCACAATGTTTGCCCCCAGCAACGATGCCTGGGACCTTCTAGAACCTGTGAGTCAAGCAGTGTGGTGCTACTGTGTTAATTATAAGGAACGCTGCTTACTTAAGGTTCTTAATGTTTCCCAAAGCGGAAAATTGTGCTGCATTCATGATGATGATAATAATCCTCATCTTTGTCGTCATCATAACAAAGCCCAGGCAGTCTGTACCACCACACTAATCACATTCTTGGAGATAAATATTTTCTTTGGGTCGTATTCTCTGCACTGTCACTGAAGAATCAGAAAATGTAGTATAATCACTGATGGCTGACATTCATCTGTTATCAGCTCTCATTTAGGTTTAAGCTAAGTTTATGTGCCCTGGTTGGCAGGATTTAAGAAACGCTCTGGTGAGCAACATAAACATTGAGCTGTACAACGCCCTCCGCTACCACATGGCAAACGGCCGACTCCTGACCAAGGACCTCAAGAATGGCCTGAAGATCTCCTCAGCGTACAACGGCCAGAGTCTTCATGTCAACCACTATTCCAATGGGGTGTGTTTCAGTCAAAATGTGCAGAAAGCTTCTCAGTGTGTTGCTCATATTCAAAATGCAAACTTAATATCAATATAAATTCTACTTATGCGACAAAGGTGCAACACAAGGTCAATGACCCTTGTTTCTGTCTGAAATTCCTTCCAGGTTGTAACCGTAAACTGTGCCAGGATTGTCCACGGCAATCAGGTGGCCACGAATGGGGTGGTGCATGTCATTGACCGTGTCATTTCCTCTGTAAGCAACACCATTAAGGAGGTCATCGAAGGCAATGATGACCTCTCATTTCTGAGTGTAAGTGTCATAGGCAAAGTAACGCACTGAATATACGTAAAATGTTATATTTGTTGACCAGGATGATGTTTGGAATGTTCTAGGTACCTTAGTTAAGAATGAAGAGGTAAACGGTCTGCAAAGTCTTAAGGTCCTTAAGTATACACCAAAGCGAGTCACCTCGTAATGTAATCCTTATTGGCTTCCTACCTATAAGGATCTGACTGCAGACTGCAAGATAGGGCCGGAACATGTAGGGCAAGCTGACCAATCAGAGCACACTGGGCTCATTGGGGGTGGGGCTTAAAGTTCTCACAGCATTTCAGACAGAGTGAATAGACATGTGCAGTATGAGACAAATTATGTGTTTTTCGAACATTGAAGCATGAAGATCTGTTCTAGTAGATCCCAAAAATACAATTATGAACAGTGAGAATAAGTACAATAGGGTCTCTTTAAGGTCACAGCCAACACATTTTTAGTGACTGTTATCCCTCTGTCATGTGGAAGAGTAGCTAAGCAAGGGGGGGTGCAAACTCACTCTACCCCATCCTCTCTCCAGGATGTTGCATTAGCGTCTGGAATGTTGGACGCATTGGGTCAGTCTGGACACTTTACGCTCTTTGCTCCTACAAACAAAGCCTTTGAGAAGCTGGACCGAGGCGCGCTGACGAGGATCATGAACAACAAAAGCATTGTAGAAGGTAATTCGACAGCATTCCTCTCCTTCCCAGACTGAACAAAGAAGAAGCAAGTGCTGCTCAAGCTAGATGGACCAAGAAACATGTCTATGGTAGAGTAAAGTGGAACTTGATTCACATGCATCTTCCAAGCCGAGGCTGAAACGTGCTACCTTGGCAGTACTTGTATTTTTGAAGGGGAACAAGCCATGAATTGAAAAGGCATTTTCTGAGTCACCTCGGACTCTTCGCCCCAGCTGTTTGGTTTAGAGGCCGACGCCCCCGAGTTTGGGAAGGCTGCCGCTGACCACTGTCAAATTCTCAGACGGACGGCAAACAGTTTGACCATCGTGCTGCCGGCAGCAAAAGTTATGAAATGCTAAGGCCAATCGCTGTTCCAACAGGAAGCACCTAGATGGTAAAAGATTGTAAGATGAAGCCACTTAGGCTGTTCGGTGTCATCGAGAGCCTAATCAAGGCAGCACTGTGTACAGCACAGGCTACAGCACAGGGTACAGCACAGGGGTATACTTTGGACAGGATGCCTAGGCACTGTAAGGCACATGCACATAATTATACACTGCAAGCAACTTAGAAATGCCAAGTAGCCCAACGCATGTTTTTCGACTATAGAAGAAATATGTATGACAGAGGGGGAAGCCTGCAAACTGCACACGCTCAGAGCGGAGGTGGGTTTCAAGACCCCTCCCCAGGGGCCGTTTTTTTTTTTTTTTTTTTGGTTTCTGGGGTCCAACATCCCCCCACAGACATTTCATAAACTTAATCAGTAGCTAACAAGCAGTCGGAAATTCATAGCTAGCTAGCTGGCTTAGCAAAACATGCTGCTTCAGCATCTCCTAAATGAGCGACGTGTTTCTTTAATATTTAGTGCAGTAGCTGGTCAACAGGTTGAATAAATGGTGGTAAACATCATCACTGTCCATCCCTGGAGGTGAGAACCAGCAGCCTGCCTATGATATTCACAGTGGTTTCCATACAAGGACGTAGCTAGAAACCGTGGCCCCACTTGGTTTGTGTTGGCGCTTGGCAGATTTTGCCACAATTATAGGTTTGGGGCCACTATAAAGTGCTGGGCCCCTGAATCATGCCCCTCGACACCCCTGTATCCATGTATGTACATTTACATAAGCCCAGTATTTATGTGTTCTACAATGCATGTCTTTCGATGCTTAAAAATTTACTAAATCCTTCATAAATGACTTTTGGAACAAAAATGGTAGATGACTTTCTGTTTAAACCTGTAAAGATTTTTTTTTCCTTTTATCCTATCAAGCATGATTCGATTAGTACTCCTGAGCTAAGAATATGTTGACTGTACGGTTATAGATAAGGAAAAAATATATATCATTTTGCCCAATAAGTCTTTATCAGCTAAAAACACCACTTTGCTTAAGCTAAGTGTGTGCAGAAGCATAAACTAGGTTGCCAAGCAGCTAGAGGCAGAAATATTTTCCCAGTTTTTATTTTTTTTTCCCCATTTCATTTTAATATGAACTAGATCTGTCAGCAGTCCTGCTCCCCAGCATGCATGACCTATTCGTATCTGTTTGTGCAGATACAGTTTAATGGCCTTATGTCACTATGGATGGGCGCGTGTGAATGTGCAAGAGTGTGAGAACGTGGGCATGTGTGAGAATGTCCCTCATCCCTTTGTGGCTCTATTCATCCCCCCAGCGCTGATGAAATTCCACCTTCTGGACACAATGCTGTGTTCTGAAGCCATTATGTTCGGCACCTCCTACGAGACAAAGGAGGGTCACAACATCGAGATCGGCTGTGATGGCGAGAGCCTGACCGTCAACGGTATAAAGATGGTGCTGAAGAAGGACATCGTCACCACCAACGGTGTCATCCACCTGATTGATCAGGTGCTCATGCCTGATTCAGGTTAGCCACAGTCACCTGCTCAGCTCATGGGGGTTTCATTTACACAAAAATGTTCTGATGGCAGAACAAGAATTGATTGGTTCAGAGAGATAACCAATCAGATTGTTCAGGGGGTGGGTACAAGCAGCAAGAGGAGGCAGGAACAACCAATCAGATGTCTTGGTCCTGCCTCCTTCAGTTGCTTGGACTTCATCTTTCGTTCAGCCTACAAAACATTTTTGTGTAAGTAAAACTCCCACGAGCACTTGCTCACACCTCATCCTTCTATCTTCCTGCATAATCTATGACTGAATCACTCTATTAATCTTTTAAACAGGATGAACGTCTCATTCTCTGACTGAAGTGTGTCTATGGTTTTTATGGCACAAGTATGGCTAAGCACTTTCATTCTGTGAAGAACCAGCTTTCAGGTAGCATAAGATTATTTAAAGCCGACCTTGGACAGTCGCCCCTTCCACACTGCGGAGATTTTTTTGTCTCCTTGGCAAGGGAAGCAAAGTGTTTCGAATTTTAGTACAGCTAAGACGAGATGCAAAGATCACTGTGACATCACTGTGACATCACTGTGACAGGCTGCCGTAAACACGCATGGCTCCTCCAAACCAGCACTGAACACATACTCGTCTTTTCGACGTTTATGAGTTACCTAACTTAATTTAATTTAATTCCCATTTAATTCCAATAGCCAACCCTGCGATACATTGAAAACGCAATGGTGAAAGTTGCAATGCAGAAGGGTCAATTGCAACTCTTTCATTAAAATATTGAGGTAGTTACCTTCATAAATGTAGCAATAATGTAAATATATAACTGAAAATGAGACAAAGAATATATGAGATGCTTATAAGCATGGTAAGTCGCCACGGACTTTCGGAAGGGGGTAGTTATGCCATTTGACGATGAATGAGGTTGTCTTTCTGGCGTTTTTAGCTAAGCTGGTGATAGAGCTGATTGGCCAATCCCAGAGCGTCTTCGGCGATTTGGTTTCTCAGACGGGCCTTGCAGCAGCCATGAAGCCGGATGTGGAATACACAGCCCTGGCCCCACTCAATGGGGTCTTCACTGGTGAGCTCCCTGTCCGGAAACAGCTTGCAACACTTATAGGAACTATGCTGGAGGGAAAGCAATAAATAGCTCTTTTCCTCGTGAAATTCATTAAAAAAAAAATTAACGCAACAAATTGAATTAGCTGTAGGTCAGCATGCGGTATAAAGGTTGTGTGCCCAAAAGCAGCTTATGAGTATGATCTGGAGTGTTTGATGTGGATGACTGCTTATTGCTATAATGATCCATGGTAATAAAAACTTCAACTGCAACAAGTATGCAATGAGAATCATAAACCTGGTATGACAGATTAACAACAGTAACGACAGTAATTATCCTTTCGGTCTGCCTGTTATTTTTTAGAGCGCTAGAGCTGCCAAGACAAACATTCATCAGCCATCTGTTCAGGAAAACTGTCAGATATTCTATCCTGGCGATGGGGCGTGGAGGCTTGTGTCTAGCAGATCTGTCTAGCATCCTGTCTGAGGCCTTATGCATCACATGCCGGAAGCATCGCTAGGATCTTAAGACTTTCGGGGCTTTTCCCTAGTTCTCAAACTGAGTAGTTGTTAAAACATCTGAGCTAAACAAATCAATCGGGGATCGTTCGGATTCATTCAGGGCTGCAGGGTAAGGTATCTACGGTAAAAAAAAAAACCCTTCATTTCTCTTTTCAGTTTGTAAAAAAGTCATAAAAAATTCCATAAACCTCCACTTCAGAAACCAATCAGCTATTGTCATTGGTTTACTTGCCTGTCATATTTGTTTGGATGCTTAACATTTTGCTGGTCCTTTTTAGGTTTGGCTTTTTAGGGAGTCATGATGAACAACTAACCTTTATCATTGTGACAAGGAATAATTATTGCTAAGATTTTGAAGAACAGCTATTTTTTATTTTATTAAGAAACAACAGGTTGTCCCTTTTGTGACAATAAGCAAGTGGTCATTCCAAGAAATGAAGAATTAGTTTTTACTATGCTAATAAATAATAACTCATCGCTCAAAAAAGAGATGTAGGACAGTGAAATTTTGGTACCACACGTGTCAACTGAAACTGAACTAAAATTTGACGTTTGACGACCTATTGCTACAGCATGACTGTGACCTGCTTGTGCCATCTCACATCTCAGATGAGGTGATGACCATGGACCAGCGCCTCCTGAAGGTCATTCTGGAGAACCACATCCTGAAGAAGAAGGTTACCCTGAGTCAGCTATACAATGGCCAGCTCCTGGAGACACTGGGGGGCAAGTTCTTGCGGGTGTTCATCTACAGAACAGTGAGTTGCTCTTTCTTCATCCTCAAACAGTGGGTAGACAGGCTTACACTGAGCGTCTTCTCATGCTAATGAAATCGTTTGTTCAATATGCTGTAAGTACAGGCTCCAGGTTACCAATGACATTCTTTCCCTAAGTCTGTGATTAAGTAGAGTTTGTAGGTAAATTAGAACAACAATGATACACACATTACAATAGTAATAATAATACGGAGCTGACGACTTGCTGAAGCCGCACAATGTTTTCATGAGCTTAATTGACACTTGAAGCTAGTACATCTTTTATGTGACTATGGTAATATATGACACCCAGCCTGCCCCCCACAGTCTGTTTGCATTGAGAATGCCTGTATGGTGAGAGGCAGTAAGGAAGGGAGTAATGGGGTCCTCCATCTAATGGCAACTCTGATCAAGCCAGCCAAGATCAGCATCTATGAGACCCTGCTCAACGATGGACGCTTCAAGTGAGGATATGTCATTTAGCCTTGTCCTTAAATTTCTGTTTTATTCCGTGGCTGTGTTGGACATTCCAGGTGCAGAAGGTACAAATCCAGACCAAGATTTTGTTTCTACCAATCAGTTGAATACTCTCTGACCGTTTCTCTTTTATGGTCAACTGGTTGACAGAAGCAAAATCTTGGTCTGCATTTGTAGCTTCTGGACCTGAAATGTTCAACACTATCCATAGGATTTAGATGTATGTACAATTCTTCATGTTCGGGTTAGATGTATGGCTCCCATTGTGCTGTAGGTAATTTCATCGGCTATGTCTACGTGACTCCTGTGAATTTCCTGGTGACGCTGCTTGTTTGCAGGATTTTCCTGTCCCTGATGGAAACTGCCGGTTTAACTGAACTTCTCCGTCAAGATGGAGGCTACACCGTGTTTGCCCCGACAGATGACGCCTTCGATGGCCTGACCAAGGAGGACTTTGCTCTGCTCAGCAGTACGTTCATCCATTTTCTTTCCTTGTGTGTTTTTCTTTCGACCATCTTTTCCATTTTCCATTGCCCCTCTATTCCAAGCTATGATAGATTTCATTGTTATATACTTAACTCCCCTCGATTTCAATCAGGTGACCACAACGTCCTGAGGACCATCCTGCTCTACCACTTCAGTAATGGTACATTCATCAATGGTGGTCTGGAGAGGGGCGTCACCAACCTACTGAAGACTATCCAGGGCAAGAACCTCCAAGTGTTGTCGGTAAGAAAAAAAAAACATCATTTTCATACCTTAGAACTGAGCTGAATTTGGGAAAACAACAGAGATATCAGTGAGATTTTACTGAGATTAATAATGAGCCTGTTAATAGAAGTTAAGAGGAAAAACAATTAATCTAATTTCAAGATGCAAAGAGATGAGTGGACTTGCACTAAAGTGCAAAACTTCTTTTATATCCAGCTGAAGCTTTGAGGGAGATTTTTGCAAATAACAAAGCAGGGTCTTCCTATTTTATTGATAAATATTTTTTCCAGGAAATATAATAGGAAAACCAGACTTTGATCTACATTTTTATGATTCTCTGGGTGGGCATTAAATCAATATCTACTTAAATTCACACCTCAGTTCAATTCCCTTATCACATTATATACCTAGTCCACAACTCAATCACTGAAGCAAAGAGCAGTGTGGGATTTCTGTATCGATTCAGCAGGAGTGAAGACCAACCATTGTAAAAACTCATAAACCAGTGTAGGAAACTGTCAAAATATGGTTTCTAGCAAAAAATGCACACCTCTGAAATGGATTCCTCGCTGTCAATGTTAACTGGGGGTATCAGTTACCAGAGAGCAGCTCTATGTGGATTTTAATATCAGTCCTAAATGGTTCTTAACATGACAAGAGCTTTTTTTCTATCAACTTTTCAAGCAGACAAGCTTGAGTGAGCACTCAACACAGGGGCATAGAAATGAACTCTTGACTGTATTTGAAACTGGCCTCCCAGGTCTATTCCCAAGAACATTCCATGAATAACACAATGTTATTGTTTTGCAATGGACTGAAACAAATGCATTCTGTAATTTCCCATCATGCCTTACTTCTGTACGTCAGTATGGAATCTTTGCCTCTGGTGATCACAGGCAGCAGATTTCATGTTTTTTTAAGGACAGTCAATCATAATAGTAAACCCATCTGGCAATGCAGGTTGTCAGTTTGATGATAAAAGTGCTAGATATAATCATTTCCCTCATACTATAGCAATCAGGCCTGTTGTAACTTAAATATGCCTTTCAGCTGAATTTCTGCCCCTACAAAACAATTAGAAAGTGCCTATGTGTTCTCCAAGATGAGCAAGGCTCCAATCCTAGCCAGTCTGTGACCCTAAATGGGAAAATAGAGTTATGAAAAACAGTTGACTGGATTATTATGTCACTGACTGTCATGTCCTGTCATCCAGGTTAATAACAGCATCCTGGTCAATTCAATCAATGTACCTGATAATGACCTCATGGCGTCCAATGGAGTGATCCACATCGTGAAGACCCTACTCTACCCTGCAGGTAAGTCAGTCAACTGTCTCTCAGGTAACAGAGGCTTAGGCTGACGTTGCTCAGTTTGGCAACAGCTTTCACATTGTTGGCTACGTTTCCAAGAGTGCGTCAAGTTGGGGCAACTGCCTCGCTTAAGTCGAGTATCTTACTACCTCTGGATCTTTGCCATGCTTTTGAGCCTTGGTAACACGTAGGGTGGGTTGTCTAAAAGGGAACCCACTGCCCCTTTTCCCACTTGACAGACTTACCAGTTGGGCGAGAGGACTTACTACTGCTCCTGAAAAGACTCATCAAGTACATCCAGATTAAGGTACTGAAGACCCAGCCTTTACACGCCATTTGTTTTCAACCCAAGGGTGATAATGCAGTGCTTACCCATTGCACTTTCTCTCCACACACAGTACGTGGCTGGATACACATACCATGAGATTCCCCTCACCTTCATCAGTAAGTCCACTGCAATGTTCCCAACGACTAGTTCTGTCATAATGGAGGTAACGCGGTGCCCTTCTCTGTCCTTTAGAGACGATTAGGAAAACGGTGACCACCCAGCAAATCACAGGACAAGACATAATCATAAACAAAACAGGTAAAGGACTAAAACACCAAGCCCAAACAATGCATGCAATTCCATTATTATAATGTATTGCTGTACCTGTTTATAAGGAGCATGGTGAATACATGCTAGGAGAAACATTGTATCACCCAAATCTAGTTTGGTCATATTACATTTCTACTTCAAACTGAAAGGCAGGTTGTGAAATAAGCTAGTAAACTGTACATAACAATGGCAAAATCAAAGGGTGCATTTCATTAATTTAATCATGTAGGACATCAATGTGTGGATTACAACTGTGTGTGTATGAAGCAGATATCGACTGGGTTGGCATGACTTGCCATGCGATTTCAGACAGGCATTAGAAGTGCATTACCCACTAAATGGGCGGTGGGGTTTTCTGGGGTTAGAAACCGGCAATATGTCTGAGGCTGAAGCCTTGAATATAATAAATAGTTCTTTCAGGGACAGCAGACTATTATGTGCCAGTTCACTACTTTTGCAATGTTTATTTATTCAAATATATTAATGTTTAGTTTGATCTATGGTTTTATGATGAGTAGATAACAGATGGCATTGTCCAGTTTGAGTATATGACATCATCATCATTTGACAGCATTGCCCAGTTTGAGTATATGACATCATCATCATTTGACAGCATAGAAGGAAAGAGCATTATCACTCAAAAAGAGGGAGCAAATGTGAATTCTGAACATGGAAAAAGAGAAACTCAGTGCTACAAGGAAATGCATGACTGAGTCTGTGCCATGTTGTAAAACATCTTTAACATCTGTATCTTTTAAAATTATGGAAATATTCTCATATGCTGGTTTACTTTCCCCCCTTGATACATAAGAAATATATGCAAATCTGTAGTTGGAGTCTTTGTTTGAAATCTAGCCTGTTCACTCATAAGAATGTAGATGTTTTGCCGAAACTCCTTTCTGTCCGTTTGGAGAGAGTTTGAGTTATTTTGTCCCAAGTCTGCCTTGCTCCTGCTTTGGTCTACAAAAATGTGCACTCTGTTCACTATAAACTTTGACCCTGATTGATGCAACATATTGCAGTTGTATGAATGATCACATATATGTCATTGATTAAAGAGACGGTGTTTTAAGAAGAAACAGCTGCAAATTCTGAAAAAGCATGTCTTACTGTTCTTATTGACTGTGTTGTTATTGGGCTATTTATGTCTTTAATACTTTTTCTCCCTTATCCTTTCCTTACTTTTCCAGTCACCACAATTATTGAAGGTGAGCCAACTATCACTGAGATTACCAAGATCATCAAACATGATTCCATTCTCACTGAGCCTATCAGGGTTATGAAAAGTGAACCAATCAAGAGAGTCATAAAAGTTACTGAAGGTATATTTAGAATTTCAATAAAGTGAGCATGAAGTATTGTTTGTAAATACAACTGATTTGTAAGGTCCCCATGAGAACAGTCATACGTATGAAAAGGAGAAACTGCCCAGTTCTGTCACCTTCGCTATTGTCTCTCCTATTTCCAGGGTCTCCGTATGTGATCAGCAGCTCCGGTGGTGAGGTGGACGTGGATGCAGAATTCAAGATTTGGCAAGAAGGTCAGTGACAGTTGATGTAAAAAATAATAATACTGGTTATTCACGTAGGAATTCTGACGGCTGGCTGCAGAAATGCACACAGGTGAGCTGAAGACAGCAAGCACTCGCAGTTAGATGTTTGTTTTTTTTGGCATATCCAGGTGGAACTGCTTCCTGATGACAGTATGAAAACCAAAAATCTTCCATAAAAGTTACCACAAGACTAGCTGCATGTAGCATACTAAAACAGTCAAAAACATACAGCTGCAGACTGTCAGGCCTGCCGCTCTCAGGCCTGCCGCTCTCAGGCCCGCCGCTCTTCGGCCCTAGGACTCTCAGGCCTGCCGCTCTCAGGCCTGCCGCTCTCAGGCCCGCCGCTCTCAGGCCCGCCGCTCTTCAGCCCTACGACTCTCAGGCCTATCTCTCACAGGCCCTGTCGCTCTTTCAATTTATTCTCTTTTGCGCATGCGGGGTCCTAAGAGTGGTGAATTGTTCTGGAGCATGCGTAAACCAGAAGGGGCCACAGAGTGGCGGGGGGTGAGGGTGCCGCCTGCAGCCAGACGGTTCTCAAAATAGCAAAGCTTATGAGGTTTAAAAAGCAAAAGGACCACTACTGCACTCTTTAGAAAGGTCAAAGTTCAAATCAAGCCATTATATATTTCAGCATATTCATACCTAAATTTTAAACACTTCACATTACATTTTTTTGTCTCCGTGGTTCAGGTAAAGGACGGAAATTGATTTTTTTGCTCTATAAGAAATAATTAGCGCTTTGCTTAATTAAAATTTATTTTAGGTACAGCTTTTTTTTCTTCTTAGTTGTTTACACTAAAGAGTGTTTTCCTCTCAGTCAGTATGACTGGATGAAGCATAGTCTCTCTCTCACACGCACGCACACACACACACAGACATAAGTGACCACATAAAATACAAGGCTTTTGACATTTTTAGTTTTGTGATTGCAGTCACCGATTTTTATAAAAATGAGTTTCTTCTCTCTCACACACACACACATCTTTGAAGGGTGCTCGATAAAGGTGACAGCTGCACCAGACAGCCTCTTATCTTTTCCCCTCCGGAAAGGTCAGTACCTGCCTTATCTCTGCCATGTCATTCCATTAGAGACATCCGATGGTAAGACGCCCCTCCGCAGCAATGTGCGCATACTGGGGGAGGAAGAGATCAAGCGAATCACAGAGGGAGGTCAGTAGGTCACGACATGCTGGCATGGCATCGGGCAATTTGCATCGACTCATGGTTTGCGAAGCCCCCCGGTCGCCCTTAAATTAACAAGTCCCTTTCCAAGCAATGACCAGAGAACTGAATAGACAGTTGGCTTAAATGGCACCTAGGTGCATTGCTACATTGTAAAGAGCACGTACCCATGGAAACTCATAGAGCTACAATTCTAGACCTCTTCATGCTGTCATGTGCATGCACTATTTATTTATATATAATTTAAAGAAGAATTTATCTATGGAAATCAGAAATTCTGATACTCCAAGCGGTTCTGCGCTCCTATATGCATTTCAGCACCATTACATTATGGAAGCCTTGGCCGACTGCATCCAATTTGTGCACAAAACGATGTATGCAAATGATATTAACGACAGTGGGCTGTTACGACGTGCATGAGTAACTATGGAAACAATTGATGAGGGGGGCACATTCTCTAACAATGGAACAGCCAGTGTTTGTTAGTATTGAATTACAGTTCAGCTGTAGCATTCCATCCAGTGAGTGAAAGGTAATAAAAAGGCAGATATTCTAAGGGTTATGAGAGGGAAGGCCCTTTCTCGATGCTGACTCAAAATAAGGCACAATGGAGGCAGGAGACATGATGCAATGCAAATTTAAATGACATGCAGTTAGTTTAAAAAGCATATAGTGATTCATTTTAAATTTACATAATATCAAAATTTAAGATTCTAATCTATGACAAAAAAATACTGTGATGACTTCTTATTTATTTTTATTATAATTTAATTAAATTGGCTTACATTAAGATTCATCTTATATAAGATTTATTATTTTAATGTTTTGCAGGTTTGCAATTTTTTTTTAAGTAGAAGCAGACAGTAGTTCAGGTGCCAAAACAACTGCAATAGATGGAGCCTCTGGTGCTACAGGGTGCACTGCTGACAAGCTCTTTAAAATATTAAGCATGCGCCCAGAAGTGTGTAATGGCTTCACAGACTTCACAGGCTGTTAGGTCACACTTTGGTGCTGGCAGCTCTTTCCTCTGACTCACTGAATATGGAGCTTCTCCTTCATGACTTGAAGGTCATTGAATCACACCCTGGAAACATTAACTGGCAAAGAAGCACTATAGAAAGGCTTCGTTAACGCCTGTGTTCCCCTTTCTGCACTATAGAAAGGCTTCGTGAACGCCTGTGTTCCCCTTTCTGCACTATAGAAAGGCTTCGTGAACGCCTGTGTTCCCCTTTCTGCACTATAGAAAGG
>JAODLC010000042.1:15570356-15592742 GCA_026781145.1 Hippopotamyrus pictus | reverse complement strand
CTGACATACAACTACACTGACATATAACCGCACTGACATATAACTGCACTGACATATAACCGCACTGACATATAACCGCACTGACATATAACCGCACTGACATATAACCGCACTGACGTATAACCACACTGACATATAACCACACTGACATATAACCACACTGACATATCGGTTGATGCTACATTGACTTGGCATTTGGAGCTGCTCTCTACTTATTGTAGCCTAACCCTAACCCTAACCCTAACCTATTCCTCTGATGTTTTTGTCTCCTTCCATTACAGAGGGTGGAGCAGGGAAGCAAATTCTTGCTAGAAGACCTGCTGGTAAAAAAAAAAATCATAATTTTTAAATATGACTTTTTAATTACAGACTTTTTAATTACATTGATTTTGGAAGGTTGTGTTCCAAAGCAAGCCCGTAATTGTAATATATATGGAGGAGAGACACATTCCCCCCCAGTATTCAAATGTTCCCACTATGTCCCCCTCAATATATATCATAATTAAAGCCATGCCCCCCCTCGAAAGTTGACTTGATGCTATGGCCTTGTCCCACAGGTTTAAATATTAATAATAATAATTACAGTGCTAACCCACAGCTTAAGTTACTCTTACACAGGGTAACAGTGCTTCCAGCCATGGCGGAAGAGAAAAGCATTTTGATAGACAAATTTTAATAAAGGAGAGCTGCTGTCAGTGTGGGCTCAGCGGGCTCAGCCTCTGTGTCTGTGATTGGAAGGTTGCCAGCAAAAGACCAGCCTTGGCAGAATAGTCATGTCTGTGGGTCCTTGAGCAAGGCCCTTAACATCCAGCTCCCTGGGTGCCCCAAGGCCCTTAACCCCCTGCTCCCTGGGTGCCCCAAGGCCCTTAACCCCCTGCTCCCTGGGTGCCCCAAGGCCCTTAACATCCAGCTCCCTGGGTGCCCCAAGGCCTTTAACCCCCAGCTCCCTGGGTGCCCCAAGGCCTTTAACCCCCAGCTCCCTGGGTGCCCCAAGGCCCTTAACCCCCAGCTCCCTGGGTGCCCCAAGACATTTAACCCCCAGCTCCCTGGCACCACTGCAGGTGGCTGCCCTTGACTGCCAAGCTCTCTCTCTCTTTCCATGTGTGTCATAGAGAACAAGATGTGGTAGGAGAAAAGAGAATTTCCCCATGGGGATCAATAAAAATTAAATTAATGATCCTACCCTTCTTCCCCTCCAGCTATCGTCAAGAGGAAAACGAGACTGGTCCGTCGCCACCGCAAGCCCAGGCAGTGAGATGTTATGAACCTGGGGGCTGCATGAGGAACCTTTTAACCTGCAAGGAGCCGTCACCCCGGCAGGCGCCTCGTGCTGTGCCAGTGCACAAAAACAAAGCAGCCGCGGACTCGATGAAAACTTTTCGTCAACGCAATAAAGTTCTCATCATTCGGTTCAAAAGTCTGGACGCAGAAGAAATACTTTGATAGTGAAAATATTTAGAATCGCCTATATATGCGATTCCATGCGTATTTGTGATGAATATGAGAAACCAGTGAAGACTGGCCTGCAGATGTTAGAAAGGCTCCCCAGACTTTGTGTTCATCGAAAATGGGTGGGAACCGCATATGAAAGGCTACTTCTGCATGTTCTTCAACTTCAGGTGCTATCAGTCTAAAGCCAGAATGTGTATATTCTTGATGGGATTAATGTTGCTTCATCTCCCTGTCACCTCTTTGAATGATGTCGTTTCATCAATGAACTGAATCCATAATGCTTACAGGTCTTATATTCTACCACGTGCGGTTGTTTATGTTTTTAAGTACTGTATGTTTGTTTCCTTGTTTGGTTTTCTATTTGTCTCTCCTTCCCTTCCCCCAACCTGGATAGGGATACTGGAACCATAATTTTTGAGACTTGCTGGGTCTTCCGCATGTTGCCGTACAGACAGCTTTGAGTATTCTGCACTGTCGTACCTCTGTTTTTGAGAATGAGTGCTCAATAAAACATTATTGACGTATTAATGCCTTTCAGCATTGTTGTGTTTTAAAACTGTGGTAATTAAACACCTCAGACAGCAATAAAGTTAGATTCCCATTGAGGTTGCCTGTTACCTTTGTTGAATTCATTATGAATTTCAGCAACGCTGACTAGTGGATGAAGGAACTTGTTTGACTTCCATTGCCGAGAAAACCCTGTGATTTTAAGTAACGCTTCCATCCCTATATCCCATTAGGTCATTCAAGACTCTGCAGCATGACGGTTAAGCTTGTTTGCGTTTCATTTCTCTTCTTTGATATTGCTGTTTGAGGCCTTCTGTTGCCAAGTCTGGTTTTGCCTCCTGAAGGTAAACCCTATGTTTGGATAGGAATGAAAGAAGGTTGATCGTGCTCATTGTGTTGGAGACAAACACTTCGCTGTGACGGGTAGGAGACCACAGCTTGACCTCGCACAGAAGAGTGGGAGGGGACCTCACAGCAACACCGGCAGTATCCTTTCTTTGGCTGCCAGGTTCCCTCACAGACTCCTCGCTTTTATCTTTGGTGAAGATGACCATCTGCATCCTAGTGTAAGTGTGTTATTTGTCTGTGATTTCCATTCATTATCTAACCCTCCCCCCCATGACACCATAAACTCTCTGACGTAATGGCATGTGGGGAAAAAAGGCCTCATTTTAAGCAAGGGCACTTTGGCCAAGCATTCATTCGTACTGAAGCTTTTAGAACATACATTTGATTGGACGACAGTAAAGGACAGTAATGTAGAAGAGTCAGAGCTCCAGTAAACACCCACCTCCTTCTAGATATCCGGCATAAATGAAGACACCCAAATTAGGGTGAGCCCAGCATTCAGCAAAAAAATTGTACTCCATTGCAGGGTCTCCTAGGACATAATTAAACTGATATATAAACTACAGTCATTCACCTAAAAGAACTATTAGTCTACCCTTATCTCTTTTGGAAAGAGTTCAGATTTAATCCTCTCAGTCCAAACTCCTACTCAACTTCTAAACAAGTGACTTTTAAACCTGATGCAGAGAGCTTCTGTGCAGGCAGAGTTTTTGTTCCAGATGAACACTCAGCTAATTAGACTTCATTCAACTGCCCACTGATCTTTTGCCATGTTGGCATGATTTTTAATTACTGATAAGAAAAGTCAAGTGTATTCGGTAACACTTTACTTGATGTGACACAGGTGCTTAGTAATGTCTCAGTTTCTACTGAAGAACAAATTATGAACAAATCATAAACAAATATAGTTCCTACTTGAGACAAAAGATGCGTCACAATTCATTAATGACGAACAAACACGAGATCAGTATTTCATTTGTGTTATTCTTTACTTGTTCCCTCAGCAGTTCCTTCAGTAGTTCACAAAAGTTTACAGAATAAACAGGTATAGTAATAAACACAGTAACTGCTTGGGAAGAAAGATCATGATTCATTAATGATGAACAAACATGAGATCAGTATTTAACTTGTGTTATTCATGATTAATTCCTTACGTAGTTCAGGAAGGCTTACATAATTAACAGATATAGTACCAAATATATTAACTACTTGAGATAAAACGTGTCATGATTCATTAATGATCATTTAACATGAGATCAGTATGTAACTTAGTTTGTGGTTAGTTAATCCACAAGTAATAGTATAATACTATATTATTTGTGCCCTGTCATGCAAAGCGTTGCCAGCTATTTCTTAAAGAAGCAGCTGTGATTATGGCACTTGCATGTACTCGTGGTCCATGTGGGTCCGCTCAAAGTATAGCAGCCTCTTCCGGCAGCCTAGATAAATGCAGATTATGTCGACTGTTATTTCTATGACTGTGTGTCTCTCTGATAACTTATGTATTTCACACCCAGGCCATACTGGGATAAGCTCCAGACACAACTCTGAACTAGACAGTTCATTATGAAAAATTCAATGAGACTAATGAGTTTAATTTCTTTTTCTCGCAGCTATGCCCAAAACATTCCAGAATCTGTGGCATCTAATCATCAGTGCGTGCAGTCAAAGACAATCAAAACTATTAATTTTGAAGACTGTTGCAACAAAGGCAAAGCAGGGAGTCCTGCAGATCAGCTTTAAAAAATGTAATTTTCGGCACAAATGGTCCAACTCTGCATAGTTATTCTTGGCTCTCTATATCCTCAAGCCAATTATTCATTAGAGAGAGCCATGTTTATAGTGACAAGTCTTAAATTAACAGTGATGCTGTTCACCGTGTCTTCAGCAAACTCTCCAGATTATTCCCTGGAGATAAAACACACTTGAAATCCATCCAGGAAAATACTTTGTTTTCTGGCAATTAATAATATCTGTTTTACATAAAAACAGCTGTTATATATAGAATACAGTGGAAGCACATGCTACAGACCTGTTTTTGTGTGGCATAAGGGAGGTTGAGGACAATGATCACGAAATTGCAAACAGCTTGTTTGTTTATGCAGACGAACAAAAGCAGAGCAGTCAGAGGAAAGACCCCTTATGTCATTTTTATTTCCAAAAATGAAATTATGAACAATAGTGCATATACAAACCAACACAGGAATGTGATGGGGGTCCTGAGACCAGGAAACAATAACACAAGAGACATAAAACCCACAAATCAAATTTTCTTGTGCTTTCCAGAATTTTCAAACGAAGAAGCGGTTTTTCCGGAATCCCCCTTCACGGAATCCGTCGTGTGGATTGGGGCTCGCCGGCTGTTTTGTGTTTTAGCAAGGAGTTGAGAGCCCATCGCCCCTGGGGGCAGGATGGCAGAGTGGAGGACGGGAAGGGGGGTCCAAGAAAATGACACACCAACCCTGAAATGGTCTCCCCTCATCGCAGGAAGAGTCAGGGAGGGTTGGTCCCACAATGGTGTTGATATCAGTCTGTTGGGGCAATCAATCATGGGAACATTAGACAGACTCTGTCGGTACCAGCAATGACTGCATTACCAGCGAACATAGCTATAAATGGGGACATGAGGATTTTGATGCTGTGCGGAGGTCCATATATATATGCATGTATATGATAATAATAATATTTATAGTAATAATAATAGATACTTTATTGATGCCCATTCTTGCGACAACTCCGCCAGCTCTCTATGTAGGTGAGTAAGTTGTCCGAGAAGAGCAGCCACCCATAGCAGCACCCAGGGAGCTGGGGGTTAAGAGCCTTGCTCAAGGACCTGCAAATGTGCCGAGGCCGGGCTTGAACCAGCAACCGTCCGGTCGCAGACACAGAGGCATAGCCTACTGAGAGATGGGTAGTATTTGTGATCCATGTTTTAAATACAAAACAATTATTATGTAATTTATATTCCTATTTGTTTCTAAAAAATTTTAAGATGTTGCTGAGTGAAGTGCTTAAATTGTATTTGTTTTTCATTTTAAATTTTGTTGTTTTGAGTTATTTGCATCTGAGGTGCAAAAAGGAAGCAGTTCTGTCAATTAAATCACAAAAAATATTTCTGAGTTTGTTATTACTTCTTTATTAAACTTACATACCTTTTTCTGAGTTCATGTGAGTAGTAGGGATATGTTTACAGTTTTCCTCAATTGCTTTAGCTCTTTTCATGAAACATAATTAACATTCTCACAACTATATCATCTCTCAAAACAGTTCATGCATAAAGCACAATAGTATTGTTTAACCGCAAAAGACGAAAAGCAAATAATTCCACCAATGAATTAGTCAGTGTCACCAAAATTAAAAGTACCTTCAGTGTCAGACTGCTTATATATATTTTCAGTATGTCAGTGTAAGTCTGCTCCTGAGCGCCACAATTCTGATTAATAATCATTTCCCAGTTGCTCACTGTCATTGACTGATCATAATTTTTACTTATATGATAATTATTCGTGCCAAAGACACCAGCAGTTACACCATTGCAAGGCTCTACATCACAGTATGTAAAGTTCACTGGCAAGAGAAAGCACTCGCATGCACGTTTAACTTCCTCAGGTCTCAAGACACAGTACAACAGCAAACAAAAAAGTCACACAATACTGTGTAACACAAAGACAACAAAATGACAAGAAAAGCATGAACTCCAGGACTCAAAAATACATCAATGATCTATCACTGCCATTTATGGAATATGTCCTTGAATCATTCTAAATGATGGGTGAATCGTTTTGCATACGTGGCTTAATGTTCTTACACATTACATATATCTTACACATATAATTTTGGGTGTACGATTATTACAATGAGAAACTACTTATAACAATCCATTTTGACCAACAAGACTAACGCAGCTGAAGATTGCGCCAAATGATGGCAATTGTACAAAACCATTTGCATATATGCAGTAAAACATCTAGAAATTTGTGTGAAGCAACAAAAAATGATGTTCTGTGTGCAGAAGTGATATACTTGCTGTTTTTGCAAATGTTAATTGTCATTTGAGAAATGCGCCAAAGCAATCAAAAAAAAACTGGAAGATATGTCAGGATATTTGATATTTTGTTTGGTTTCACATTTGTATTGTGTCTTCTTCAGCGGTGGAAAAAATGTCGCTCTTATGCTTGGCCATTTGGGTCAGTGTGCTTGTGAAGGAACAGGCTGATGCAGAATAAAAGTATGTGAAATGTATTTTTGTGTTTTCAAAATGCACAATACTGTAGATTATTTTGATACTTTGCTGGGTGACTGTGTTTTGTAGTTTATTTTGATACACTTACAAATAGGGCATTTTGTATTTCGTATTGTGACGGTCACTTCTCGTCAACTCACAAGTATCCCTTTATACCTGTCGCTGGGGATCGTTCTGGCTTCGTGGTTATAAAGGAGGCAGGTGAAGTTTATTGGGATATAATCATATATTTACTCTCCTTCTTAAAAGTACCAAACTTCCCAGCTCAGCACTACACCTTCAGCCCTAATTCCCGCTCCCGCTCCAACTCTCTCTCGCTCTCCTCCGCCTCTCATCTCACCCTTGCGCTCCATCCGCAAGCTCAGAGAAGCAGACCCTCTTCCCCATCAACATAACAACATAGCCAAATTAAACTCTTACAGTATCAAAGGTGGAGGAGGTATGACAGTGGATGATTCATGAACCTTTGACTGTCACATGACAGCAAACCACAGAACCGTGGGTCAGAGCAACCCAGCAACAAAGCAGCAAAATCTGGTGGGTGGTCCTGTGGAAGACGGCATCTGGTAGCGAGGAATTCCTTGAAATGATAAAGACGACGTTCCCGTATCGTTATCCAGTTTCGTTTCCAGTATCCAGTAATGTTCTTTTTAGACCAGGCGGAGAACAAAGGCTGAGTGCATTGCAGGAAAATGGCCACTTTGAATCTAAATGAGGACGACAGGGAAATTAGCCTTGTTAGTTGTTGAAAGCCTTACATAAAAAGTATCTTTATAAAGCCGTTGAACGCTATCTGGGGCAGTAAGTAAACTAATGAGGATTCAAATCCCTGGGGCAGCACTTTTGTAGCATTCTTCAGCAAAGCTACTTAATCTGTATTAGTCCAGTAATAATGTAAATTGCCCAGAGGAAATAGCTGAATGCAGAGAGACACCCTACAGTTTTCTTCTCATAAATACAGACTGCTCTTAAATAAAGACACTTAATACAGCCAGTGCAGTTAGAACATCTTCACTAAACATTGTCTTCTAGTAGTGTGTGTGTGTGTGTGTGTGTGTGTGTGTGTGTATGTGTGTGTGTGTGTGTGTGTGGTGGAGGATGTATAAGTCAAACCATCCTCCCCTGACATGTATAATACACAAAAATGTCTAACCCCTTGTTCTGTCATCTCTCCCCTGATCGCAGAAGCCTCAGTTCACAATGCACAATGTGCTTCTTTAAACAAGGGGGAGGTCGTTACAAAATCACCTTCCCTGCTTGGGTCCCATTTCACCCTTAAGAGTCTTGTGAATAGCAGCAATTGCTTGTAGATTCAAAGCGCTTCTTTTATTTACAAGCTTTGCACTCAACTGTGTATACAAGTGTGTGTGTGTCTCAACAGAGTGCATGATGGGATATGCAAAAATAAGCATTCCAATGCACCAGTGCTGATTACAATAAAGCATCATTTCGTAGTGGCTTTTATCCAAAGCGGCATGCATTTATTTTTCAGAGGGAGCAGGATTAGAGCATCCCTGGAGCACTTGGGGTTAAGGGTCTTGCTCAGAGGCCCAATGGTGAAATAACTCTGTCAGGGATATGAACCAGCAACCTTCCAATCACAGGCACGGTGTCATAACACCCTGAGTGACACGCCATTTCCCTCCGCATCATTTTTTCCATCTAGTTTGTCTTTTACTTCCCCCTCCCCCAACTCTTGAGTCTTTCCTTGTACTGTAAAGTTGCACTATTCAAAGCAGGTAAAAAAATCAAGTCTCTGACACAGAAAATAGAGCTTCTGTTGCCTTTTCTCTTCCTCCATGTGAATCTTTGTCTTTCCTGAAGCATGTGCTATACTTTTGCTTTTTTAGGGTGGTGCAGCGAAGTTAGCAACTTCAGTGTGAAAGAAAACTATTGTCTGTCTTTTATCTATTTGTTTGGCTTTGACGCGTCTCGCTGCTGGCCTTTAATAAGGCCTTGGGATCTTTTCACGTCTTGGCTTATTTAAAGGTGCATGTGTCTTGGCTGCCGTTCTCTAGCTGGGACCGGGTGCGCCGAGTTCACGAGAAGATCGAGAGACTGGGAAGCTGCAGCTGCGTGTGGTGGCCACGCCCCTCTGCTGCACCTGCATAAACCTGAGTGCAGTCCCATAAAGCTTATTATCTTATCAATTTGTACTAAGTCTGTACTGAGACTTGCGATGAAGTGAATTTTGCACATATTATTTTAAACCTATTGAAATTAAAAACACATATAATGTACAATGAATACATAAAAATGTGAGAAAAAAATTTTCAGGGAAAGTAACAATTGGAATTACATAGGAAATCAAACATAATTGTTTAATATCCCATTAAATGAATTAGATGTAATTATCAATACAAGCATGTAGGTGACAGATTTCCACAGCAAGAACTGTAATAACTCACTGCAGGTTCATAATTACTTGAAAAGCCATTCAAACAATTTACTAATTTGTCTGGGGTAATCAGAGTGGTTTTGAAAAACATGGTGCTGGTTTTGTTTCACTGAAATGCTCATCTACAAGCAAATTACTACACTAATAAGGTGTGGCAGCTCCTATGGGCCAGGTACCCCAGCAGAAATGGGGTAGCTTCGTTATATCTGGCACAGGCTTGTTTAATGTACAGATTTATACTGTACCTAAAACCTTTGAGTAGGGTTAGGGTTCAGGTTAGGGTTAGGATTAGAGTTAGGATTAGGGTTAGGCTATGTAGTTAGGCAGGAAGTCATGGATTAGCAAAGCCAAAGCCTGAAACTAAATTATTTGCATGTTCACACTTTTGTCACTTACAAAATAACCTCTAGCAGTAACGCTGAGTCTTCCTTTCATTGTATTCAGCCATAATCAAACACACTAGCTCCAGCTCATCCAAAATGCAAAACCCATTCCAATACTCTATTCCATTCTAGAACCCATTCCAATACTCTATTCCATTCTAGAACCCATTCCAATATCTCAGTTCTATTCTAGAATAGAAGCAGAGCATTGATTCAGAATGTACTAGGACAAGGGTCTCAAAGTCCAGTCCTGGGAGGCCAGAGCCCTGTGTCGCTTAGCTCTTTCCCTGTTCCACCACAAATGATTCAGCTCAAGAGCTGTGTGGTAATTAGCACAGGGAGTTGAATCAGGTGTGTTAAATGAGGGTAAACTCAAAAATGTGCAGGGCTGCGGCCCCCAGGACTGGAGTTTGAGAGCCCTGTACTATGGGATTCATCAGTGGGTAGAAGGTTCATCTTGGCTGGATGCCCACAGACTTCATTTCTGAAGTAGCAGTGTAGCAGTAAATGATGTAATTGACAAACACAGCCTTGGAAAATTTTATCTGCTTTTTGTTCTATTGTTCTCATGGTAGTTTGTGATTTAATACCATACCAAGACTAATTTTCCCAGTGGCAAAAACTAAAATATGGAGGAGAAAGCTTATCAAAGTGAGTTTATTCTTTCCAAGGCTCCACATACACGGAGCTCGTGGTTTTCTGACATCCCTACCAAATTCAGAGGTTTAATAGGGTTTTGGATTCCAAGTCACAGCAAACAGTCACAAGGAAAAAAGGTCTTAAAAGCATGAGTCATAATCATTACTCAGGTCGCCATGGTGATGAGCCTGGGGCATCGTTAGCGCTGAGCCATCGTCCAGCATTTGCTGATGCCGTCCACAGTCCTCCCATCACACTCCTGGACCTCGGCACCCCGTTTGTGACTAAAGAACACCCACCTCCACTGTACTTTATCGTTTCTTTATTATTTTTTGGTCAATACTTAACGGAAGGTAGAGCATCAGTAGTGAGCTACTTTTATGGAACATGTGAGCTGCAAAATTAATGACTGGTGAAGGGTTTTGTCTGGCAGAGGTGGGATGATCAAGTCCGGAAAGTTATAGTCCAGACCAAGATTTTGTTTCAACCAAGCAGTTGAACATAAGGAGTCCCAGTCACATACAGAGGTGGAAATTTTAGGCCCAGAAAGTAAAAATCCAGACTGTGATTTTGTTTCAATCAACCAGTTGAATACTCTGTGAATCTGACTCTTCATATTCAAGTAGATGGTTGATCAAAATCAGAGTCTGGATTTTTACTTTCTGGGCCTGAACTATCCACCTCTGTTATCTGGATAGCTGCTGCCGTTCGGTGATGAGTTTGGATTGCTCTTCTTAGAGAGAGTCATCTCATAATCCTCCAGGGTTTTGGGGATGCCCTCTATTGTAGTGGTTGCAATTTGCTTCTTGCTGGGTTCCCACTTGGAAATTACCTCAAGGATGCCATAGAGTAGAGGCACATCAAGGCGGCACGAGACGTCCGCAGAGAAGCCTGGAAAGAGGTCCGTAGGTATGTGGAGACCCCAGATTGCCTGACAAATGGCCTTCAGTGTTTTGTGCCAGAGGAAAAGTAGCTCTTTGTGTCTGCAATATGTTTGTGCCTTTAAGGCATTGTATTTATGACAAAGGTTTGTTAGAGCCACCAGCCAAACATATCGTGTGCTTTAAGGATTCTTAACAAGGTGCGATAGCGTTAACTTAAATATTTACTGTTTCAAAACTTGAAACTTAACAAGGTTGCATGTTTGTGTGTCTGCGTGTGTGCGTGTCTGTGTGTGTGTGTGTCTGTGTCTGTGTCTGTGTGTGTGTGTGTGTGTGTGTGCACGCGCCTGCATGGAAAAATTTGGAAATCCCTTTTTTTCTGTTCTGTGCAGGGCACTCAGGGAGAGTAATAAACTTGCATATTGTTCTGATTTCTCAGGCAGTGTTTGCATATTTAATTCATACATGGGGGCAACATCATTTATTTCAAACACTGGATCGCAAAGCACAAACAAGCCAGGACCTTCGTTGACTCCCAGTGAAATGTTTTCATTTCCTTAAGAGGAAAAACTCCCGTACCTATAGCTAACCTTTCAACACATGAGAGAAACACCCATGCAGATGGCCCAGAAGATCTCCATGAAGAAGACATTCGAAAAGGCATTTTGAAGCATCTGTTGATAGCTTAGATTTTTTTTTTATTCAATTTAAAATAAACTTGTAGTGTGAGATTATATGAAATGAATAGTGTGAGATTCAACTTTTTTAGTTGTTTTCCTTCTACAAACAAGATACAAAGTAAATTATTGAACCCCCAGGAGAGGAAATTTAAACATGATTAATTTAATAGCATAAAATAAATTTAATTTATATTTTCAATATTCTTTTCATATATATTTGTGGTAGAGTCCACGTTTTACTAACCTTTACCTCACTGGAAGGGATTCACTGCGCAAAAGCCTTGCAAAGACTCTGTAAATGTCAAGGAACTATTGCACCATTGCCCTTATGCACTAAGTGTGTCCAGTACATGCATGGTTGCTATCTCCTTTGCCCTAATACAGTGCAGCAAATTAATTTAAACAAACCATGACCCTGTAACCACACACACAGCATTTTTTGCGCAATGCAGCAAAAATTTCATTCAACTCATTGAGCCAGCTCATTTTTTGCATGGGACAGCTTCCAGAATGTTCTGTCCTAGCAGCGTGAGTCTACTCTCTTTCTCACACTCACTATCAGTCTCTTGTTTCTCATCCATTCTGTCTCTTGTCTCTGGGGACATGTCCCCACCTAGCAGGTTCACACAATCTGAGGCTGAAGACACAGGCAGTGATAGACGAGCAGTGATAGACGAGCAGTGACAGGTGAGCAGTGATAGGTGAGCATCAGTCAATGCAGGCAGACGATCACTGCACTGCCGATTACACAGCTTAATAGAACCCAAACTGAGAATTTTTGCTTTTTATTTTACCAAATTAAGCAAACCTCAATAGACCAAAAAAAACAAACCTCAAATTAAACATTAAAAAACATATAAATATATAAATTTCTTTTAACTTTTAACGTTTTTTGAGGTTAGTACACATATCCCTCAGATAAGAGAGACATTTGCATATACATTTGAAATTATTTGATAACATTTGCCAAGTTAAGACCAATAATTAGGTTAATATTTGACATTTATCAGTATCAAAATCCAAGCTCAGGGGACCCACCTATATTTGTGTTTGGTGATTCTCATGCATGTTCTCAATTTAACAATTTATTTACCTATTGGTAATGTTTCTCCCATTTAAATTAAGGGTCATTACATGTCTGACTTAGAAGATTTCTCAGTGAAAAAACGAACTTCCAAGAGTGCTTTAGGCTTGTAAGTGGGGGGAGGGGATAACTGTCGTTGGTTACTGCCATTGGTTATTGGTGTCATATAAAAATGAAGATGCTTTATTGTCATTGTACAAGTACAATGAGATTTCATTTGGAACGCCAGCAGACACACGGGAAAAAATTACAATAGAATCCAAAGAATAAAATATGTATACACACACACACACATATAAACACAGACAAACACACACACAGACAAACACACACATATACACACACACACACATATACACACACACAAACAGACACACACACACACACATATACTCACATTCACTGTGAATACGGTGCTGGTAATTAGTGCAATATAATCATACTCATGAATGGTTATGATTTTGTATAAAGTGCAGGGCATGAGCAATTCCACAGAGGTAGAATTAGAGTTATACGGCAGGTTTAAGTACTCAAATACTCAGAATGTTAGAGATGAGTGCTTTGAATTCATAAGTGTGATAGCTGTAGGGTAAAAGCTGTTCCTCAGCCGGGTCATGCGTACAGGGTTCTGTATCTGTATTAAGTTCTGTATTAAGTCCAAATAAGCAAAATAAGTCAACCAATCGCGATCAAGACATGTTACCCAATCAGAAAAGTGCTGAATGATTCCAGCTCCATCCATCTATCTTCCAACTCCTTATCCCAAGTCGGAACATTTCCAGTGCAGAAGGAGTAAAACTTTTCATTCCAAGGAGTAAAACTTTTGAATAGAAAGGCCACAGCACAGTCGGGGGAAACAGGGCTTCTGTTAATCTTCTGCGGAGATAACAATAGAAGGAAGACATCACGACTGTGTGATTCACAACTGTAAAAAAAAAAAAGACATTTGGCTGTTCAAAGATTGTTTGACCCGTTCTCTTCTCACTCTCTTAACCCGATAGCAGGTTGAGTCTCTTTTTGAAGAAAGTTGCCCTTGAAGGGCAGCTTAATTTCCCCAGCCCTTATAAATGGCGTGTCTGAATAGGCAGTTGCTGTTTTCCCTAATGTTTTTGCCAGCTGGCCTTTTTAGACAGTCTCATCATAAATAGGGTTAAGAGTTATTCAGCACTGTTCATAGCTGTTATGGTTTTAGTCCTCATTGGACTTTCCACTGACAGATTTGTTTATTTTTAAATTGAACATAAAATTACTTTTGTCTCTTGTTTGACACTTTCCCATGTCTCTGTTGGTTGATACCAACCCCCCCCTCCCCCTTTCATCCTGAGGCACAGAACTGCAAGCAGTCAGGGTGGTTTAAGTCATATGGGGGACGGTGTTCCAACTGTCTGTTCACAGATGAGATTTTTTTGCTTGGACACTCATATTTGTTTTGAGAAGCTGCACACACTGTTGTCTTTTCCGCTTTGGAGGTTATGTGGAATCCTCGCGTGACACAAAGAGACAGACCCTGTTTCTTGGCCAGTTCTTTGTCACATATCAGAACCTATTTGGTCAGCATAGATTGGGAGTTGAAAGAAATTCTTCCCCATTTTTCCTGAGGCAGTTCCCTGCAACAGCTAAAATTTTACCAGTTCAAAGCATTTATCAGAGAAAACGTTTCTAAATTCAGCACAGATGATGCACCTACACCACATTTTTCAAAGTAGAAATACGTGTTAAGCCAGCCTTGGTCAAGCTGTCTGTCATGTCCCCATTTGGCCAGCAGATGTCGCTGGCCATCCTGGCTTTTTCTCTATGTTCTTGTTTAATTAGTCAATGACCCACACTTGTCTCTTGTCTAGTGCTCATTACCTGTGTATATATGTGCCTACTTGTTCCCTGTTATTTTGTCAGTCATTGTGCGTTTGTTTCTGCTTGTGGATTGTAATTGTTATCTGTGTTTCGGACCCAGTTACTGTTCCCCGGTGTTTCCCTGAGTGTAAGTTCTAGCCCTTGTTTATTCTTAATACCCTACCTTCCTTTGTTTTTACCCCTCATGGTCCATTGCCGGTTCTAGTGCCTTATTCGTTAACTTTAAAATAAAGTTCCCTTGGTGTTTGAAGGCCGCTCTATGGATCAGAACTCCTCTGTGCTCCGTCCGGACGCTATCCTTGTAGTGCACACTGGCAGAGTTCATTTGGCAGCTACATCTCAGTCCAATTGTGTGACTGTTTAGCCGTGCTGTAATAGGCTATTCTTGTAGCCAAAATACCTTGTCAAACATGAGAATCGGTTTCTCCGTCTCTGCCAGAGATTAATCTGATGGCTGGTCCTTCTCTGACTAGTGGATCAATATCACCTCCCTTTTGGAAGAGACCTTTGTGACATTTTTGTTGCGACGTTATCTGTAACTGAAAAATAATGTGCTTGCATGTTCTTTGTTTGGCTTGCAGTCCATTCCAATTTTGGATGTCATAATGAAAAAAACATTGATTGTGCAGGTTGTGAAGATAAATTTTATGGTACAATTTTCCAACATGCATGCATTGTTTTTTTTTTTATTATTTTCAATCAGTACCCTCTCACTTCAACTCTCTGTCTCTCATCCATGCAATTTGGCATTTCATTACCCCTCCATGTCTTCACTTGTTAGCAAAAAAACCTGATGCATGTTCCTTCAAACATTATTTTTAATGCTCCCGGCCCCAGCTGTCAGAGGATAAAGGTGTGCCTTAGTCTCGGGTCAGATGCTTTGAACTTTTTCTCATTTTTCCCATATTTTTTTTCCGGTTCTTTTTACCAGTTACCTCATATTCAATATCTCAATATCTCGTATTCTGCCGACGGCCAATAAGCATCAGTCAAGCACTTTACAGGTCTCTTTGGTTATTTGTTTCTCAGATCTGCCAGCACTAAAACTGCGGACCCAGAGGGTACCGACGCCTGGACCATGCATGTTTATGAATTCCTGCCCATATCAGGTGGCCTGGGGCTCCGGAGATTTGATTCTTTAATAACCGGTGCCACAGATCATATCTCAGGTTGTGATCTTACGGGTTCCCAAAAAGCCAACAAAAACACACCAAAAATAAAACAAAAATAATTATAATACTCAGTAGAAAATCAACAGGGATCCAGCCCCGCTGCTGCTTGGAACCTTAATTATGGCATAATCATAACATAATGGCAGACGATGGGTCAGCTGCTTAGCTAAAAACATCACAAATGTATGATTCTCAGCCTGTGTACAGCTCCATATTCTTGCTGAAGCATTTCCAGTGCAGTAATTTGCAGGATCCGCTGCTATATTCCCTTTATGCAGTTCTTGTATCCTTTCACTTTCGGTTAATTTTATGCCCTCAAAAGTTGCTGGTCACCATTGCTTCCACTAAATAGAATCTCAGTGAAACCGCAAGAACATACTTTAAAAATCCATAGTTGATCAATAACCGGCAAGAAAGCAAACAAGGGCTAATTTTCAAAGTCAGTCTCACTGAGCATGTCCGTCAGGTGTTTAACCAACTTAATTCTACCAGGTGGCGATGCTAATTATTAACTACTCAGTTGAGCATTAAATTGAAAACAATGTCCTCTATCCATCCATCCAATGCTGGGCAGCGTGTAGCGCAGCGGGCTGAAAGGCCTTTTTTTGTCAATTAATTTTATTTTATTTTTTGTCTCTGTGATCCAAAGGTCACTGGTTCGAGCACCAGCCTCGACAGAATAGTCACACGGGCCATCGAGCGTGGTCCTTAACCCCCAGCTCTGCGGGTACTGCTGCAGGTGGCTGCCCTTCGCCACCAAGCTTGCAATCACCTGCAATGTGTTTGTGTATCATGGAGAGTAAGATGCGGTAGGAATATAAGCAGCAAAGGTGGATGGGAATGTAGTTACAGATTGTTAAAAACAGCAGGTTGGTGACAGTTGGGAAGGGTTCACATGGGCTGTGTATATTGAGAGTGTACTGGTGGCATATCCTGATTAAGGAGTCTTACGGCGTGAGGGTAGAAGCTCGTCCTCAGTCTCTGTTTTTGCCGTAATGCTCCTAAAGCACCTGCCTGATTTCAGCAGCTGCCGAACGCACACAGTGCACAAAGAGTCATTCTTCACTAAGCCCAATTAGAGAATTACTGCACAGACTGCAGTCTTCTTCAGCGTGGCATGGAGTGGTGATTGGCTGGGGCATGACCCTGGATGCACTGACAGACGAGTTAGAGGATTCACATGTGCCTGTAACTCCAACGGATGGGAGAGGAAAGGTCTACTGGGGCAGGTACTCTTCACCTGACGGGGGAAGGGACACACTCCTGGAGAACACCTGGAGGACTGACAGCCAGGGACTGACAGACAGAGACTGAAAGAGAGAGAGAGCGATGGTGAAAGCTATCAGGCTGTACAGATGTCAGTCCAAACCCAAAGACCGAAACCCTCAGAACTGACAACTAGTCTGCCTTCCAAACAAGATCCCTGCCTGGGGAAGTGGGGGGGGGGTCACCTCTCTCTCCTCAGCCAATTAATCCAGCTCTGTGGGAGTGCTCTGGGTGTGTGCAGTATATTATTCCCACACTGATGCCAATTATGTGTCACAAGCGTCACTGAAGCCTGACCCATTACAAGATGTGACGGAGCAGTGTGTCGGGGCTTGAATCTTCATGGGTTCTGTCCAGCTACCCCATGAGGTGAGATAAGGTTACATGAACCCACCTCGCATTTGGAAAATGCCCCAAGCTGGGGGAGGTCTTCTCTATTCTCCCCGCTGAGTCCAGTACATCTGTTTTGTGTCACAGCAGAAAAGAGAGAAAAGGAAAAAGAAAAGACACACTTGGACCATCTTTGATGGCTACTTGGCTAGCCTTTCATTAGCACCCCCCCGCACGGCCCCCATTTTCCCCTCTGTAATTATGGTGATGACTCACTTCTTGTTCTGAGCCGCATTTTATGTCGATACAGATCCAGCGCGAACCTGGGCTGGACCAAAACCAACTTGTGTTGCATTTTCCTCTCAGACATGCCAACATGACAATACAACTGTACAGAGATTGAAAGTTCAGGTCCAGAAAGTAAAATTCCAGACCAGGATTTTGCTTCAACCAACCAGTCATGTATAAGGAGTCACACTCACGGAGTACTCAACTGGCTGGTTGAAACAAAATCTTGATCTGGATTTGTACTTTCTGAACCTGAACCTTTAAGTAGATGCTGTAGGTCGCATTGTGGTGTCACGCCTAGAGTTCAGGTGTTCAACGCAGGTGCCCCTCAGTGCATGTGGAGTTTGCATGTTCTCCCTGTGTTTGCACAGGTTTTGTCCCGCAGCCCAAAAACATGTTTTTAGGGGTGTTGGTAGCTCTAATCCGCCCATATGTCATTGAGTGTATATGAGTATTAGTGCACGACTCACAATAGACTGACATTCCATGCCAGGTGTTCCCCTGCCCTGGGCTCCAACCTGACCCTGTACTGGATACGTGGTTGTAGAAGATGGATGGATGGATTTATTGATTTATTCAATCCCTAAGCCACCTGCTGCTTGAGAGTTTCATCCTGCGGATACATCCTGAAGGTGGGAATGTTCCTCCTTTTGTTGGAGTTCATGCGTAAACGTGATGTGTGCAGAAGGCTTGATGGTGAACCATAGCCAAGTCAATGCCCTCTTTGGCATGTGCTGATCACCCCTCCCCCTCACCCTACCCCATCCACTCCCCACCCCGTCCATTTTTCCCATGATGAAGGTTTAAGTGCAGCAATTCACTGCCTTGCTGGAAGGCACGTGGGACTTGATGTTTTTCTCTTAGTTTTAGTGAGCGAGAAGTAAACCAGATTTAATTACCCTTCTTCATAAGTACAGCTGATAAGACGATGGGATGGAATCACTTCAATGGCTTCTCGCTGTGCCAGAATCACCAGCGGTTACTGGAAATCGTCCTGTATGTAGAAGGATCATTCCAGTGCCATAGCCAAACTCGCAAAGAAAAACATCCACATTGCAATTTGAGCTGCAGTCTGGAGCAGCTGGCAAAATATGCCTTTTGAAGACTGACTGCCACCCTCTTTTAGAGAACGATGTAACAGCTGCACTTACCCTGTCTAACTCACTGGTTTGCCTGTCCTGTTAGGATCGAGCGGTTTGAAACAAGCATGGCCGAAGTCGACTAACTATGATATTCTTAAAGGTCTAAAAAAAAACCGAAGTAGAGATTTCAGGTCCAGAGAGTACAAATCCAGACCAAGATTGTGTTCCAACCAACCAGTTGAGTACTCTGTGACTGTGAGTCTTTATACTCAACTGGTTGGTTGAAACAAAATCTTGGTCTGGATTTGTACTCTCTGGACCTGAAATCTCCACCTCTGTAAAAAACATACTCTTTTGTCAATGGATTTCATTTATTTTTGTGCATTTTTCAGGAATATATTATTTATAAGGGCTCTAACCAAGTTCAATCCTGATTCACCTTTTTTTAACCATGATTAACACATTCTAGGAATCATCACATTCCAGCATCACAAAGTCCGTTTAATACGTGATAAGCAGTGTTGGAGCTGGTGGTGGTGCAATGGTTAGCACTGTTGCCTCACACCAGTGGGACCTGAGTTCAGGTCTTCACCATGGTCCCATGTGTGTAGAGTTCGCATGTTCTCCCTGTGTCATTGTGGGGTTTCTTCTGAGCACTCTGGTCCCCCCAGTTCAAACATGCTAAGGCTAATTGGAGTCACCAGACTGCCTGTGGGTGAGCATGTGTGAGTGTCCGGCGTGTGAGTGTGCTCTGTGATGCCAGGATAGGCTCCAGACCCCCACCACGGCTCTGAACAAGATGAATGGATGGATGGAGCCAGTGGCGGGACAGGCAAAGACTTGTAAAAATGTGTTTTTGCTTTTCAATTATGGCATAATGTGTGTACATTTATCATTTAAAATTAATTTAATCCATATTATAGTATGGGGAGCAATTGGTCGGTAGCAGGTTAGCAGGTAGGTGAAAGCTTTCCAATGAGAGCTTTCACAGACAAGAAAGGCTTTCACAGCAAAACCCATTTATTTACACTTTTTGGTTTTTGTCCATATTATCTATTAACTTTGTCTTTCTGATAGATGCATAATAAACATCAAATATTTAGCTACCACTGTATATGATACATAGAAGTATAAATCGATGTATAAATGGCACCAAAACGAAAGACACAGTTGATGGAGTGCTGATATTAAGCTGTGTCCAGTAAGGCTTTGGACCACATTTTGAAGACACAAATGTTTGTTTTAAGTATGAAATTAATAAACTGTCATTTGTATTATTGCTTTAACCATTCCATGTCCCTTATTTCTTAGCGTGGGAATTTTCTTTGTGTGGCTGCCCAAATTCTTCCAACCAGAACATGACAGGAACATATTTGTTGTTTCTTGAAGATTCTTTAAGACTGAAAACGGTTTAATAACTTCTTTATCATTCTTCATTCACAAGGGAAGATTTTCATACCCCCCCCCTAATCCCCAAGCTGCTACTGTAACCTTGCCAGGAAACATCAAGAGCCCATAAACCATTTCAGTCTTATTTCAGCTGTCTGAAGTGTCACAGATCTCTCCCATCTCCAGGACTATCTCTACTTTTGTTGTTGTTTCAGGTATCCCCCTGTGGAGTGACCGTGACATGTTGACGTTCTCCAACACTGTAAGAACCTGAAGGTGCAGAATGTCCCACATACTGTGGTACTGACGCTCACCTCACACCCCAAGTGTTGCTAATACACTGGAATCTCACCCAGTCCACATTTTAAACCCTCAGGGTTGTTCTAGTCTCCCACCTACACACCTGGGTTCACCTGTCAGCTTATTATAATGCCCTTAATAGCCTGGCATAGGCATGCAGGTGGTGTAACAGAGCAGAAATATATTGGCAGGATAACAGTGTGGAAACCCAATGGTGTACGGGGTCCATACTCTCACAGGCGTCTGATTTCACAAACAGGAAGCAGGAATCTGAGCCCACCTCTGAAGTTAGGCTGCTGGGTTCATCAAGGGCTTCCACTAGCTGCCTGACTTTAATCCTTAATCTCCTTCCTCATACAAAGATCACATTCACTTTTTTTCCCACCCCTATGCAACTCATGGAATGTAATTCTAAGATTTTTTCAATCCTAAATTGCAGTGGAAACTGGACAAATAACAAAAGCATATGTCTTTCACGTACAGGCCTTGAGTGTTACTTACACTTAAGAGTCTGAGTCTTGGAGCACATGGGAAATGTAGGGAGGCTCACTGTTATTACCCAGAATGCTTTTTACATCATGACTGCGGCACGACAGTTGGATGCTGAGTGAACTGAGAGCTTTGGGTCTTTTTGCAGGGTTATTAACCAACACCTCATCCAAAAAGCCCTCAAAGGTAATCCTGAAACCTAATGAATATCTCAGAAGCTTGTTTGGCATATTTTGGTTCTGGCAGGTTCAGCTCTCGTACAAGGACTCCGACGTGTTCGTCTATCAACAGCCATGTGCTGGGGATTGATGGCAACTGAGGTTCATCACTGTCATATCAGGAATGGTACTCAGCCTTTAACCAGGCAGGCTAATTGCTGAGCTTGTCGGGACGGGAGACTGTGTAAGTCCCAGCCTAAAAGCCATAACGGCAACGTCAACGTCACATTCCCAAAGAGCCACATGGCAGCTGGAACATGGCAATCAAGGCCAGCGGCCCACTGAACAAGATAATTGTATAGTCTCTTCCAGTGAAATCAAACATTTTTTTTCATAGGCAAAGTACTATCAAACTCTGACATTAGGACAACAAAAAAGCCATTTTAGCCAGCCTTTGAATTTAAATCTGATACTTTTTGATGCAGCTGCAATAGGATAATAAAACTAATAATAGTTTTATTAGTCACATGCAAGGTATACAGTCAGAGCATAACATGCATGAAATGCAAGAATAGTTCTTTTCCACTGGGAGCATGACAGTCTTTTTCCCGGGGAGATTTCATGTAGCTCTGTCCGCTCACATCTTGCGGAATGCGTCCAGAATTGCTATCGGCTTACCGTCAAAGGTAGCCTTGTTTAAATACTTACTTCTGAGCGAGTTCTGTAGAATCTGAGCAGATCTGATCTGGGCCAGGGTAATCTCAGATGTTTCTTTGTCTGCAAATGTCATGAATGGGCTCCAAGGTAACAAGAACTAGTAATCACATGAGGAATGGGAGCAGGACGACTTTAAGAGTGAGCACAGGCTCGTTCCTGTTTCACAAAATTTAACCGCAGTTGTGACCATACATGCAGGTGCGACGGTCGCCATGGTAACCGATGCTGGATGTGCCTGAATTCAAAATGCTCTGGTAGATTTCTGCAAATGTTATTGTTATTAGAGAAGAGATATGCATTTATTACAACACATGGCCTGCTACAAGAGGTCACTGGATTCTGCATAAGCACTTTTGGCACATGCTCAAATGTAAGTTACATATCACTGTCAGTGACAGTGCAAAAAAAATACCCGACCTCATTTTCTTTGTATTTCTAAACTCGGTTGTGCAATCACACATCTCTTATTATAATTTGGAGGTTTCTTTTCACATGGGTCGCACACTTACAGTGCAATAGTCTGATTCAATTGCATCATTTGCATGATTTTCTGCCTTATACGCTTTCCACACAAGTCCAGACTTACTGGGCTGTGGCCCAGATTTCTTTTAAATCAGAAACTGGAATTTACCATATACCCCAGAAGTTCCACTGAATTCACCCTGCTGCATTTGGTCCTGCACATCACTAAAGCACAGCCAACAATGTACAGAAGAGACACCTACTTCC
>JAODLC010000042.1:15510017-15524658 GCA_026781145.1 Hippopotamyrus pictus | reverse complement strand
CCCCCCCCCCCATTCCCCCACCCCTTGTACCACACAGTTGCGATTCTTGCAGCACCAAACGCAGCAGCAGCAGCAAACGGCTTTGGCGCAGGCGGCGCAGCCGCGGCAACATTCCGCCAGCCACCCAAGAAGTAAGCGGAAGCGCAGCACGCCCCAGCCGCTGCCGAAATCGTGACCATGGCAACCGGCAGCGTCACTGGAACACTGATTGGCGAACTCTCATTTCAGTCAAAGACTGTTCCCAGGACTCATGTCTGTCTCTGCTGGAGCACACCGGCTTCTGCACACTTTTTTGTTTTTTTTAAACACTTCGGCGGCCTTGCAGATTCGGCCATCGATTATCCTTATACCCGATTATTAGGGCTCCGATTATCCTTGAGACAAAGCTCTCTTTTTAGCCCCAAGAAATCTGGGCCTCTCCTAGGCTCCAGGAGTTCCCTGTCCTGGTTCCGGAGACCCTGTGTCCATTTTTCTTTTCCTGAGCTGTCAACACGCTGTCTCATGAGCTACTAAATGAAAAAGCTGTACACGCTAAAGGTATGTTAACGTGTTTTTGATTACTCCTGAATGTCTTAGATGGAAATCTATTGTTCAACAGATTTTCTGCTCTGTTCAGGTCATGCAATAATAAGGTAGTCTATACCTGTAGAGAGCAGGGCTGGGTATTGGGCAGGTCAGTCAGAGCTATTCAAGAAAGTAGAAACAGAAGCAATCTCCGGAATCAGGCCTGAGGATCCCTAAACCATCACCATTTTTGACATGTAACTTCCAGTTGACCTGTTTTAAAACCACCTTTTACCCATGGAGAATGTGTATATTCGTATGGAATTGCGTGTATTTGATGTTTCCAGACCCAGATACAGATTTTTGTAAGAGTTATTTGTCAGTAGTTTTATTGCGATAAAAAAAGAATATATATTGACAGTGGAAAATACAAGTTTTAGAGAAAAGAACGATGCCGCATGTCTGTCTTCACTTATCCGGCTCGATGCTGTCCATGACTTTCTCGATCAGCTTGCTGACCTCGCGATGTCGCGTGACGGCACGGCTGATGCAGTCCTGCAGCTTCTCTCCAGATAAAGCGCTTCCACCTGAGCCAGAAGGTTTGTGGTCAAGATTACGACGAGGCAGGTGGACAGCAGACTTTTTTGGAAAAAAAAAAAAAAACTGGGCATCCTCAAGCCAGTGATTGAAACCTTTGACATCATCTGAGGGCACAGAGGGAGTCACCTGCTTTATATAGCATACACAGCCTGTCATCTTCATCAGTAACCACAGTCATCATCGCTGTCGACAGGGTCTCTTCTTCCGCGGTCGGGTCGACGATGACGATGGTGCTTTGGACAATGGAAACGTGTTACATTACAAGTCCAACCATCAGCACAATTTAAAGGAAGATCCATTAAAGAAAAGCTCAGGGGTTTGTCTGTTGAACCACCAAACTCTGGACAAATGTAACCACTTCCATTTTACACTGCAGTCTGGAAGATTCGGAAAGGCACCGTAAAGGTGCATTCAGTAAATAACATTTTACTAGATCTAAACTACTTTAACAGGTCGCTGAAATTACCACGAAAGCCAAAACGTGACACCTTCCCATCACACCAACCAGACTTACTTGTCAAAAATAGAAAATGATGAACCAACTGGGTGTTTAGACACATTGAGATGATGGAGCTTGTCTGTGTTCACTTCAGCCAGGTTTGTCTCCTTATTAATCGTAACTTCTGGAAGCCTCGCTGTAAGGGGAGGGGGGGGGGGGAAACAAAAGAAGTTGCCATAGCTTCTCAAGAGGCATTAAGGTCAGTATACTTCTACTATCCTGGAAGAAATTGTTTAATTACTTCCCACTGAGGGATTTTGTACCACTTGGACCATTGATATGATCCAACTGGGGTCCAACAACTATACCCCAAACAAACATCCACAATGTTTCCAGAGCTCACCGTTCTTCAGAGCTGCCAGCAGGGCTACAACACAGGTGTCTAGTAGATTCCCATCATAGTCCAGACATATGATGTCACAATACAAGACCCAGCTGAGCTACAAAGTAGAGAGAAGTCATCAACCTGCTGTACTCCCATATCCACCAGAAAGTACCGGAGTCGTCGTCTCACCTTCCCTTTTTCAATGCAAAGATCCTCTTTTTGTACCACGTTGGAGCTACAAGAAGCGAAGATTAATTTGGCACCACGGACATCAATGTATTCGAACGAGCGTGAACAATGGTTCATTTTAACAGATCCAGCTTTTGAATGTAGGAAATTCATAAACTACAGTGCAATCATGATGTACAAGGCCAGGGACAGAGCGGTTCAGAGGAGAGGTGGCTGGGTACCTGTCGATGACATCTGCGATGAATTGGCTGGCTACCTGCGCCTGTTCGCTCGGTGGACCGGGGCGGAACCTCGAGGAGCACAGTGGGGGCAGGTCCACATTGGGCACTGGGACACCCCAGAGTTACAGTGAGTCAATAAGTCCAAAAAATACTTTGCGGTTTTTAATAACCTGAGTTAAGGGCGATGACTTACCAATATAACCTTTGTTTGGAGCGTCACTGGGTGGAGACGTCAGCTCCTACAAATGCAGAAAAGATGGCATGGAAAGGCCGTGTAGCACTGTAAATGGGATCATTTCCAGCAGGAATTCTGCAGATTGTACCCCTTTGATCCCACAAATGACAGTTGTGTTCCCGATCTTCACCAAAGCTGATCCGTTGGCGGTGGATATTGAACCTTGGACAACAAGATGCAAAAACTTAATTCAGAGACTGTGAAAAACAATTCGCTGGCAATATTACCCATGTACAGATTACACTGTGGTTTGAGAAAGGGGGCGTATTGTTTGCCTATTAAATAGCTCGTGCAGTTCTGCTGTTTAAGGATGAAAATCCATTACTCACCAATATTCAGTGTAGTGGTTCTGAATTCACCCAGTTCCCTCCCATCTGGTCGACAGTTTTCTTTCTAAAGGAAGGAAGTATTTTCATTTGTTTGCAGGGCATCCCCATAGTTTGTTTTACGTCTAATAATACGTTATCTTTACATGGCTTTGCCTGACATACCGGCAAATTGATAACGACAGTAACTGCATTTATAATCTATCTGCCACCTACCAGAAAACTTCTGTGATACTCCAAAGGCTCTGCAGTTCTGAGGTGGGAGAAAATACGGTAAAATGCTTTATTTACTGTTTATATAAGTTTCATGGTAATTCTGTCAAGCTTTATCTACCAAGAAAACAAGTTAGAAACAACACATCACACGAAATGTACATTTATAACAAAGGACAATACTAAAACAACGGCGTCATATTGTTAAGACGTCCGGATTATCAACCGTGACCTTATTTCCAGCCATAAACACCGGTAGCGTTAATTTCACTCACTTGAATCCAGCCGCCATGATGTTGTGGTGAAACTGATGAAAACACGTGAAACTTACGGCAGATTCGTCTTATCTGAATAAATCACATTTTCAATTAAAAATAAAACATACACATTGTTACATCTAATGAGCCAATATTAACATTTGCATAAAATGCCTAAATAGTGTTTACATAATTATCAAGAGCAATATGACATTAAATAGGACTGTAAGTGTAAATGTTTATATGGTGCGGTACCTTAAAATTTTATTATATATATTATGCATAATAATTCTCTTGCATTTAACGAACATCGATAAAAGATTTATAGTTAATTTTTTTATCGATGTTCGTTAAATTAACCGTTTTAGTAGTTTTCAAATGTGTTCTAGATTTAGCGAAACTCACGAAACCAAATATCAAAACACCTCTCAGGAGCCGCAGATTCGATACATTTTTATGTTATATAAAAATATGATTTACTGTATTCTATTCGTTACAAAATAAATGTTAAATCGCGCTATGAAAATGCTAAAGTTATTTTTGAAATGTGTAATTTTCTCTTCCATCTGCTTTCCATCCTCACTAAGACTCCCGGCCAACAGGGGCCGCTGTTCGGTTCCTGGGCCGAATCCGAACGAGGGGCGGCTCTTGGACCGCTGTGATGATGTGGTCCATCTGAGCCACAGTTGTCGGCTTCCGCATGGCTGTCTTTCTGTGATCTGGACGGGGCGGTCTGTTTTACCACCATGTCTGCATCTTGATACTGTACATACACATATATATATTGTTAACCGTGAAAGTATAGCAGCTGGTATTATCGGTTACCCAGCGTGCATATTCATTCCACCAGTCTAGTACAGTGCGGTTCACTGCTAAACTTGTTCTCTGCACCGGGAATGGAGAATGGATTTTGGGTTACTTGATTTAGTTCAGTTACTGGGTGCCTTGGTAGTGATCAGTTTTCTATTGGTGAGTGGTTTTTATTCTGTTTACCTTGCTGGCCTAATCATGTGCTTGTTATTAAAGGATGAACAGATTTTCCTAGATCACCCACAACTGGGGCCACTGATTTCTGAATGCAGAAATGTCACTTGTCACTTTTGTTTGGCACTGTATAATTGAATTACTGGTGTACCGTCGAGTACTTGTTCGACGTCGCAGTTTTGTGTTTTTGATTGCGACTCCGGTCTTTTCTGCAGATCTTACTTACAGCACATCTCAGTGCCTCCAAAATGGTCGGCTTCAGACGCCACGAAAAGGAGAAATGTTTCCTTACCGAAGAAGGCAAGAGGGAAGAGTTTCCCTTCTTGCAGACCCCATACTCCCGGGAACTGACGGTGGTTGTGCCCGCTTACAACGAGCAGCTGAGATGTCAGTCCTTCCCGTTACTTTGCTTTCGATACAAAGTGCTGGATATATAGCAAACGGAAATATTATTTTACATTTCACTTTATTCTTATTCTGCATAATGTAATGTTCAGATATGCTACTCAGGCATAATGCGTTATAATATAATCTGTACAATGTAAAAACATTTTCCGACAAAACAAGGCAAAAAGAATCTGATAGTTAAACTTATTTTTCTTTAAAGTACCAATCGGGGACTTGCATATTGACTGTATTTTGTATTCTAGTCTGTAAAATGATCAATTTATGTCCACTAATGACTAAATTGTTTACTGTATCGCGGAACTTTAGTGAACCTGGTGAGTAAAGCCGATTGATGCTTTTGTTTTGCTCATGCAGTGCCTGTGATGATGGAAGAAGCTATGGAATACCTGGAGAACAGACAGGTATACAGGCTAGACTTCTATTAATGTTCTCTTTAAACGCACATTTTTCAAGCAGTGGGTCTAACGTGTGTTTTTGTAATGTGGTGGCATTAGTCGGTGTCATTTCAAAACACCGGGAACACTCTGGAGTTTTAAATAAATTTGGGAATGTAGTTTCCCATAATATGGTCAACACTTCTAACCTCAAATTGTCTGCTGATGGTGCGTTATAACAAGCTACCAGTAGGTGGCAGTAATGTACAATATTTGAGCTGTTCAGCACAATGGCGACGTTTCTTTACCTTCTCGCAGAAGCAGCAGTCGTCATTCACCTATGAAGTCATTGTGGTTGATGATGGCAGTAAAGATGAGACTACAGAGGTAAACATCAACGGTTTTAATCCGCGTGTATTTATGTAATTTATAATAATTTAATTTAAGCAATAATTTTTTATTTTGAGTACGTGTTTGTATCCCTAATATTTGATTGTTTTGGTTGCTTTTCATTTCTTAACTTCTCGTATTAAACAGCCCAGTATTTCATTGTTTTTTGGGGGGGTTCTTTTGTACATTTTTCATGGTTAATACCAGGTCACCTTATAACTCCTGAATCAGTAGACTCTTGATTCCCAGATTAGGTTCTTATCCACTAGTTTGTCAGGTCAAAGCCCTTTCTCCATAGGGATAGGACCCCCGCCTTTCGTCTGGGAGCTTCCTAACTGTGGAACGCTCTGCTTCATGGAGGCTTTGTTCCCCCTCCCAGGTGGCCATGGGATACACTAAGAGGTACGGCGCCAGTAAGGTCAGAGTTCTAACCCTGGTGAAGAACCGTGGCAAGGGGGGCGCCGTGATGATGGTGAGTCCTGTGGTTGTACTACTCACTGCTGCCGTTGGCTTGTTTCTGCAAAGAAAATGTGGTAAATTAACACAACCCACCAAAACGCCCAGTGCGCTTGTTACAGGCGTTTAATTGTTTTGAACTGTATACATTTTACTCAGAAATGTCGTCATTTATATTCTCTTCCCCAGTTTGATCCTGTTTGAATGTCAAAATCGGCTAAAGCTCTTAATTTTTGCTACTGAGTTTCGGTTAGAATTTAAGTGACGTAGCAGGCCAGGGGGATCTTTCTGCCATGTGATCTTCCATCCAGGGCACACTGAGCTCTCGGGGTAAGCTCATCTTGATGGCGGATGCAGACGGCGCTACAAAGTTCCCAGACCTGGAGAAGGTGGAGACTGCACTCCGGGATATCACCCCAAAACCAGTGGGTCTCGCATGCCTTTTCAGTGCACTGGACACAAGGCTTACCCTGGGAGCAATGGGATCTGTGCAGCGATTGATTAGTAATGTCTGCCTTGCAGGAGAACATGGCCATTTCCTGTGGATCCAGGGCACATTTGGAGAAGGAGTCTGTAGCTCAGGTATTTAATCCTTGTGTTGATGTTGTTGACTGCATTTCTATTCTGCATAGTTCATCCCTGAGCTAGAAAATGGGTACATAAAATTATATTACAGAGGTGTTTTAACAGTTGTTTTATTAGCTAAGCCTCTGCCTGTGATCGAAAGGTCGCTGGTTCCAGTCCAGCATCAGCAAGAATGTCTGTGGGCTAGTAACAAAATGACGCTTCATGAACCATTTGCTGTATTTTTTGACTCCACTAGATGGAGCTCTCTGTACAGAAAAAGGGCACAAAGCATGCCCTAATGCAAATCAAGAGCACCGTCTAGTGGGGTCAAAAAATGGTTCATGAAGCGTCATTTTGTTCTTCATTACCATGGGCCCTTGAGCAAGGCTCTAAACCCCAAGTCCCAGAGGCGCCATAGGTGGCTGCCCTTCACTGTAATCCCCAAGCTTGCTTTCATCTGTGTGTGTCCTCGTTGAGAGCAGAGTGGGACAGAGGAAAAGAGAATTCCTCTATGGGGATCAATAAAATTGCATTCATTCATTATCATTCAGTGAATCTTGTCAGTGAGAGCTGTTGTCTTGCAATATTTACGGTAATTCGAGTTTGGTAATGTGACCCTGACCCTGCCCACCACAGCGCTCTGTGTTCCGGACTTTCCTGATGTACGGGTTCCACTTCCTCGTGTGGTTCTTCTGCGTGAGGGGCATCAGGGACACCCAGTGCGGTTTCAAGCTGTTCACCCGGGAAGCTGCTTTGAGGACCTTCTCCATTCTGCACGTGGAGCGCTGGTAGGTGTCCGAAGCTCAGGGTGCTCCCTCTGCAGGAGTGCTGAGCTGAGTTAGGATGGCAGGTACCCTCCTAGTCAAGGGCCTGGACTCGGAGGAACATCACGGTGCCGAATTTTATTCCTGTGAGTTTTGGGGAAGGTCGTTTTCATCATCCTCTGTGAAGTGAGCGTGTTCCATTGGCCGGCGGCTCTGTGGCTGGTTCTGATCAATAAATCGCATTTCGGTTAAGGTTTTCTGTCCACCTGTGCTACCAGAGCCTTCCGCTGATGGCCACAACACTGGAGAAGTGGCACCCAGTTACCAAGAGCGGCTTAATTTAGCCACAGGGGTGGTGCAGGATTCAGTTTCGGGGAGGGTGCTCCACATTGTGATCATGGCCCTCCCACTCACCTGACAGAGAAGTGCAAACCTGCAGCCTCATTGATCCTGCGCCCCAACCCCCACCTAGCCACCTCCCTTCGTATTGCAAAGGGGGGGGGGGGGGCACGATTTAAATGTCAAAGAATTTTTTCCGCAGCGGTCCGAGGCTCCGCTCCAATGCCGTGGCGTGAGGCATGCTTTGAATGCGGCTTTCCATTTGCCGTGGTGATTACAGGGGATCCTCCGTGTTTTGATTTAGTGCCACTGTGGTTAAGGCACTGAGAGTACAGCATGAAGTCCCAGTCAGTCAAATTAAATCGCTGAGTACATCGCCATACACGCGGTTTTGCACTGGCGTGTTTGACGCAAACTCACAATGCACTTAATAGCAAAGAGGCCGTACCCTAGTAGGTTAGCAGACGTGAGCATGCATGAACGTACGTGTTTCTGCTCGTTTATATTTTATATGTTTTGACATTTATTTTTATTCAGCAGATGTTTTTGTGACATTAAAGTGAGGCAAATAGCACTTTATAAAAATACGGCTGTCGAGGAGTCGACTAAGCATAAGTGCAGTTAGTGTGAGCTTCTAATAAACACAGAGGTACGATTATAAGCGGCACGAGAGCAGGAGCTACGCAACGAAAGAGATATCCGACTAGTACAGGAATTCCCGGAACAGATGGGTCTTGAGCCGTTTCTTGAAGGTGGAAAGGGAGTTTGATGACCAGACGTGGTTCAGCAGCTCATTCCACTATCAGGGAACGACACATGAGACATTTAGAGGGAGACTTTGTATAGTGTCAGTGTCACTGGTGTTTTGCAGGGCCTTCGACGTGGAGCTCCTGTACATCGCCCAGTGCTTAAAGATCCCCATTGCAGAGGTGGCGGTGAACTGGACGGAGATTGAAGGTGGGTAACAGATAACTGCCCTCCCTCCAGGAGGACCAGAGTTTGTCTGAGAGGCGACGCTCCTTTCATCTGTCCGGACTGGAGTTAGATATACAGGGTCTGGGCTTAGAGCCAGTTTGCACATTTCCAGTAGTTCAAGAAATGCACATCTGTATATGCATTCTGTCTGGGGGCCTAATCTGTGGTGCTACTAGAAATGTAGGTTGGCATTTTAAAGAAATACTGGTCCCACTTGTATATAATTTGCGGGGGGGTGGGGGGGCTTCAGTAGCTCCTGGGGGTTTTAATGTTCTGAGGGCAAAAGGAAAAATGATTGGTTGAGAGAGAGAACCAATCAGATTGGAGAGGAGTTGGGTCCAAGCAAGTACAGGAGGCAAGACCAACATATCTGATTGGTTGGTCCCACCTCCTCTAGTTGCTTGGACCCACCTCCTCTACAATCTGATTGGTTCAGAGAGGCAACCTATTATTTTTCCTTCTGCCCTCAGAACATGTTTGTATAAGTAGAACTCCCATGTGTGCCTCAGTAGGTTTTGCCAAGAGGCCCCCAACTGTAGGCTTTGGGGCCCTTATAAAGTGCTGAGCCCCCTGAATCTGCCAAGGTACCCTTGCCCATGGGCCTGAAACACCAAACGTGAGGAGAGAACAAACATTTGGTTGAGGCAGACAGTCATGCAGGGCCAGAGAGGGCATACTATTTTGGTACCTGTCCACAGTATGTGGCTGTTGCCACGTTACGGTTTCTTTGATGTGGTCGCCGCGACGATGGCCAGTTCACACCCCTTGTCTGGCCGCTCGTTCCCAGGGTCCAAGCTGGTCCCGTTCTGGAGCTGGCTGCAGATGGGGAGGGACCTGGTGTTCATCCGCCTGCGCTACCTGACCGGCGTCTGGAGGTTGCAGTCCCGGGAGAAGGCCGACTAGACCCAGAATGCACGGCGGCCCTGTGGATGTTCACCCAGCCATTGTTACATACGGTTTTAATGCTGTGTACGACACACTGACTGATGTCGGTGGGGTGTGATAGAACGTAACGATGGACACATAGTGCTATCGATGATTTTTTTATTTTATATTTTGATTTTGGTCACTTGAATTGTAGATGCCATGTTTCAATTTTATTTGCATTTAAAGAGGTTTTCCCTCACTGAATTAACTGTGAGGGTAGCCCTAAAACAAATTAGTTGGAAAAATACAGAAAAACAAGATTAATGTTGCGTGTTTGCACTGTTTTTAATGCTATATTGCTTTTATGTACTTAGCAGACACTTTTGTCCTAAGAGACATACAGTTGGGGGTCAAGGCAGGAACAAACTGTATCCCAAGAGCAATTGAGGTTAAGAGCCTTCCTCTGCTCAGAAAGGCTGCAGTCACATGACTGTTCCCACAGAGCTATCCCTGTAAATGCCACGTGCATCTCCCTGCGATAGTAAATGTTATGTGAGCCTGTGTGTGGGGCGTGGGATGCCGTAGCTGTTGGCCCTGTGCACTGAACAGTGCGAGATTTATCATGCAGCGCTTTTAAGTTTGATTTTAACTTAAGTTCTTTTTGATATGCATTGATCTTCACGGAGCTAAATATCTTATGTAGAAAAGCAGAAGTGATATTAAGTAATCGATGCAAATTATGTGTGGGTCTTACTAATTTAAGCAAGGGGCAACTAGGTTTATGATTGAAAACTGTTACCAAGAGGGCTGCAGTGACAAGCCCACCAGGTAACCTGGGGGGGGGGACTGACCCCCTTCACGACGAGCGCATGCGCTGACAATATATTACAGTAAAGAGACTCCTTGGACTGGAACGCAAATGAGTGAAGTAAACAATCATCGAGTATAAATCTAATGAAATGTTCAGCAAGACAAAACACCAAATTAATATGTCGTTAATGTTTTTTTTTAATTTCGACTTTCTTTCCGAGCACAAGGCCCGGCTATTAAACATTTCTCATGTCGGCGCCCTGGGGGCGGCGGAGGGGGGGCTAATCCTCGTCTCATCTGTAGGTTTCGCCAATTTTGCCGGACGCCGATCAGGTTCGCGTCTGTGCGGCGGTCCTTTGCCAAGAGAATCGCGCTTCCCTGCTAAAGTCCTTTCACATCCGAACCCGCACTGGCCGAGAAACCCGGAATTACACCTCAACATACCACTGAATTAGCTGCTAAGTGAAGTGAAATAAATTTTATTATCAAATAGGACATGTATGTCTGCAGTAAATACAATATCACTGTTTCAATGGTTTACAAAGAATCTTATTTACAATTTAAACGCGTTGCTTTTTGCACATGCATCCTGGAATACTGATGCACCTATTTATGAGGAGCTAAGGAGAGCACTTTTAAAACGGTTGAGTGCAGTATTCTCGGTGCTTTCAATTTGGAACTCAGAAGAAGCATTTCTGTTTTAATAAATGAGGTCCCGTTATAATTTGTTGTTTTCTTGTGCAATTTTGAGGTCTAGCGAAGACTCCAAACCTAATAATGTGGATGTTTTTGTGGGCTGTTCAGTACCCTGGGGAGTATATCCTGTTTGTCCTCTCCTGTCTGTCTCTATGCCAGGAAGTCATTCTCTTTCTTTCTCTCCTCTTCATATCTTTTTCTCATTCCTAGACCCCGTTGCCTGGGTATTGTGTGTTGATATTTATGATTTTAAAATATTTTGTTTCCTGTCCTAAACTTGCCGCGCGTGAGATCCAGACAAATAATCTTACGGTGGAGATTAAACACGATGCACCTTGTTCTATTCGACGTTACGCGCCCAGACGTTTTAAAACCTTGTGCTTTATTTAACATCTCACTTTGGGATATCACTGTATACTGTGCACACTGTGGGTTTTTTTTCCTTAATTTTCAGGGATCGACATTCACGTACCCCGTATTCGAAAAGCATTGTTACGTTCCTTCCCAGTTGTTCTCAAATGCGAAAATGTCAAACTCCCAGACTGTGTGTCGCCAGCCCGGCTTGCGTCATTAACTGGACCAGTCACCGCACACTCAGGATCGAAATGTATCCATCCGCAATGAGCGGACGGGCTCCGCCGAGATCGATATTCCCGCAGTCCGGCTCCCCGGAGCTGGAAAGCGTTCCTGCAGCAGCCGACATGTGCCCGAGTCGGGACCCCTGCATCCAGCCCCCCAGCCCCCACCCGCAACAGTTTATCCCAGAAGTTAACAGAATGCGGAAATTTTAGCAGGTAGCTGAGAGTGGCTTGGCAAAACATATCAGAGTAAAGGATGTCTGGCTATTTTCTCTGAAGATTGTCATTTGTAAATATTTTTTTCTTATTGTAAGTTATAGTTCACACTGTCAAATACAAAAAAAAAATCTTCGAAAATGCCTAAATTCCTGATTATCACCAAATCAGTTTGATTTATTTGCATTTTTACTGGTTTTGTATTGAGAGTTTGGCATAGTATTCTAATCAGAGTGATATTAGCCTACATAACTCTCAAGGCCTGTCAAATTACACGAGTGAATGACTATTGACCCTAGTCAGGCAGGGTTAGATCGTGACCCACCCCAGACTGCCCTCAAGTTATCTGCTTTACATATGCGCCGTAAAACTGCTAATTGTCGCGTAGGAAACTCCTTGTGTGGAACCGCTTTAGTTCTCATGGATGTACAATTAAATGAACTTATTATTTATTTACGCTGTACGGTTTTTTATTTTTTTGCTGGTGGAGATCAACTCATTGTCATCGCCAGCTCACGATGAATGTATTAAACCCAAACTTACTGAGGTTTGCTATTTATAATTTTATTAAACTACTCTAAACGGTGGCCAGAACAGGTGCGCTTGTCAGCTCTTTCATTTCGTAATATAAGCACATTTGGGAAAAAATAAATAAATAAAAAACCACAACAAACACTAAAATAGGTATAACAGCGTGTCGATGAGCAAGCGCTCCTTCCCGGCACGCAGATAATATTAATTAAGGGAGCGTCGCGTCTCCGCCTCCGTCGGACTAGAGCGCCGAGGTCCTGGGAGCGGTCCAGAGCCAGCGGATGGATTCCGCACGAAGGCGCTGAGGCTCCAGCCTGGCTGACGCCGGGGCTGCGCCGCTGCTCCGGCTCCTTAGCAAGCAGACGCTCCACACCTCCACAGCGCGAGCAGCTCAGCGGGGGTGGCTGACTCTGCTAAGACGCACAAGGTAAGGGGCGAAAACTCTCCGCAATGGAGGTGGACGTTTCTCTCTCTGCTATAACATGTCCATTTTTTTCTCTTACTGCACAGGTATATAATTGTTTGTGTGGCTTTAAAACATTTATTTTTTTAATGGTACATTTTTTCCTAACATCGTATATTTCAGAAAGTTTCATTAGGAAAAATTACAGCGAGCCATTTTGACTGTGATCTTTTCTTTTCGACTTTTATATTTGTATTATATATTTATATCGGTGCTTAATATATAGCCTATCAATAAAAAATGTACAGATATTTATAAAGAGTATAACCTAAAGTTAATTCCATTAAAACAATATAATTAAACTGTATATTAACATCTTGCAGAAAATGTAAAATAATAATTTACAGCTGTAAATGTAAGTTTTGGAGCAACGTGGTAGGGGCAGGTTTTTCGGTAAGCGGGGCTGCGCCGGACGTGTGCGTTAGTACCTGATCCCGTTGACATCTCAAGGTGTTTCGTGTCAGCAGACCGAGCAGCTCAGCCCATTTTCTGCATTCTGAATTCGCCGCGATCCGGGGTTTATCGAGAGGAAACGCGCCTGTTTGCTTTGCGGGGGGGTCCCCCGATAGCGAAGTAATAGGTGATTAAGCCTATCTGAGTCGGTAGACTGGCCGACGCCAGTTTCATAAAAAGGAAAATGAGAACGGAACAGAAGTACTGATGCCGCACTGAAGTGAACGCCTGTTTTCATTTTGTGCCAAGAAAAGTAAATCCTTCGGAATTACCACTTTATTTGCAAGACGAAGCGTATTGCGTTTATACAATTTTTTTACTTTACATTATTTGAAGCGCTTGGATGTGTTTGTTTGGACTTGTAAAAGACGACTTTGGTTTTCTTAGAAGATTTAACTTGCGTGCTTAAATTATATAGGGGCTTTGTCTTGGCAGAGTAGTGTATAGGAGTATGTAATTTTTTATATAGAAATTCACATTGCGGTACCTATCGCTTGGAGAGTCAGTCCACTTTAGGTCAACAGTAAGCGGGGGCTGATATACAACGAGAGAGAGAGGAGCATTAAAAAGTCGATATTAGAGGATGCCTGCTGTCCGCTGGTGGAAAGCAGACCTCTTTGGACTGGATGTGAAATTAGAAGTTTATGCTACCTCACTGCCTTATTAATAAAGTACAGTAGGACGGGAGGGGGGCTACTGCACATGTGCGTTTGATGCCTGGGTCGACAAAATTCCACCGGGAGTTGCCAGTCGGCGTGGGTGCCAATAAAATCCCAACTCCACAGTCGAACGGAAGGTTTGTAGTGTGTAAGAGAAAAGGAGACAACTTGCTCTCTCACCGCTGTCCGTTAAAGGCAATAGATCGCTGCAAGTTGGGGATGGGGGGGGGGGTTAATTAAGGGGGTGGGACATGAGGTGTTGCAAAAAGGTTTTGGCAAGTGGTGATTTTCCGAATCAGCGACACCACAGGCACGGTGGCAGCTGGGGCATGACAGTGTGCGGTAGAACTTCAGTACGCAGAAACTTTGTCTGTAGGTTACTGGTAAAAATATGAAATTTGTTATCACGTGCTTGAGTGAACAGGGGCTTACAGACCGGGGTGGGACCCCGCACACCCCAATATCTAATTTGGATTCATTCAGACGCTCAATAATTAGACCTTTGTTTTAAATGATTAAGTTGTGTCCCCCCCAATATCAAACTATCGTACTTTGCTGAGTAAAGTGTTAGACCCCTGATTATAGTGTGTGCATGTCTTCCTCGTTAGATGATTAAACATCAGGCTCAGCACAAACTTTCTTGGTTCTGGGCAGATGATGTAAAGTTTATTGGGACATCTGACTCATTATTGGAAACTCTCACTATCATTGATCTCTCTCCCCACCCCCCCCCCCCCCCCCC
>JAODLC010000042.1:15488062-15508932 GCA_026781145.1 Hippopotamyrus pictus | reverse complement strand
AAATGGAACGCATCCGACTCGGTTTTTCCGAGTTTTTACCGGATGTGACGTAATCTCGGATTCCGAAAATCGGATCCTGAGGCAAATGGAATGCACGATAGTTACCACACAGCTCTTGAGCTGAAAGAGCTAAGCTGCACTGGGCTGCGGCCTTCCGGGACTGGAGTTTGACACCCCTGATCTAAAGTGACTTTAACACCTAGAGTCAAGTTATCTGTCTTACAGCGATAGCAGCGTTGCCTCAGAGACTCAGATTAGTGGCCTCCTCATTAGGACTTTGTGTGACTTGTCACCTCGCAACATACTGTGTCTACACTATTCTTCAAAGCAGGAAGTGCGCGGAACTCATTCCTGGGTGTTTTTCCCGTTGTCTTTTTCTCTCTTGTGTCACCCCTGGTGTTCAGTGCTGCCCCCTGTGTTGGTCCCGCGACACAGCGAGTTCAACCCCCAGCACAGCCTGCTGGCCAAGTTCCGCAGCGCCTCCCTCCACAGCGAGCCGCTCATGCCGCAGAACGCCACCTACCCGGACTCCTTCCCGCCGCACCCCTGCGCCGCCTACTCTTCTTCTCCAGCCGGCTCCCTCACACAGTCTCCCAGCACGATCAGCTACCCAAACTCACCAGGGAGTGCTGCTGAGCCGGGGAGCCCTTATCAGGTGACAGGTACGCTGGCCGGTGGCAGAAATTAGCAAAAAGTTTCACTTTTAATCTACGGAGCCCGCCTTCGGGGGGAGGTGCTGTTTAGGCATTGCTGGGACGTGAGGTCATACTTCAGTCACATGAGAAGCACTACTGTCAGATATCCATTGTCATCACCACCCCCACAGCTGAAACACCACCGCCACCCTACAGCATGACAGATACGCCCGAGGACGTGAAGCCGGGTGATTCTTCCAACAAACTGGTCTTCTCTGCACCCCACAGAGGTGAGATGTCACACGTCTCCTATTTAGAACCTGCAGAAAATCACAGGGAGGATTCTATAGGTAACCTGGTCCCCTTATGTTTCCTTTGTGTGTGCAAATGAAAATAGGTACCCAACCCACGACAATGGCAGCTTTTTCTCAGTGTTGGACATTTCAGGTCCAGAAGCTAAAAATCCAGACCAGGATTTTGTTTCTACGAACCAGCTGAGTACTTTGTGATGGTGACTCTTTATGCTGAACTGGCTGGTAGAAACAAAATCCTGGTCTGGATTTCTAGTTACTAGACCTGAAATGTCCAACACTGCTTATTCTAATGGATGTCAGTGTGTACATATAAAAACCTTAGATTAAAGTGTATTGTACTACATGTCCGATATAATTGAGTGGAAATATTTTTTTCAGTACGTACAAAAAGTTACCTGACATTTTAACATTCCTGTGACCCTGACCTGGTTAGTTTGAGAAATGGAGGATGGATATTTCAAAAATTACATTTCTATGTAAGGCCTGTGAAAAAGGCAAGTGTCTGTGTTACATTAAGGGCAGGCGTGTGACCTTTGACCTCTGGGCCTGCAGACCTGCGGCCAGTATGCTACGAGGAGCCCGAGTACTGGTGCTCGGTGGCGTACTACGAGCTCAACAACCGTGTGGGCGAGACTTTCCACGCCTCGTCGCGGAGCATCCTGGTGGACGGCTTCACCGACCCCTCCAACAACAAGAGTCGCTTCTGCCTAGGCCTGCTTTCTAACGTCAACCGCAACTCGACCATTGAACACACGCGCAGGCATATTGGCAAAGGTGGGTGCTCGCCTGTCGCTGGAGAAGGTGCGAATAGAGGCGACTAGATAAAGAGAATGATAGTGGGTGTCGTGACTGAGGGGAAGATGTTCGCACTGCCTGAATTCTGGCTTTTTGATGATTAAACGGGGTTGCCATGGAAATTAATTCCTTGTGGGGAGGAAGGGGATGGAGGGGGGCATCATGATATCATGATTCACACAGGTCTGCTAGGCATGGGAAAGTCTGCTGTCTGTCTGCTCATTTGAGCCCATTTGCTGAACCTAGATTTGAGGCACCTGGCAGGCCGGTCAGGTTCACTGCCTGAGCACGGTTCATAAGTCCCAAGTTAGTCTGGGCACCGTAGCGAGATTTTACCAATACCGACATTAAACGGCACCTACTGACTTAATTTTCGCAGATGTCGGTATGCTTAGTAATTATGGTGCGTTCCATTTGAACTGGAAAGTTGGAAAGTCGGAATTTCCGAGTTCCTAGTTGGAAATCTCAACTGAAACACTCCCTGAAGTCAAACTTTCAACTCGGAAAGTCGGGGAGACCTCTACAGCTCCGACCGCATCAACACTAAAGAGTTGTGGGAGTTAAGTGTCTTATATGTGTCTCATTATATCAGTCATACACACAGTATACACAGTATTTGTGGACAGTGATTTTATGCACGAAATACCACACAATGCATTGTTATCAAGTGGTATTGCTAGCAATGGCTAACAACGAACCAAGCTAGAACTACCATGATTCTGATAAGAACAACTAATTGCTTTACTATTAGGATTGTACTTTTAAGCAAAACAAATAGCAAGTTAGTTTTCTTAAAATGTTCAGTAGATGTACGTACTAATGTTCTATTTGCCTCTATGAATTATGCCCCACATAGATACACTGGTGGCCAAAATTGTGGAAACACCTAGCATTTTTGGCATTGCGCTTTAAAAATGACTACATAAATATTGGCAGCAATGTTTACAAACAATCAAGGAATGTTACAAATATCACACGCTGAATGATTAAATAAGTTCTGCAATCTCTAAAAATTGGACATATTTCCACAATTTTGGCTACCGGTGTATGAAATGGCATGAGCAGACCCAGCTGTAACGATTAAGTATGTTTAAATGATCTAATCCCATTTTGAAGCATAATCTTATGCATACTGTAATACTGACTATTCGTTTTCAGGGATCGGTGACGACATTCTAGATTTAATTATTGTTTTTATTGACACAAATATTTTTAAATATTATGATATTGATTTTAGGTCATGCCATCCACTCCAAGTCCCAAGTTATGGGGATGATTTTTAAATCATCTGCTTTATTTGTAAAAGATGATTGAACACATTCCAGGATTCTCTCTCTCTCTCTCTCTCTCTCTCTCTCTCTCCACTTTGGATAAAGTGGCCACTGTTTACTGGCTCTTGTGGTTGCGGAAGTAAATCTATCCATGCAGCCTTGAAAGCATCCAGCTGGATATGTTTATATTCCTCCTAACAGCCTGAGGCCCGCTTCACTGCCATTTAATAATTAGCTTCAATCCTGCTACCTCGGGGACCGTTTCTGATGAACCCTCATCTGTGGCGAATCTATCTTTGAGCGACATTGTAATTGACCTTTAAGTGGTGAATGTCGGCTTTTGCGGCGCCCGCTGTCATTTCCTGACTGCATTTGGAGCGAGAATGTGCTGCCTCATCCGAGTGATGATGCATTTCTGAGTTCTTAATCTGTGCAGTTCCAGTGGTCTGCTTGGATGTATAAATTGCGGCCAGGCGTGTGGTAATGAATGTAGAAAATAAATACATAGGTAAATAAGTTTTGTTTCCATCCATTGTATTATTACAGTAATACTTTTCTTGACAGGGCTCAAATACATCATAACAACTTGGTTACTAGTAATGTACAAATCATGAACAAATCAGGAACAAACTACTTGAGAGAAGATCAATTCATTAATGAATAAACATGACATCAGTATTTAACTTGTTATTCATGACTTGTTCCTTCAGTAGTTCACAGAGGTTTACAGAATTAACAGATATAGTAACTGCTTCATTCATTGCATGATTCATTAATGATGAATTAACATGAGATCAGAATTGTGGTTAATTAATGCATAAATAATAGCATAATACTACATTATTTGTGCCCCGTAACGTTTTACCATTATTCCTATTCTTGTAATGCACATTTTTGGCAGCATTGCAAACATCGCCCTAAGCCCCTCCCCCTGCCCGACCCCCCACACAGGTGTGCACCTGTACTACGTCGGCGGGGAGGTCTACGCCGAGTGCCTCAGCGACAGCAGCATCTTCGTGCAGAGCCGCAACTGCAACTACCAGCACGGCTTCCACGCCACCACCGTCTGCAAGATCCCCAGCGGCTGCAGCCTCAAGATCTTCAACAACCAGCTGTTCGCGCAGCTGCTCTCGCAGTCGGTCAACCACGGCTTCGAGGTGGTCTACGAGCTCACCAAGATGTGCACCATCCGCATGAGCTTCGTCAAGGTGAGAAGCCACTGGCATGCTGCAGAACCTCACAATCGCAGGGTAGGGTTGCAGGTGTACGGGACTGTCAAATTGCAAATAGTGAGTTCACTTTTTCATGTTCCTCAAGTCACCTTATATATAGCCTTCTAAAAAAATAATCAGTGCTTTAAATGTTTGCATAACCATAATGGAGTGGTGAAGGTGTAGTCTGTAGTTTGGCACGTACCCCTGCAAGGTTTAACCTCTCAAGCTTACTGATCAGAGTTCAGGAGATCCTGGCACTATCAGATAACAGACACATTCCCACCTAGCGCTGCGGACCAATGAAGTGGACGGGTCGCGTTCCGGGCTGCGACATCACATCCGACCGAGGGCCCAAATAGAATTTCTACTGTGTGTTGCTGTGGTAACAGAATCTGGTGGTATTTTGATACTGGGGCGCACACACAAACTGAAGTGCGAGCCAAGGCACATGGTGGAGATTTAATGAGTCTCCAGTTACCATGCACGTCACCAAGCCCTCAGAGGACCACTGCGTCCTGTCCACTGGTCCACTTCTTGCCCGCGTGCGTGTGCGTGAACCGGCTTTGCAGACGCTATCGATCCCGCTGCAGAGGGCAGTGATTTAGGGAGACATTCGGAGGTCTAACGTCCTACCTGGGGCTGCACGTGTTTGGTGCTGGGCCTTGCAGTGCAGACAATTAACACCGAGGTGTCCTTTTTTTTTTTCCTCTCCCCCCCCACCCCATTCAACGAACACTTCACAGGGCTGGGGAGCTGAGTACCACCGACAGGACGTCACTAGCACCCCCTGCTGGGTGGAGATCCACCTGCACGGCCCTCTCCAATGGCTGGACAAAGTTCTTACCCAAATGGGCTCCCCGCACAATCCCATCTCCTCTGTGTCCTAACGGTGAGGGTGTGAGCAATGTGGGGGCCAGAGGTGACCGGAGGAGAAAAAGAAGCAAAAAACACACCTTGGATCCGCATGCGCTGTGATTTCACATCTTGCAAGGAAAAAGGTCACAGTAACTCATAGGAGAAACAGTTCCACGACCCTTTATGGGTCTGCTGCACCATGTCAGAAACGTAGTGCTTTTTCTGGAAGGTTTACTGCACAGATATCAGGGACATCCTTGAACAGGTGACATCAGGAAGGTCAGCGTCAGAACAGTGGAATTCACACCTAGGCGATAATAAGGACAAATTCTTGGTCGTTTAATTTCATCCGCAGCTAACGCATGCAACATTTAGCCTGAGCATATTAGCCAGTTTTTCTGGGATACTTTACATAAAGTGGCTTGCTTGGTTTGGTTGTTTTTTTTTTTTATAAACCTTTATGTAGATCTTTAGTTCTTTGCTCCCAGATATGTTGTAAAATCTGTTACTTTTCCAGTGTGTATGAATGTGTGTAAAATACCCAGCTTCACAGCAAATTGCAGACAGGGTCCCAAGACATTTTCCCCGTCCCACTAACGTAGAAATGCATTAGCAAAGATCTCTATGTATCGTGTCACCGCATTCACAAGCTGCTGTCCTTAGAAGGGTTTTATCTCAGGGACAGTGTGCCTTGTTTGATCTGTTTTATTACATGGCCATCATCTCCAGGCATTATGGCTGCTGGTCCTCTAAGCTGGCACTGAAGAGCTGGAGAAACCAGCAGCTTTCTAATGGAATGTGGAGGAACATAAGGAATTTCAGAATGTTTGGGCACTCGGATCGTGCCAGCATCCATGCCATCCCAATTTCCCATGGACAAGTGCGTTCACGGGCAATCGGCAGTTTCACCTGAGATTTGAGGTATGTTACTGAATAGAAAAATCCCTAAAAAAATAAATCACAGAACTGAGGAATTTCCCACCCCCTAAGCAACATTGCAGGACCCATTCATACTTCTACAGCACGCCCTGTCCTCACATCAGGCAAGAACAGTATAAAATAGAGATCTTCCAACGCCGTTTGTTCTGTTTGCTGTAGCTACTTGTGCTCTGTCCTACACTAAAGCATTTTAAAGCAAACAGTCGTTTAAGCCATTTCAGTTCGATCCTGACTTTCTCCATGCAAACGAAACACAGGACTGCCGAGCAGGGCACAGTGATTCAACTTCTGCTGAATGCTCGCAGTCTCTGGATTTATTCAGTAACACAGAAGAATGACGATATAACAGCTTGGAGCTGCCAAATGACCCATGGCAGATCAGCTGAGAAGGGGCATCTCGGGCTGATGAGACACGCAGGTAAACGCAGCACACGGTTCACTATTTATTGAAACAGGTTGTCGAAAATCCATGAGTTACATCAAAAAGACATGAAGGATGACTGTCACTGACATGATGTCATGGTTCTCCATTAGTGATCACATGATCTCTGAGCTTTCATGATGAGAGACGATAAATCGTCAGAGCCACTGTGAGTTGAATTAGCACTATCAGACACCAACCAGTCACCACCAACTGGAACCAGAAAAAGTAACCAGTGGAATAGGGTTAAAACAGTTGGGAACTGATTTCACTAATTCCACCAACAAGTGGGTTTCAAGGATTGATTTCTGCTACTGGTAATATGAAGACCTATACACTGACAAATTCTCCAGAACAAGCAGTATGGCACAAGGAATCACAAGGAAAGTGATTTTCAATATACAATGATAGTCCGTCAAAGTACAAATAAAAAAAAAAAAACATGATCACAACAAGGGCCAAAACACATTGATAGTTTTAACCACAAATCTATCATGTCTTGTGGGCGTAGCTGTCCTTTTGGGGAGGGGGGAATCTTGCCATTTACACAATCCTCTGGACAGCAAGTGTAACTATGATGCTATAAATAAAAATTTTTATACATATAAAAATACCATAGTTCGTTTCACAGTGATGGTACACACCAGTGAATTGGGACTCCAGTCCTGCCAAACAGCAGGGTGCTTCTCCCAAACTCAGCATGGCATCCGTTACTAATTTCCCCACCTGGTTCATAAGATGCAAAGCACGAAAATACATAATCAAAAACAGGCAGGACTGTAGTGGATACAGCCACCTTACACCTGCTAGCCTTTAGCTCAGGGGTGGAGAACCTGTTCTATGGAGGGCCGGTGTGGGTGCGGGTTTTTGGGACAGCCTCTCCATCAGCCAATAATAAAACACTGGTTCTCAACTCCAATCCTGCAGACCCACTGTTATTGGCTGATTGAGAGGTCATCCCAAAAACCTGCACCGGCCCTCCATGGATCAGGTTCCCCAGCTTTAGCTGGTACTGCCGAGTTTAGACTAACATAGTGAATGAAGTAATGAGGTTCTGAATCCCCGGGAAACTTCAACCGGCACATACTGCCCATCACTTATCTGTTTGTCGCAACAGATATCAACCCGGGGAGAGCGTTAGATCATCTGGTCTGAGCTGGCAAAGGAATCCCATCCCAAGTTTTGAAGCCACATTTCCCATCGGTCACTAGTTCTGTGGTTCCCCGTATGTACTTGTTTAGGCCACATGAGTACTAAGAAGCAGACTGAATCAGTTCAGCCTTTTCAGTCCGTGGAGAGGTAGAAAGTTCAATGAGAGCTGAAACACACAATGTCGACCCGACAAGGTCCAGGGGTAAAGAACCAGTGGTGTGGCCTGATTCACAAGGCCCTCGTGTGACAGTGAGAATGTAACTTCTGTATCTCACTAAAGAGAAACCAACCACACAGGAGTTTTCTAAAAAAAAATTAAAAATCAACCTGGAAAGTCCAAGTTCACTTACACTCCATCTAGGATGTCCTCTTTCCAGGGAAATGGACTCAGCCAGTGATTATTACATCCAGTTTGACAGTGCACATTTTAACACAAACTGTTTTCAATCCCCCTGTACTGTATTCATTCATTGTGGATGTCAAATGACCTGTAGGTAATGCTCAACATTAGGAGGACTCCTGGAAATGGGTCCAGGATAATCCTGTTTGAGGTAATCGGGTTGAATATTAAATAGAAATTTGCCTTAATTACTGGATGAATCCACTTTCCAGAAAGAAATTATCCACTTGATAGGTCATGATATCCCAAATAAGGTTTCCTATTAGTATGACAACCTGGATTGGACCTCTCGGGCCTGGGCTCGCTGGTCTGTTAGCTCTCAGGCCCAGCCTCGCCTCCTGTCAGCAGCCTTGATACTCCTGCTGCACGGCTCCACTTCTCTGGCTTGTCAGTAGTCGCCGCTGCTGCTGTTGCAGGAAGCTCACAACCTCTGGGCTTCTCAGCAGAGACTGTAAACCAAACGAAAACATACAGACTTATGAACACAAGCAGTATTTAGTTGCGCAGGGAAAAAATGTGAACTCCATAGGACTGTAACATACGTTTTTGCACTTTATGCATGCAATGCAGAAACGTACCAGTCTCTTCTGGTTGAGAACTTGTTCAATGAGGGAGGGCCTCGCCGGTCGGTCCCCCAGCCGGTCCCCTAGCCGCTGCTTTGTAACAGAAACGGGTCTCTCTTCTGAGCCTTCCTGTTCAAAACAGATAGCCCACAGACTTTCATGTTCGGTATTTTACGATGACGTTACCGTTTTAAAAAAAAAAATCGTCATTACTGAGGGACAGGGGTGGGCAACGGTTCTTGCTGCAGCTCCCTAATTAGATTACTATATATATATATATATATATATATATATATATAGTACACGAACATACTTACGTCTAACTTCCCGCTGGACATGGCCTGGTCGCTCTTCTTCTTCTTGTACTTGTCCTTGTACATCTTATTGCGGTGTTTCTTGCACATCCACGGCTTCCTCTGCTTGGCCACCTGCGTCGTGGTCTCCGCGCACCCTTCGTACGTGCACGTCTTCGTCACGTTCTCGCTGTCACCGAAGGACTCCTCGTCGTTGAGCTCCTCGGGGCTGGCAGCGCTGTCCCTGGGATCCGAAGTGTCCAGGACGTCGCTCTCCTCGCCCGGATCGTCCATGTCGTAGGACAGCATGCCGCCGTCCTGCTCCTGCGGCGTGGCCGCGTTCCTGCTCTCCAGACCCCCGCTGTTGTCCACGAAGTAAGTCTGTCCGTCCTTGGTGAACAGCAGTGAAATATTAGTTTCCTTGTTTACCGGTGTCGTGCAGCCGTCTTCTTCGTTCATCTCTTCCTGTTTTTCCGGCTATTTTCTTACCCTTCGAACCCGAATCGAGTCACAAAATAGCGAAAGTTCCGTCTAATGTGTCAACAAACGAAAGTGGCTAACTAGCTGCTAAACTGACCACTCGCTACTTCATAGCCTGCCTTCCCCAGCCATGTAACAGTCCACCACCGATATTTAATTTTAACTCAGGGCATTTCGCGGTGCATGTATTCACAGACCGCATACACCGTTATTAATAAAATAAACAAAACAAGCAGAGACGGCGACTGTCATCCCTTCAGGAGGAAACAAAGCCCGAGTGGTGACGCTGAGGCAAGAGGCTCGCGCGCCTCGCCGTGACGCCGCGGGTTTTCGAATGCCGCCATCTAGTGGTGCGCAGCGGTACCGCGGAAGGTCGCTGCTCGCGAGTCGCCTGTATCCGCTCTACTAGGCTGGGTACAAGATACGTCCAGAGGCGCAGTGACGGGACAGGCAGGGCGGGCAATGGCCTCGGGGCTCCCGAGGGAGCTGGGAGGGGGCCCCGAGGGCGGCAATTTACATATAGTACATTGCAACGACAAAACTGCTTTATTTATGTATTCTATTTTTCGTGAAAGTAAAGGTCTTGTGTTTATTAAATTGTCTTTGCTGGTATTATTTATGTACGCTTTAACAGTAAAATAAAGGTAATACATTTTACCATGCCGGGGAAGAGGCAGTTGGAGGCCCGATGGAGTTTTTTTTCCTAGCCCCCCCAAAGGTCCTAGAATCGCTTCTGGATATATTGGCAGCTCACCCATGGCACTTATGCAAAAGAAATATCGTTTCTATACGAAATGGAAATTGCTCAATTTCTCAGAGAGTGTGTGGGGGGGGTGATTACGTGGTTCACAGAGTTTCAATCAAACACAAATATGATAACGTACTATGCTATGTGGCATGAAAGTAATTTCCGATCCGACGTACAGAGATCCTTATGTTTGCATAAGCTTTAACGAGGGCTCGCGGTGTTTTTTTTTTTTTTTTTTTCTTTCTTTCTTTTTTTGTAATCCAGACACTGGGCAAACGGAGATCTTGCAGAGATTTTGAAGGACTATGTGAAGTGTAAACCATCGATACATTTTGAAATTTGCAGACAGTCTCATGAAAATAAATCGTTTGACGTCAACAGCCGTGATTAGGCCTATATCTTTAAAAAGTTTGTGTGAGTATATCGTGCAGATGAATCGCGGCCAAAGAAAAAGACGGAATAGCTAATCGCTATTTTTAAAATTGTATTAATCTGTAAATACAATAGGATATTTAAATACAATAGGACGTGATTCTACAATTCTAAACATAAAATATTTTTCCTTCTGCTAATTCCTTCACAAACCCTGATACTTTGCAGTTTGCCTGTCTGGACCTGTCAGCCGCTTTTCTATAACGGGGGTTTGCTTGTCAAATAGTTCATAACTCCTAAACTAGAGGGCTTCGTCCCTTTGAACTAAACGGTATTTGGGTTTTATGAAAAATCTGCCACCAGTAAGAGGTGTCAAGGTATCGTTTTTAACTTTTAATATAAAACACTACCTCAAATTGATTTTGTCTCGGTAACATTAAGACAGCTCGTTAATGAGATGCGTGACAGGTAGAGGGAGAGCTTGGATATGTTTTGATGTCAAATATTTGTTGCGGAGTTACACGCTTTACTAGTTAGCAACAGCCAGGGGTTTTAACTTTGCTCAGCTGCCTGGCGTAAGATTTTCAATTCGAGACAAGTCTACACACTTATTTACACCTATGAAACAGTTTTATTACCTTGTAAATAGTCTGTAAGGTTTGCAAACTACCCCTGCGTATTGATGTACCTAAATGTAGGTTTATAATGGAATAATATAGATTTGCCGTAAGATTTCGGCGCAGGTCCAGGCCAAGTGCAACCCCAGTTGTCTCCAGTGTTGGTAGTCCCTAACCAGGGGGGACAGTAGAATTAGACGAACGGGCTGCTGTGCTGGTGGATAGATCGTAGCGTTTCCGTATTTCCTTTACATCAAATCCCCTTTATGAAAAAGAATATCGGGCACAGTTTAAATTTATAAGCTGTTGTGTATCTTATGAAAAATAAAAATACTTAGTAACTCAGTTACTACCGAAGTACAAATCATGAACAAATAAGAACATAAGAAAAGATGTCATGATTCATTAATGATGAGTGAACATGAGATAAGTATTTCATATTCATTGCTTGTTCCTTCATTCGTTCAATAAAAATGACCGAATTAACAGATATAGTGAAAAATACAGTAACTGCTTGGGATAAATGTTGCATCACAATTCATTAACCATGAAGAAACATGAGATCACTTCTTTATATATATTATTCATTATTTATTCCTATAGTACTTTCCACAGTGGTTCCTTCAGTAGTTCGCAAAGGTTTGCAGAATTAACAGATATAGTAACAAATATAGTACTTACTTGAGATACAAGCGTGACCATTAATGATGAACAAACATGAGATCGGTATTGTCACGCCCTGCATCCCTGCACCTCTCCTTCTCTCCCTAGTGCAGGGGTGGGCAATCTTATTCGCAATGGGCCAGTGTGTATGCAAGTTTCGCTGCAACTCCCTAATTAGATGACTAATTAGAGGACTGATTGCCACACCTGTTACTAATTTGTCCTACCATTCGTTTCAGCCCTCATGTGACTCTGTCCAGTTGCCCCTTGTCTGCTCCCTCGTTACTGATGTATAAGAGTGCCTTCTAGTCCTGTGCTCCCTAGTCTGGCCATTGATGTCATGCCCCGCACCCCGCTCCCTACCCTGCTTTGTCCCCTTGTGGTCCGGTTTTTTTCCCTGCTTGTATGGTAGTTTGCTTTAATAAAGCCCCTTTTGGTTTCACTCATGCCTGCCTTTGCCTCCGACCTTTCCTGTGACGTATGTAACTAAGATTTAGCATAACAAGTAACAGCATAACAATACATCATTTGTACCCCATCAAGTAACATTTTACATGTAATATGTAAATTATTTGATGTTAGAATCGATTCCAAAAATATTTTATATTGATCTGTACATCCATAGTTCAGTCCATTATGTTAAAATACTACGGGCAGTAGGGGGACAAGAGTCTTTCAAGGGTGTTAGAAGAGTTGTTGCTTATTAGTTCCCTGGCTTGTGAAGGTGTTAAAAGATCTAACTGCAAAGGGACCATTAAAGTTCAATTTATTCTGATGCCCTGTGTTTCCTGTGTATGTTACTGCATGCATCTACAAGCATTATGAGAGTGGATGACAGAACCTACTTTATTCATTTGTTACCTCCCCTGGGGAACAGTAAATGAGATCTTATGTAATTTGATTAACTATTTGTACTCAATGGAATTTATTTACGTAACAAGAAGGAAAACAAATGCATTCATTACTGGCCTCAGGGATTTGATAAATGTAAAAATGTCCCTTTAATGTTGTTAAATGCTGAATAACATTGTGCAGGAGGAGCACAGCTGGTAACTGACATGGCCTCCAATTACTCATCATTGATATACTTATTAAAGATAATGAAGGATACATTTCCTGTTCTAGCAATAGGAACTTTTAACAAACAGGCAGGGAGAATGGAGCAGTTGTAAGGTTTGCATTTCAAAAGCTTTATGTAGGCTAAGGACAGTGTTCTGTGTCTGGACAGAGCAGAGATGTTTTAAGGGGCAGGTGTTCGACGGTAACCCCAACCCCTGCACGTGTCAGGTTTATAAGATAAGATATATATTATGGATCTTGGGGGAGTTTTTTTTGTGCTGGTTTCCCAACAAAAATGTAAATATTCAGGCATGTATTAAGCAAAATATTAAGCTAGCATGTCACCTCATTGACTGGTTGTTATGAGGTTCATTCTATTAAGCTTGTCATCCGACATAAACAGAACCAAAGTCTGTCAGTGAGGTGGATTAAGATGCAGTGTCCACATCCGTGATGCAGTGAGTGCCCGCATCCGTGATGCAGTGAGTACCCACATCTGTGGTGCAGTGAGTGTCCACGTCCGTGATGCAGTGAGTGCCCGCTTCCGTGATGCAGTGAGTGCCCGCTTCCGTGATGCAGTGAGTGCCCGCTTCCGTGATGCAGTGAGTGTCCGCGTCCGTGATGCAGTGAGTGCCCGCGTCCGTGATGCAGTGAGTGCCCGCGTCCGTGATGCAGTGAGTGCCCGCGTCCGTGATGCAGTGAGTGCCCGTGTCCGTGATGCAGTGAATGCCCGCGTCCGTGATGCAGTCAGTGTCCAACTCCATGATGCAGTCAGGGCTGGTGGAAGGTGAATCTTCCATGCAGGCTGTGGTGCTGCTGAACTTCCCTCGCCAATCACAGATGGCATTTCCTCCTGGTAATTAGCAGAGGTATGGAACACCAGGCCAGGTATCTTTCTGCTGGGTTTCCTGAAGACTCAGAACCAGACCCAAAGACCAGCGACCAAGCGAAGTGGTCTTACATTTCAGTGTTGTACTGCATAAAAGGAAATCCCAAATAGTGCATGAGACAAACAGACACTCCAAGTAAAGTTAAAACAGAACAAATATCACAGGAGCTCCCATCAGACCCTCATTAAAGCTGATGCAAACATAAGTATCTCTACCAAAGCTAGAGACTCAGACCTTTCTATCGAAATACTCCAGGAGATGGCGATTTTTTAATTTATTCACAGAAACATATACAGGCAAAAGATGCAGGTTGTGTCTTGTTAAACATTTGTAAAATAAATTGGAAAGCTGGGAGAGGATCTTAAATGTAGATATCTACGTGAACTGACTCGCACATTTCATTAATTTGCATTCATAGTGCAAAATGCAATACTAATGTGATTTTCAAGGTCCATTCAGGGGACTGGGAAATACATTACCCTATAAATAACTTCTTTATTGTCTGACAGTTTATGAATACAATGATTGTCTTTTTTATCTATTAATTGTCACTGAGGCAAATTGAGTATAGAAATGGTTCTTGATTAGCAATTAGTATAAGTAAACCGAGGTACATTCTGTCATCAGGGCTCCAGCTGTCAAACACCAGCAAAAACACATCTTATGCAGATGTTCTTCCAGTTAAACCAGGCTTAGTATTTTGTTCTTAAGTCTTTTCCTGGAGGCAGTTCATCAATACCAAGGCGGTGGAAAATGCTATACAGTTTGAAGGATCCATCTTTATGTCTGAGAATGTTTGTAGAACTCCGTTGACATGAGGTCGGAGCCTTCTGGAATGAAAATCTGACATAATGGATTTTTGTTTCTTTTTCTGATAATTTCTCTACTAGCAAAAAATAACATAAATACTATTAATTATACTAAAAAAACGGTCAGTTTCAGATCTGAATACCATTTGAGCTTATTGACACTTGCTGACATCTTTATACATAATAATATATTTGAAACAGCTTCGTATCTGAAATAATGGTGTGATAATTCCACAAATGCATAGAGCTGTTCTCATACATACTGACATTCTTAGGGATGATGACTTCTTTGACATTTCAGTAATTTGGGATTTACTGTCAGTTCAGCTGAGCTTCCACTAGAAAGAAAGATTTGACGTGAATCAGTTTAGCAGCTTCAGTCATAGAGGGGAATCACTCTCTTTAAATTATCATCAGACTTTTCCCAAAACGCTGAGCCTCTTTCTCACGTCACAGTGCAGCTCACCTCTGTAAAGAGAAAAACTTCTGAAATTCTGACTGGAAATGGGAATAAAAGTCTTTTAAAAAGTTCTAACAAGGAGGTTGAGGTGACCCCTCAAGTAGGCTGAGCAGTCACCCAGATTTCATGCAGACAGTCCGGCTTTCCTGCCCTCTATCCGGACGGCTGTTGGGTGTCTCCTTGTAGCCCCCTTGTCCTCTTTTTCCCTTCCCCCTACCCACCTTCCCATCAATATCTCCACTCTCCCCCACCCCCAGTCACACAAAAAATGTGAAACTCCCGCGCAGATATACTACAGAAGCCAAGAACATCCACGCTTGCAAATATTTTTTCATGCTGGTCTCTCGAGATGGCAAGATAATTACCATGATAGATATACCATTCTCAGCTATTCTGTTATGTGTATGAAATAACCCCCCCCCCCCGCCCCCATCAACAACTCCTCATGAGTGGTTTCCTTTTTGACCCTCAGTCCTCCTTTTTGGACAAATCTGTCCTCCTTCTTAGAGTCTTCGTAGAGTGGTCACCCTACCCTCAACTTACCTACTCTCTTGGTTAGTGTAGTCAATGACTGTAGCAAACCTGGGACTGTCTGTCATGGGACTGTGTGTCTGTCTGAATCATACTCATGAAGAAATCAAATACTATTAAAGTATCCATAGTGATTTGAGAACTAAGACTATTCCCAAATAGCTAATGAGCTACTTACTAACTGTACACAACAATAACACCTCAATTACATCTCCCTATAATATTTTATCCACTAATCATTGTGCTTCAGTACTTTATTTTACAATTCCACATGAGTATCTTTATTGCATTTGCAAACTATGTACAGATTTTTTTAAAGCCCTGGCAAATCCTTTAGCACAACACATATACATACATAAAACATTAAAATAAACACTCTGAGCCAATATTACATTCTAGAGGAATTTATCCATGTGTTGCTCTCTCTAATAATCCCTTTGATGTTTTTTTCCTTCTTTTATCATTTGCACTGGCTAAGAGCACAGATGTGTGATGTTCAAGTTGTCATCCCCAGAATTTTTTCCCCATAGTGTTTTTTTTTGTGTTTTATCTTCCAGTGCTGCAAACATGCCTCTGAGATAATCCCATTCTTTCTTTCTGGTGGATTTAGTGCCGCGTGGCTCGCAAAGCGTGTTGGCATTGTCAGGTTCTGACAGAGAACTGCCAATTAGAAACTGCCGTGCACGTGTGCCAGTGGGTTATTTGTGTGACCATCTAGCCCAGGGCCACAGTTACTCCAGAGCCGAATCTGCCAGTTGGTCCAAGACTTGACCAATAAGAGGGGAGCTTTTCGTTATTACCATTTCATAACCCCTCTCAGGAATTATATGACCCAGTTCAGATTATTCTCTTTAAGCCATGCGAAGTTCTTTCCATGTCGTCCACATCACAACAGAGTATTTTTGAGCTTAAAGAAAAACATTTGTTCCATAAACTTTGGAATGCTTGTGCTTATAAGCATCTGTGTGAAGTTGGGCAGTTTTGTATCTGGTTGTCTTTCTGTGTTCTGCAGCTTTGCTGTTCTGAAGAGACAGCCATCTTTAACAGGACAAAGAAGACACCGTGGACCTCTGGGAGGAGATGCTGCAGATCTCCATGTTGGTAAAAGAGCTCCCACCTTCACTAGTGCAATCTGGGTAAGAGGGACTGGCACTGATGATGTTTTTGAGTCTGTGGAGGGCGACGATCAGTAGAGTGAGCAGGAAGACCAGCAAACCAAGGAAGACAGAGACATAGATATAGACGTTCTGGGGCCGGCCAGACCAAGGGTCCACTGCTGTGGACACAGAGGTGGGAGCTATATTGAGGAACGTACCATTCTCCGGTGTTGATCCATTGAAGTTCCACACTTGGAGATCCATCTTTGACATTCTCCTGTGGCCAGAATCACTCAATGCAATTCCAGATCAGTTCTTTCTTTTTATGACAATGCCCAAAAAAACTGAAGAATCAAGGTACTGAGGCTGACAAACTTCAGTTTCCAAAATTTGCTGTGGAAGAAAGAAACATTTATTTATTTAGTTACAAAATATAGTTTTATTAATTGTTAACAAATAAAAACTGTGCTGTGAGACCCCTAAACGGTTGTTGGATCTCCCCCTTCCAATGAAAATAAGATGTATGGCAGCAGTGGAGAAAATCCTTAGTAGTTTCTAGTCTTTGGCAAGTTAAGACCCAAAGCTGTGAGCCTCTGGGACATGAGGGTGGGTGCTTGCTTGCATCACACCACGATGGGTATAGATGGAGATCACAGGTGTGACATCACAGGTAGGCTGCATTTAGCTGAGCAATACATGTCACTCTGCTGCTCCTTTAGTATTAGATGTGAAATCATCCCCACTCACAGCACTCTGCTAGAAGCATGGAGGGGGGCCTGTGTAGCTCAGGGGGTTGGGCCTCAAGCCCTTGTACTCATCCGTATCTCTGTCAGGCCCTTGAGCAAGACCCTTAACCTTCTGAAATGCTTCAGGGGTGCCAGATAAGTGGCATCATGCTGCACTCAGACCCTAAACTTCACTCTCAACTGTATGTGTGTGTGTCTCACAGGAGAGCATGGTGGGATGTGTAAAAAGAAGCGGTCCAGTGTATCTGAAATTGCAAGTAAAGCTTCTTTTTAAAATTTCTCTCCTAGATCTTCCACCCAATCCCACCACCACTAAAGAGGCCCAGTATGAATTCGCCAAGGCACGAAGAAAGGTGGTGATGGGAGTTTGCAGATTGGGGGCTTGGAGTTTGAATGGCGACTTGCTGAGTTTTCTTTGTGGTGTTTTCTTTGTGGATCAATCTGAGCCCATCGCACGGAGAGGGTGAACCTGGGCCGCAGTTCGCCACCCGTGAAGCACTTTCGCGATTTTGAGAGCACGATCTCCCGCTCAGGCTGCCGCACCAGGCGGACATGGCCTCAAGGCTGATGGGCCATGGAGGTTCAGGGTGGGGTTATCATTGTTGGGACATCTGGCTAGAGCTCACAGATTGATGTGGACAGAATAGGTCAATCGTAGTTAGGGAGGGTGGAGGTTATTTTAATCACTTCATTATAGAAGTTGAATGCAATCCCAGTCACCCACAATTCACCTGTGCATTGTTTATAAATGCATCATAAATATACATCAGTAGCATGGTTGCTGTGTCACTTTCGTGAACAGAATCATACTGTGAAATGAAACATTCCAAAAGGCGAGATTAATTCCTGTATAAATAAATAGTCAATGGCGGTATTTGTTTCACAGAAGTGCACAAACAAGTTGCTGTTGTGTTACAAACACTCAATGCATGCATCCGATTCGGTGTGAAGAGAGCTATAATCATGGCTAATTATGTTTTTGGTATCTAGGCAACATGCTAATTCCCACGCTTATTCAGTCATTATTTGCCGTAATTTTTTTTTCCCCCAAAAAAAAGAAGGCTGTCCATTAGGAGAGTCCAGGGAGACTGGATGCCCAGCTTAGCAAAGAAAGGTCAAGCTTTGTTTACACTTCTCTCGTGTCCATCGCTCATGAATAATTAATGGTGAGACACCTCTGTAGTGAAATGTCATGACATTCTGGCCTTCGCAAGCCCAGGGCAGCACATGACCACTGGTCTGCATGTGTCACAGAGTGTGGGTGGGTGTCATACCAACTCGGGGGGGGGCGGGGGGTTTAAACACAAAAAGTCAAGGTTGTATATGTGTCTCCCCCACAAGGCTGATGTAATTGCTGCTCCTGGTCTATGAGGAAAAATGAGAGGAGCAGTGGAAAGGTGACCTGAATGAGACAGACAGCCATAACAAACCCCATACCATCAGCCGCTGGACAAGTGTTGAGTGACTCAACGTGACCAGACAAGGTAACCGAACCAAGGTGAATGATTTGACATGTGTCCAGCGGGAAAGATCTGACATTGGTCAAGGAGATGAACCTGATAGAGACCGAGGAAAGTTTGCATTACAAACCACTGGATAAACAACACTTGTTCATGGAGGACAACATTTAATTTGCAGTTAAATGCAATTACTTTGGCTTAAAAGAGGGATGCGTTCTTACAGTACTGTGAAAAGTCTTAGGCAATCAAAGGTGATGTGTAAAGTTATTTATCTCAGTAGTAAGTGTATGTATCTTCGGAACAAAAAAAAAAGATATTTTAACACTAGGATGTACACTAATTAAGAGTAACACAAGAATAACAGGAAATGATTCTATTCTCCAAAAAGTTACTAATATCTTGGATGGCTAGATGAACACCGCTTCAGTTCCCAAACCTCTCCTCAGGGGCACCCCAGCCGTTCCATGTATTTGTTCAATTTCACCACCAGCTCACGTAAATAATTCACTTAATCGAGGTATCATTTAAGTATCAATTAGCCATATGAGGTGCTAGTTGTTGAGTCAAAATATTGATGGGTGTGTTGGTGGATGGCTGCCACAAAGTTATTTTAGGGGAGGTTTTGAAATGACTAAGCTGATACACTTTCACAGACTTAATGTCTTAGTTTTACACCAACAGGAAAAAAAACATTTAAACATCATTGCCTAAAACTTTTGCATTTTATATTTGAGTTTGGAACTGTATGTTTATGTAAATGTACATGGTAGACTAATATGGCCCATCATACTGAACAAACCAGTATAGCCAGCTTCACTGCAGACAAACATACATATACTTCAGATTGTCTGATCCTTCCAAGTGTCAATTTATGTAAAAAAAAAAAAATGCATCCTTTCGTCTGTTTTGGTAAGTTGTAGTTCAGACGACTTTCAAGCATGTGGTTTTCTTTAGTTGAAGGCGCACATGTGAGGATTTATAGCCTTGTTGGGGGCTGTATGTGTCCTCCATTGCATTCTTTTCACGTTTGGGGGATGGCGTTTGGAGAGAGAGAGCGAGAGCGAGAGAGACACGCAAAGGGTACACAGTGGTGACCTGATGGAGAGAGAGGGAGGCTCTTCGGTCAGTCTCTGTGCCTCAGCTGATGCCGTCGTAAGTGAGAGCATCACGGTGTAACTCAGAGCCGCCTCACGCTGTGAACCAAGCAGCCCATAGATCCCCTTAATGAGCTCTTTCCCCATAAACAAAAAAAACATGCAGTTTGCATGCAGTGTTGGATGGGATTTCAGGTGGCAGCTCGGTGGCCCTGGCTGACTCTGAGTTCCTGCTCATTCTCTTTGTAGACTGGCTTATTATCTAGACTGCCTTGCAAATCTCATTGGATGAAAGCCTCTGGTGACCCTAAAAACTAAATGCAAATGCACCACTGCCTCATTAGCAGAAAGAGATTTAAAATCATTAACGTCTACTTCTCATTTTAGGCTCAGCAAATGACACATACAGTAATGGAGATGCAGAGAGAAACTACCAGCATTAACCAGAAAGTACGCATTTAAAGAGTGTTTAACTGGGTTATAATGCAGTTATATACAATTCGCCATGTTAAATTAACACTGACCACTTAGCTGCGTGCCCTTCTGTTCCACACAGAGAAATAATGGATCTAAGGGTCACTCACCTTCGACGGGGGGGGGGTCGTCTACTCTGAGATCTCTCAGAAATGCGTCGTCTTTCCCAGAAGTGCAGTCAGCACTGCATGTGCCTCAGCGAGGGACAGCATTGTTACGGGCAAGGATGTTAACTTAGTTTGAATTACAGAGCAGAGCTGCACAGGAGAGCGGAAGACCAGCGAGGACCCAGTAGCGGATTAACGGCGATCGCTGGCGCGCTGACTCGGTGCGGGAACCTGCCGCCCGGCTCTTTAAGGTCCTCTTTTTCCTCTGCAGTAATTCCCTCTCTCTCCTCCTGTAACCGTGTCTCTCCGGATGACACTGCCAGATGACTCCGTTTTGCGTTAGAAGTGAGCAATGTGCTTGCAGGAAACATGCAGGGATTTACACCCTCCCCCCCACACCACCTCTTCTCC
>JAODLC010000042.1:15441780-15478837 GCA_026781145.1 Hippopotamyrus pictus | reverse complement strand
CCCCCCCCCCCCCCCCCCCCCCCCAATGAAATGTACCATGGAGGACCAGCAAAACAATAAATTGGCACCATTTGACAGCTGCTTTTTGTTGCCAGTTCGCCCCTGCCAAATGGTATCTCTAAATTACCTATAGAGTGTGAGTGTGCACGTGTCTTATAATAGTATACAGTATATAATGCCACCCCATTCAAGATGTACCCACCCTTGTGCTTTATACTGATTGAAACAGGCTCCAGCCCCACCGTAACCGTGACCAGGATAACCAGTTACATGCTGCATCGTTCAGTTGCTTTGACATGTAGCAGATATTGTACACTACACACTGCACACTGCAGCTACTTGCATAGAGCTTATGAGAAAAGACAACATCCACAAAGTTTCTGATGTTCCTGAGGCGCCTGTAACTTACATGAGGTCAGCCACCAACCAATGAAACACTCACACCCTTTGTGAAAAATGCCCTCAAGATCTTTGTATTTCTGAGGTGAGAAATTTTGCTGCTGCAGCTCTGCTGTCCAGGGTTGTCAGTACCAATATATCAAGCTAATCGAATGTCACATGCTCGGCAATGTCCAGTGCATGCAATTTACATCTGCTGACGTCCCTATGTGCGCACAAGGGGACAGGAAATTCTTTCACCCGGCTGGGCGATCTTATCCTTTGGCTCAGGTGACTTTCATCTTGAGATCCATCTGGACAAGAGCCGTTGTGAGGGTGGCTGCTTTTTGTCTGTGAGGAAAAAGTGTGATTTGAAAAAGACAAAGATCTCAAGGCTCCTTGTGTCATATCCTGTACCTGTACGTGGGGGCAGCAGGCTAAATCAAGTGTTGGAAATTCCTCAGCCTTTAATCTGTGTTTGCAAATTGCACCCACCAGTATAGGGGATGCAGATGTTTTCGTGTGTCTATGTATGTGTGTGTGCGTGTGTGTGTGCGTGTGTGTGTGTGTGTGTCAACGGGTATACCTATAAATATCCATTTTTTTCCCTTATGGGGACTGGTTTCCTGGTCTATAACTATATTTTATAAAAATGTATAAAACTCTTATATTTTGCTTGGTTACTTATGGTTATGGTTATGGCAGGGTTGTCATAGTTAGCGTTAGTATTTTTCCCATAGAAGTGTATGACCAGTCCCCATAAGGATAGGCATACCTGACATGTGTGTGCGTGTGTGTGTGTGTGTGTGTTTAGGGGCATGGACTACAGTGTGTCATTTGACAGACATTTTACTGTGCATAGAAAACACCGAGTGACAACACAAATTGTTCAGGCAATTCCAGGAAACCTTTCATTTTCAGACCAAGATAAAAAAACTGCAGGTTTCCATGGAAACCTCATCTGATTGACATCCAGTCCAAAACAGTGGGATCTTGAAGTATTGCACTGTTTTTTGTTTACTTCAACCACATTTGGTGCGTCAATGGTTCTTGTCACATGTCAGGTTTATCAAAGAAAAAACATTTTTCTGTTACTAAAAACTTTAGACTTGTCAGTTGCTTTTTCACTTTGTCTCCAGCGGTCAGGTAGAGGTTTCTTTTTGAAAATGGTATATATACAGAGAAATATGCAAGTTTTCTTTTCAGGTGCTTGAAGATTACCTCAGATTATACTGAGAAGGTTCCAGAAAGTTTAAGCAGCAGGAGCATTGACTAGAGAAGCTGAAGCAATAGAGGGTTGTGTGGGTAAACTGCTTCAACAATCTTCTGTTTCTGCTCATCAAAGCACCGATTGCAGTGTCCTTACTGCCACCAATGTATTCATTCCACATAATTCAGTAGAACTGCCTTGGAAGACTGACCAGGATAAGAAGATGGATGGATGGATAATTCTGGAAAAACACACTGTATGTTTGCTGACCCTTTTCATGCTTTAAGATGTTACTGATGGTGGGAGGACGTTCATGGGCGAATGTCTTTCCAGCTGTATGCTTGTTATTTTTTGTGCAAGGTGTATTTCTGACAAAACCCTTGATCAAATCCAATTTCAGCTTCAGTTTTTTTTTTCATTTGAGATGTTTATTGAATCTTTATATCACTGCTGATGTATGAAATATTTTCTAAGCGTCTAAAAAAATTGAGTTCTGGGGAATGATACATGGACATTGGGTTGACCTGATGTCTGGGTGTCACGTGAAGCCTTTATTTTTTTATATTATTAGATATGTCGCTTCAAATAATCCCGCTGATTGGACCAAATGATGCTACAAGGGGCAGCATGTCCCCTGCAACTCAAGGTCATTTCTAACACCCAGAAACCCCCCGTGACTGAGTGGTGGCCAATTAATTATCACTTTAACCCGGAGTAGTTCCTTCCAGAACACTTTGCTTCTGACAAGCAACCAGAGGGCCAAGCAACTGGAGGAGGCAGGGCCAAGACATTTGATTGATTGGTCCCACCTCCTCTAGTTGCTTGGACCCACCTCCTCTACAATCTGATTGGTTCAGAGAGATAACCAATCTTTTTTTTTGTTCTGCCCTCAAAATATTTTTGTGTAGGTAAAACTCCCACAAGCAGTTAAAAACTCAAAGATACCTGCTCTATTACATTTTTTAAAAAGTGTATAGCTTTGATAAAGCCGCAGAGGAGTTTTCATGGGCACTGCGGTTGCATATTTGATTTGAATAAAAAATGGCTAAAGGCAAAACATGACTTATTTAAGTTGCCCTTGTGGTGCATGGCCTGCCTTCGCAGGAAACCGTGCGGCACATACTCTGGCTCGACTGCTTTCCGACAGGCAATCTTGCAGCGCCGAAGGCTGCTCCACGCATCAATCTGCCCCATTTAAGGCCAAGGTTCCAAAAATGCGCCAGTCAGAGTGAAGTGGCTTAAATTTACTGCACAGAGCGCGGTTACCATTACTGGGAATCCTGACATTCACGAGGAACAGCAGAGAAAACGCCGAGGCGTTCCCAGGCCAGCCGAGAGATATAATCCCTCCAGCGAGTCCTGGGTCTGCCACCTATACAAAAGGTTTAAATTCAATGAATTAAAAAAATGCTGGCTTTATGTTGTGGCACAATGTACACAGGTGTGTGTTTGTGTATTTATGGATTATGTTTATATTACATCATGGGGACCAAATGTTCCCTACCAAGTAATACAGACCTGTTATTTTAATGTTGTGGGAACCATTTTTCAGGTCCCCACAAAGATCTGTGAATGCAATCAAAAAACTAAAAATAGCAAAGGTTATAAGATACAAGATACAAGTACAGGTCTGTGTGTGTGTGTGGGGGGGGGGGGGGGGCAGAGTGGCAGATTCTGTTATTTTCACAGAGTGTGTTAAGTAACAAGATGGTCAACAAATGAGAACTGACCTTAACCTGCTACTAAAAGCCAGAAATCACAGCCAGCTGGGAGACCATCTACCCACACACAGCCTTACTGCCCATCACTGTCAGTACATCCATTTCCTATGTGTCCCACGCATTGCCATTGTCTCCAGAGGCTCCACTTCCTACAGATCCATTTCCACAGTGATGACAGCCGATGTGGCTATTTGTCCCAGTTTTCAATTTGCATGAGTTGTGAGATGTGGTGTCACTCAGGTGAAAAATCCATTCAGTAACTTGTGTCAGCAATCCGCCCATGAATGTAACTGCTACGATATCAGAACTGAGGTCAGGAACCCACAACCTCATACTTGTTAATGGCTACCCCTTTTTTCACATCTAACCCCTGTTTCTGCTGGATTTTCAGCACAAATGGTATGTTTTGCAACCCCTGAAACAAGATGGCACACAGTCCTTCCTGCCCCATCTACCACTTGACTGGCTACACAGTGAGAAATTAATTATTCCTGATTCCACTACGAAACTTCTAGGCTCTATTCTAGACCATATAAAAATGTTTTTTAAAAACAATTAGCGATTTGTTCTGGATTTTCTTATACATTTCATGCCCTCGCTTTGGCAGACTTTATTGTAGAGCTCCCACTTCCTCTAATCTTGTGGAGGTGACATTCCATATTTCTTCAGAGGGCTGAGCCCCCCCTAACCATCAAATTCTGGAATGGCCTCACTGCAAAATACAACAAATGAACGCTTTGTTGCTGTTAAGTGAGCGTAACTTCTGCCTGAGTAACTGGCCACAGTGAGTTCAGTATAGGGGAAGGCTCACATCTACTGGAAGAGAAGCACATCATGGCCAATCAATGGTTCATAAGTTCCTCTAAAAAACTTAAATGATTCTTGGCCCTATTCTAGACCATATAAAATGTTTTTTTTTTTTTGCTGTGCACCATTGCTATGTTTTGGTGAAAAGTAAGATTTTGACTAATTTGGATCCTCTTGTGATTCATAAAAATTACCTGTTATTTTGCTTGTTAGATCATTGGCTCTGGTGTTACAGCCTTATTGAAACTGTTAACCCATTTGAAATGATGGTTTTCATCCTTGCCTGTTATACTGGCTTTTATCCGACTATCTATTTTCTAAATGCTTAACCGCTGAGTTGGGGTTTCAAATCCAAAAAAAGACACGCAGTTACGTTCATTCCATAAATCCATAAAGTTGATAAAATGCTGTGTATTTATAACATGTAAATAAATGCTTGAATTTTGAGGATTTGTATCTATTCAACCCATGTGTTTACATGGAAACATATGCAAATTGACTCATTGATACTAAGCTTGTTCATGCTCTGAGGCATTTTGTTTGCCAATATGAGTCTAAATGCCACATCCATAACACAGATACTTCCCATTTATTTTTGTTTCTGGGTAGCAGTCATGACTTTGATAGGAGCCGGCTGTGTGAGAAGCGCAACAGGACTTAAATAAAGGCGTGTGTCCTATTATTTTTTCCTTGTTTCTGATTTTTAGTACATGCATGTCATTCTGAGCTCAGAGATTGGTGTTTTTCATATTGGGTATTTCATGAAAGTACTCATTGAAATGGCTATCATACATATTTTTGCATAAGAAAATATTTAAAATACATGAGTAATGAGTACCTTCACGAAAAGCTGTTACACACTACCAAAATGTAAGGATGTTGGTTCATGAACTATACGCTACAATTATGGTAGCGACCCCTGGTGGCTATTGGCTAGCTCTACGTCCATGGTTTTCTTGACGGTCTCAATTTCTTTACGTGCTTCTGCAGCTCGCCTTTGTTGAAAAATGAACATTTCATGTGGACTACATTTGGCAGGCTACGTTTTAGTTTTATTCGTTTTCAAGAGGCAGGAACAAAAACCCATTGAGGAGTATCAACATGAAAATATGCGTTCCATTTCAGACTTCGTCTACTCATAAGAATCCCACAGATTTCGCCAGAAAAACATTGACTTTATTCATTAGACCAACAGTTTTATTTAAAAGGGGGAAAACTAGGGAGCAGGAACTTAGTAAACAGTTAAGCTGAGTGCCTCTCTTTTAACAGCATTAGGACGAATATTACGTTTACTCTAGCTGTGAGATTTCTATTTAAAGGTCATGGGAGGTTGGAAATATTTCCATATTTAATTGACTCCGCTTTCTGCATTGTCCGCGGATGTTCACGGTTATTATAGCTTTGTCCGTTGGCATAGAGACCCCGCACGCGACGTTGTTCGTCGGCTCTGATTGGCCGCCCTATGAAGCGGCGCGAGCGATGAATGAATCCGCATCAGCTGAGATCGGAAAGACGGGCGCAGGTGATCCGTACGACAGCGGAGTCAAAGCGGATCCCGGAGGCCCATATATAACGCTAGAGGCGCGCCTTCGTTATCGAGGCGTTTTGAAATTTGCTGATTTTGTAGTTGTGAAGGAGTGCAACTTATCGATCACACACACAAAAAAAAGGCAAGCGCGGTTTTCTTCGAAATTTCCTTATTTGTTCGGTTGTATTGTATTGGTTAGCATTTTTTAAATAGCACATATTTTGAAGCAATCGCAGTTATATTTTAAGGTTCACGAATGTAAGTTTGATTAATGGATCTGAACTGTGAATTGCTGTGGTATGTTTTACTTCTGTAGTTGCTCGTTGGGGAAACATGAATCGTGGTCGCTTCATCACTGCTGCAAGCCGGTATGGCCAGGAGAACATAACTACCCAACGGGGTGAACCCAACAGGATTAACGCTCCTCGTTTGCCATTCACATCAAAAACAAGGGAGAGGACCGTGCTGGGCGTGTTGAATGACAACGAGCTGCATAGTAGATCGTCTGGTCAGGTGTGTCTGCTGCCTGGTTTTTAGCTAAGCAAAAACAACCGTAGTCGCTGGCATTTATTTGGCCTTTTCCTTGTATTCTAGGGCGACCCACAACTGAAGAGAAGGCCAGCTTTTGATGATGCATTCCCTTCAGTTCAGACAACTACTTTACCCGCCTGCCTCTCCAATTCAAGTTTTGACATTTATGTGGATGAGCCCAGTGACATCCTTCCAGTCACCAGCACTTTGGGGGTGGCACAGTCTCCGTTGATAGATGAAGACCATGCTGCTCTGCAGCATAAAGACTTCTGCCTCTTCTTGGACCTTAGTTCAGGTATAGTGTGCCTCAAAAGTCCTTCATGTGGACTTCATTGATCCCAAGGAAAAGCTGTTGTACATGCAGTGATGAGTGGTGCATGGACAAACATGCATATAGTGACAAAGGTGGAAAGATGTAAATGGTGCAATTGAGTACACGTCGTGTTTTTGTGTGGGGTGGTTTTTTTTTTTTTTTTTTTTTTTTAAATGAATAAATTGACAAACTTAATTCTTGCCAATGGACTAAATGTGTGGTTTTGCTCAGGATCCTGTCTGGATGCCTCTATGCGATCTCAGCCAGAAGATGACTTGACATCACAAGATTTCTTTGCGGTTACAGAATATTCCGAGGATATCCATGCATATCTGCGACAAAGTGAAGTGCGTTTCTTCTAAATCAAGGGGGGGGGTGTCACTCAAGTCCTGGGGGGCAGGAGCCCTGTGTAGCTTTTCCCTGTTCCACAACAAGGTTTAGCTCCAGAGCTGTGATAGTTGGTGTTAATGGGGGGGACCCAAAATGTGTAGTGCTCTGGCCCTCCAGGACTGGAGATGGAATGGCGGTGTACTAGACTGCATGCTAGGGGGTGGCTCCCTGCACCCCCCCCCACCCCCATTCCTGGTTTTGAGTGCTGTTTATCTAGGTGAAACACAGACCCAAGACTGGATACATGAAGAAGCAACCAGATATCACCAACTCGATGAGGGTGATCCTGGTGGACTGGCTGGCTGATGTTGGAGAAGAGTACAAGCTCTGTACTGAGACCCTTCATCTGACTGTGAACTACCTGGACCGCTTCCTGTCCTGTATGTCTGTCCATAGAGAGAAACTTCAGCTAGTGGGAGCAGCAGCCATTCTTGTTGCTGCGTAAGTACATGAGCTTGCTTGTCTGGACATGGTGGCCTTCAACTGTATCCTAAATGGTTTCTTCCTTGCAGGAAATATGAAGAGATCTATCCGCCAGATGTGGATGAGCTTGTATATGTAACTGATGACACCTACTCCAAGAAGCAGCTCCTGAGAATGGAACAGCTGCTCCTGAATGTCCTGGCGTTTGACCTGACGGTGCCAACAGCTCACCAGTTCCTAAGGCAGTTCTTCACTGTAGAGTCAGTCTGCAGTAAGACTGAGAACCTTGCCCTGGTAATTGAGATGCTTCCTGCCATGTATAGCGCATCTCGTTTAAGTGCGTTTTTAGATCAGGCGTCGACTTCTTCCATTTCCCCCTAGTATCTAGCTGAACTGAGCCTGCTGGAAGTCGACCCTTTCCTGCAGTACGTCCCCTCAAAGGTCGCTGCTGCAGCCTACAGCCTGGGGAACTACACGATCAACAAGACTCTTTGGGTAAGCTTGAGCTGCTGTAGAGCCACAAAGACTAGTGGCATCTAACACTCCTGTCTCAACAGCCTGACTCTCTACATGCCTTCACTGGCTATACACTGGTGGAACTCTTGCCCTGCTTGAAAGAACTGCACAAGCTGTACCTGGATGCCGGCAGCAGACCCCAACAGGCTGTCCAAGAGAAATATAAGACTTCAAAGTGAGTATTGTTGGCTCCAGTTGTTTCCTGCATAACGAATCAAAGCTGACTTTGGTTTCTCTCTGCAGGTACTGCTGTGTGGCTCTGGTCTCTCCACCGAAGTCTCTCACCCTCCACTGATGCTGCTAGGCTTTTACTTGCAGTAGATCAACCTCAGAGCGCTTACCTCTTCAGATGGGGCTTCAGCTATGAACTGCAGAGGCAAATGTGGGTTTATGAAGTGTTTTTAAACTAATTTTAATCTTCTGTTTATCTCTGATAGTTCCTATAGGAGGCTATCAAGTGAACAATAAAATTTAAGTGACTTGCCCCTTGTAGGGATTGTATCCCTGTCTATGAGTGTCTTCTATAATCATATGGCTATGGGACTGATTCCATACTTGATGGAACAACTTTAGGATACTTCTCTGCCATTTGAGACCTTGTCTTGTGCTGTAATTCATTTTTATGACTGATTAAATGATGCAAGTTACCAAGAGTTTAGTCCAAGGCTGTGTGGTTTTATTTCTCTCTCCCCCCCCCCCCCCCATGCATTGCATGAATGATTGTTAACCACTTCATGTTCTCAACTGCTGCTATTCTGGTGCTGTGATTGGAAGATTGTCAGTCTTAAATGACATGACATTGATACTACCTGCATTATTTTCAAGATGTCTGAAGGGTGCAATGAGTCATACTGAACTATTCCAAATTCTTGTATGCTACACTCAAAGGGTGAACTTGTACCTGGGTCTGTACCCTTGTAATTGTACCTTAAGGTGCCGTAATGGACTTGGAGGAACATCCTAAAAGTACAAACAGCATTAATACACCAATACAGAAATGTTCCTCAGTGTCCATTTCTGTACCTTAAAGTACAACTACCTGCAGCTAAGGTACAATTGGCAGACCCTTGAGGTAAAAGTCCCAATGACAGACGCAAATTTTTATTTTTATTTTTTTTTTTCTCCTGAGTGTAGCCTTACGTGGCTGATTTAACAGAATTGGTTCATAAAACGAACCTTAGCGCAAAATCGTAACGTGAACAACTTCTGCCTCTGTGTTCAATAGTGTTTTGATTCGAAAGTTTATTAAAGGAATTTCCTAACCTCTTTCTACTCCACCCGGGGATTTGTACACAAAGCCCTTGTACCCTTTATAGATTGGTTACTACTCGCCGGCTAGTTAAGCTGGGAGGGTCCGCTTGCGTTGCGCACCATACGTGCATGACGCTTTCTGAAATAATGGGAGGGGGCAGCGCACGACGTTTCTCTCTGCACGGTATTGCTGTTTGGCACTAAGATCATGTGACCGTGCACCCCCTCTAGCAGTTTGCTGTTTTTTTTTTTTTTTTTTTTTTTTTTTTAAATCAGCCATTCACCGTGTAAGACCGAATGATCGTCATTTGGTGTTAATGACTTCGCCAGCAATTGGGGATGTGAGGGTAAGTTCAGGCAATTGCATGCGTATACCATGATTTGATGTTTGGCTAAAGTAGAAAAGTCATTAAAAAAACATTGTCGGGCAATACTATGGCAATTTAAAAAGATTATTTGAATGGCGTACTTGTCGGTCATGCAACATCGTCATGCATGGGGCAAGAGTAATTAAATTGAGGTTTTGTGGTTCGTAGGTAAGTTTAATGAGATTATGAATCGAACCTGCTTCTGGGTATTTAAAAAAATGACGTCAATTAGAGCGACACTCGCCGTAAATACTCATGTTTGTTGTGGCTTGCAGCCATTCAAGGCGATGTTTGTTTATATGAGGAAAGTAAATCTTCGGTCTGTTTGGGATTTTTTAAACAATATAGTTACGTAATTTATGCTTTAAATAGGAACTTGAAGGCCCCCATTCTTATGTTGCAAATTCTTGACTCAGAAGATACATTTTTTTTTCTTATTCACTGTTTGACGTTTTAATCGTTCCATTGAATTTTCCAGGGGTATTAAGTGATTGCAAATTATCTCATACCTCCAACCCTCCCAGAATGGAGAACACAGAGCCCCATACTGATTCGGACAGGGTGCTGGCGATAAGGAAGGTTTTTGAGAAGGCCTGCAAGTTCCAAAGTGAGGCTGTGAAGCAGAGTGACGTTTTGCAGTGTGCCAAAGCACCAGAGCTCCAGGAGAGAGGGACACGGGGATTGGGAGGGCCTTGTGTAGGAGCGGAGTGTAAAGGCCCTGTTGAGCACTCTGCTCGACAGATGCAGAACAAGACGAAGGCATCTTTGAACAGCCTTTCTACCCGCCTGGCTGTACTGAAGTCTATGACATCTCCCTCCAAACTGTCCTCGAAGGAGGGAGCTACAGGAGGGGCTGCAAGGGAACCACCAGCTCACACCCCCCAGGCCATGGATGAGGACCTCACCATTACCTGTGGAAACAAGGAGGGTCAGCAGACTCTAGTTGGAAATACGGACCTTGATTCACCTGCCTTCACGCGGTCTCTGGTCCGAGATGGTCAGGAACTCCTCTTCATCCCAAAGGGGGTACAGATATACTTCGTCACTCCCGATGGGGAGGTCAGTGCCCCTTCTTGCCCAGGTCACCTACGCATCATTCGGCGTACCAAGCAGGTCTCAGATGCTGCCTCCAGAGGTTCACCATCCATCCTGCAGGTACGTGATGAAGGTGTTTATGGCTTGACATGATACTGATCTTCAAATATGTTTTGACATATATGTCATTTCCAGTTTTAATACAATACAGTCCACTCTTTTTTTTTTTTTTTTGCATCCTGAGAGTTTCTCCAGCATTTTCTATTCCCATATAATTCATCATCTGCACATCCGGCCATCGACCTGAGGAGCTATTGAGTCAGGTCATGTTGTCGTCTTTGGCCGGACTTTGATCCACACCTCATTGCATCAGCAGTCTCAGGAGTCACCTGTGGGCTGATATTGTGTTCTTCCCATCATCTCCGCGAGATGGGATGGAGTGGATGGGCGAACCAGGGCAGATCCTCTCCAGAACATTGATTTGAGCGCGCTCTGTCTCTAAGGGTCGCAATACCATATTCTTTTGGATTGCAGGCTATGTTGGTGTTTTCAAATAAGACACCCCCGCCACCACTGACAACTCGGCTGACCTGATAGTTTCACAACATCTCTAGGAGAAATCTTTTTCCTATGATGGACTTTTCTTATCTCCCTGACGACATAGTGTCAGGAGGTAGGAAAGTCCAGAGTCCTACACCATTCTTTCATTCTGTTTTTATTGATGGTGCCCCATTTGCTTGCTGACCAGTTACAGTAATATATTTGGGCTTGACATTTTCTGTCGTCGTTTTGCCTGTATAACAGTGGGGTGGCGTATTGGAAGGGGATATTGTCCCGGCTGCCAGTACTTTTATTTTCCTATTGCAACAGTGGAAAGCCTTCTGGGATTGCGGGGAGCAGGGAGATGGGATTTGATGCGCTTTCTTCTTTACATGATTAATGCACTTTCACTCCACAAATACATGGCTTGGGTGACTATAAAGTTATCTTCAAGGCCTCATTTAAGAGGTGCAATCAAAACACATTTGATAAAACAGCAGTTTTATTTCTAATGAAAAACACTATACAGGACAAACAATTCATTTAGGTAGAATATCTTTTATATAAAAATAATTGGCCTTAATTCAGCTTCTGGTTTAAAGGCTTTAAATTGTATTGTAGAGAGGGATTTCAAAAAAGGTAAATCTACAGCACTGTGGAAGGTCACAAAGGGGGAAACCGTCACCACAGGGTTTGAGGTTTGAGATCTGTGACGTTTGTCTGTCGCCTTGTCAAAATCCAGAGCTTAGTGGCTGGAGATGGATTCTGGGACTTCTGGGACCGTATAATCGAGCTGGACAAATTAACAGGTTACACTCAGCATTGCTGTTGGGTCTTATTTTTCCTGTTTTATTATTATTATTATTATTATTATTATTATTCTTTGAAATGTAGGAGCTCTGGTGTGGATTTCTCTCTGGCGCTGTAATTCGGACGCTGCCTGTTCCGGCACTTTGAGACCTTAATTTGCTGACACGGAGGATGCGGCTGATGACACTGTCATTCTGTTGTGCTCGCTAGGCTCTGCCCCTCAGCACCATGCTGCACATTCCCTGTCCCATCCCGATGAATCGGCCCCCGGGCGCCAGTGCTCTTGCGACAGTTGGTGTTTTGTTGGCAACTGTAGCCAGAGACTAATTTGGCAGTTTGGACGCGCTGTGCCAGCGGGCACCATGCCCGGCTGCTTTTAGGTCCCTTTAACTTCATGGTGTTACTGGCTGACAGGGGATGACCCACCGGCCGGCCCGTCTGAACAAACCACCAAAGCACAGCATTTTTGTTTCCAAAGCTGTACAAAGTCTTAGTTGGCAAGAAAAGTTTAGTGCATAAATAAAAGGAGCCAATTCAGGACAGAAACCTTCGAAAAGAGGCGAAAGTGAGACATGGGCTTTTATTGTCATTAGTCCAACCTACAACTGTAATGCTGATTGGCTGGATGAAAAATAATGCATCTCTATGCAGTGATGTAGCTAGGGCCCGTTCTGCCTTTTCAGGGGCCCTAAGCAAAGCTTTACTTGGGAGGCCCTCCTACCAAGATGTATGATCATTTGACTTTCACCACAACGCAGGTAATTTAGGGGCCCTAGACAACTACCTATTCTACCTATAGCTGGAGTTGAGCATTTGTGTAATACAGTGGTACCTCGGTTCTCGAACTTAATCCGTTCCGGACTCCGGATCGAATCTTAAAAAGTTCGAGTTCCAATCGAATTTTTCCCATAAGAAATAATGGAAAACCAATTAATTGGTTCCCAATATCTCAATATTGTTTTCCCATAAAGTAATAACAAATAAACAGTTCCAAGTCAGAGCCAAATGTCCTCAATGTCACACGGGCAATTTATTTACAGACAGCTGCACATATACCTGGAAAAAATGGCTCAAAAATGTCAATTTGTCCTACCTTACTGCCTTTCGACAGATATATCTATCGATCGGTGCTACCTTACCGAAAATGTTATTGTCATTTTTATGGCCTGAAACTGAAAGCAGATAATCCAAAAAATAAATACGTAACTTGTCTAAAAAACACGAATTAATGTAATGTAAGCAGGCATTGCGAGTGTGAAATACCTTATAAGATTAAGTGTTAAAACATGTCAGGTAATTCCACATACAGCATAGTAAATCAGCGTGATGCAGACAGTAAAGTGTAATCAGTGTATTTAATAAAATGTTTAAAATGTATGAACATTGAAAATGCAGAAATAAGCCATAACTCCAACGCAAGGTAGGATAGATCCATGGGTGGTTCTTCAAGCACGAGAAAAGGGGCTTGATTTCATTGTGCGCATGCGCAGTACCCAAAGGTAGGATGTTTCCATAGATTAGGATGAAATGTTAGAACACCGGCATATATTATTTTATCAACCAGGGGGGTATTTCACTAAGCAGGATTTCTTGCTTAGCTGGATAACTTGTTGGATTTATGGTAATCTGGGCTAAATGGACTATATTCGTCCACTTAAATGTAGCTCAGACAAAGCGGATAAATCTGACAAGTTATGTGGCTAAACAAGAAATCCAGCTCTTCTTCGCTAGCTTGCCTCATGTCTGTGTCTTTCTCCATGTTGTTGCTGCATGCAGGACTTGTGAGTGGGAGGGGTGGGTTGTGTTCGGAGAGAGATAGGGGCAGGGCAGGGCGCAGTTTTTAATCATGATTAATCGCGATTAATTCATTGCGATTTTTTTTTTTTTTTTTTTTTTTTTAATTGATTGACAGCCCTAATTTTTTTTTTGTGACTATCTGGGACCCCTTGTGCCAACCTGGCCCTAGGCAGTTGTTTAGTTTTCTTGCGCTTGGATCCGGCACTTTCTTCCAGCTCTGTCTATGTACTGGTGTGTACCTGGCGCCTGTGATGAACTGGCCTTCCATTAAAAATATACCTTTGCATCTATCGGCTGGGATGGGCTCAGGATTATTTCAAACATGACTGGATAATGAATGGATATTGGGATTCATGTAAACGCAGCCAAGTAATATGTGAAATGTAAATGTATTTTTATAGGTGTGTGACTGGATTTACGACGTGTCTGTAGACACCCCCGTTCTGCAGTGCAGTTCTGGCTTGTTCATGTTCCCGGACACATCGACTGTCACTCCGGGGTCTTACGTGGGTGTGGTGCTGTCCTCGGAGTTGCCTGACTCAGACCGCAAGATGCTTCGGGACCAACTTTCACAACTGACGGACCTAAGAGTCCAGGTCAGTGAGAGGTATGGGGGGGTAGAACTTGTTTGCAAAACTAGGTCATTCTCAGCCACCTCTGGGGTTGAATGAATCCAGTATCCAGGGTAGAGATCACAGGTTTCATTAAGCCCTCATCTAGATCTGTTAGTTACCTGTAATTTTTGTGGTTATGATCATTTTTTTTTTTTATCGTGTCATTAGGCTCTGGCCTTTGAGGGACATTGAGAAGTATTAAGGAAGAAGGCTATTTATAAGATTAAGACTGCTTTTAGCTGAGCAGTGAGCACCTTGATGCTGAATGGAGTCCAAACTTGGCCACTTTAGTCAAATGAAATGGCATTGTGACGTCCGTAGTATGGACTATCGCTATTACAGCTTCAGTCAACAAACAGCTTCGGTCCATGAGCAGTGAAGTTCTTCCCTTATTCCTGCTGGAACAAACAGAAGATTTCAATTTAATATGACAAATGTATGGAGTCTGTAAACTTACAAGTTAACTAGCATCGTTTTTTTCTCTCAAAATTTGATTTCTTTTGCATATGATACAGTTCCTGCAGGTGAACATGTGCTTTGGAGTTACATACCATACAGATGTTTGTAATCTTTGCACATAGGTGCTCTGCCATACATTAATTCAGCCCATACCTAATTATATGGCTGGATAGTGCACTGAAACAGTTCAGGTTGAGTCGCTTTGTGCAAGGGAACTGGAACAGGATTCCTGCTCAGACACAAGCATGTTACCTTCAGGCACCAGACCTGGAGAAGGCTGTGGGTGTGCAGGAGGAGGAGGAGGAGGAGGAGAAGACACTGCCAGAGTGGAGTGAGAAGGTGTCCCATGGCATTCTGACAGGTGACCATGCACCCCACCCCCAGATCTGCATGCTCCCTTCAGGAAGACCCTGCAAACCAGAATCTAATCTTCTTGGGTATCTTTGGTTTTGTATCTGCAAAGGAGCTTCATGGCTGAGCTGGGGATTGGTAAAAGGAGCAGAGTACACAGAGAAGGCCATCCACAAGGGGGCGTCCAAGCTGAGGGAGCATATCACCCCAGAGGACGCTCCTGCCAGTGTGGCCAGAGGCTTCCAGGTTGCCAAGCAGGCCACGGGGGGTGCTGTCAAAGTGAGCCAGTACTTAGGTGAGAAGCAATTGCTGCAGCCCTGGATGGGTGTGTGGGTAGTTGTTAATAATTCTGTGAAATGACTACCTTTACTTATTTGATTATGTAATGCTTTGATTATAATGGGTCATTATGATACAGTTTATTCACTGGGGTACTGCAGAGTGGACATAACCAGTGACGGAAACTATTTTATTGCTACGGCTGTTGTTGATGATGACTCCACATATCTGCAACGTAGGCTGAAATTGCAGAGCGAGAACATAAACCTCCAGTCTCTCTTGTGTGGAGAATCGCCACGAAGACGTCTCTGTCTGACGATCTCATCCCTCTGTCCTTCCCTTGAACTTGGATGGCTGCTCGAAGGCATTTTCTGCCTCTTTAAATTTCTGCTGTGGATTTGTGCAGTGAGCTCTTTGGGGTTTGCGTCCAGGTTCCCTGTATACAGCGTTACTAAATCCCTCTTCTGGGCTTGTAATGAATCTCCACTGCTCATTTTCAATGTGGACTAAGCACCTTCCTTGTCGTTGTAGATATATAATTTTTAAACGGAAAAACTGTTTAGCGTCTGATGTTACTGCAGTGGGTGAGACTTAGTGATGTCACAGCTGCCCATGTGCCATTGCAGTGGGCGGGGTCTGTACAGTGGCCAGCTGCATGGGCAGGGAGCTGGCACCACATGTTAAGAAGCACGGCAGCAAGCTGGTGCCAGGATCCCTGAAGAGCGGGAACGGGCACGCCAACGTCGACGGCGCCATGAAGGTGGCTGCCAGCGGGATGCAAGGTATGGAGAAGAATTCCAAGCAAAACATCAGCCATTTCCAGGATAATCAGACCGTGAGCCGGAAGGCAATAAACTGTAGTTCTACCATCAAGTTTAATTCAAAGTCTTATTGTCATATGTGCCATATAGTGAAATTCTCCCTTGGATGTGAATCAACTGATTCATAACAATAGGCGTACAGAGAACAGTGAATGAGATTGAACAATGAACGCGTATAACCTTGTATTATGTGCAAGATGAACACGTGAAAAGAAAATGGCATGGGACTGCAGCAGTAGATCGTTAACTTTGTCGTTTGGTAGCATAATTATATGCAAAAACATAATTAAGTGCAAACACTGCTGTTTAAATAGTCTAATATTTACATGAATTTTAGCAGATGCTTTTGTCTAAAATGATGCTGAATCTCGGGCATACAGCTGTCAAGGTGCCAACTTGGGTATAAGCGGCAGTCGGCTGAGCAGTAAACGGTGACGAGCGCAGGACCGGCGATGCCCTGAGCTGCCTTCACCACGTCACGCGGTCCCTCGTGGCCTTGTGCGACTGCCATGCCAGCATGCTATGTGCCCCATTAGGACAGAGCTCATGGTGCGCCTGTAGAGGTTTCTGGGGATTGTTGCTCACATTCATGCCTTCCTTAGAGGCCTGAGGTAGCACGGCTGCTGATGAGCCGTCTACACGGCGGCTGTGGTGAGCTGTGACCGCTTACGGTTGACTCTGGGAGCCACTCCGAGGGATTTAAAGCTGCAGTCCTTCAGTGTAGATGGGATGGTTACCTGCCTGCTGTTGAAGCTGTTGACCAGCTCCTAAGTCTTGTTGACATTCAGAGAGAGCTTGTTGTCTGGATGCTGCTTTGGGGAACTTCACCTCGTCCTGATAGGCAGTCTCATTGATGATTGGGTATATGATAGTGCTGCCAGTGAGTTTGATGATGGAGTTGCGTCTGGTCACACAACCGTGCGTACAAGGAAAACGGAAGGGGGCTCGGCACGTTGCCCTGGGGAGTACCGGTGTTAAAGATCAGGGTGTAAGAGGTTTTCCTCCCTACATGCATGTGTTAGGGTCTGCAGTTGAGGATGGGTTGGATCTAGATGCAGTGCGTGGTCCTTCAAGTGCAGGAGCTTGGCGATCAGTCTGAATGGGATGGTAAATGCCGTGCTGCGTTGCGTAAACAATACCCTCGCATTATTTCTATTATGCAAGTGGACTATAGTAGTGTAGAGTGCAAGGAATAGGTCCTCAGAGGACCAATTGTGGCAGAAGGCAAACTGGATGCAGCCAGCGATGATGCCCTTAATGTGCCCCAGCACCAGCCTTGTAAAGCACTGCATTGCAGTGGGAATAAGTGCCACTTAGCAGTCATCATTAAGGCATGCACTGTGTTTTTGGAACGGGGGAAATGATGGTGTTTTTGCCCTAGGATTTACAGAGATGATTTTACAGACTCCTTGGTCCATTTCTCTCGTGCACCAAACGAGCTTGATGGGCCGAATGGCCTCCTCTCGTTTGTAAATTTCTTGTTTTTACACCTTCGGTGTCTTGTCTGTGTGTTTGTTTTTTTAAACGAGCCAATAATGCGACTCCCGCAGGACTTGCAACCGTGTGGTCCGGACTGGAACTGGCATCGACGAATATTGGCAAGAGTGTGGCATCAGAGACCGTCTCCACCGTGAAGCATAAGTATGTATTTACTCTCTCCAAGGGTGCCCTAATAACGGGTTATGTTTTTCTGTTTTTATGTACTTTTCCACTTGAGGAATAGTTGCTTGTGGTATAATTGCTTATTTACCTTGTGGATTATTGAAGTTTTTTCTACTATTGAAGGAAAATAATCAGGTTCTTTTTTCCTTTTCAGGTTTAGAGGTATAGAAAACATACTAGACCCTCCTTCTAACACCAAACCTGTAAAGGATTAATAGGTGCCTTAGGGATTTGTTGGGTCTCTTTCCTGTCTGGGTGAGGTGGTGGGGGGGGGCACCTTCTGTTAATAAACTTCATAACTGCTTTCGTGTGCCTCCTCTTTCCTTTCCATACTAGTAGACACTTGCTGCTCTTGCTCATTTTTAACTTTTATCTCAGTTCAGATGAAATGTGATTTTTTTTTTTTCCCCCTGAAATTTATTGGTAAACCCAAAACCATCAAGGCCGCCCTGATGCCTATGCACCAGTGCTGTACACTTGCTCTTCAACTCAGTGGTCCTTCCTCATTTAGGTCTCTCCCTTCCTGGTTGCCTTATGTGTCATATTTAACTCTTTGCAGTTCAGGCTTGGGATGGGGGCCAGCCAGGACATTGACAGCACAGTCAGTGGAGGTGCTGCTGCTGTCAGTTTTGATTGATCAGCTGGATTTTGAGACTTTTATTTTAAAAAACTGCAGGTTTAACAGGAGGCCTGTGCCCTTGTAGGAAACCCTGAGCACCAGAAAAAAGGTTTTTTCTTCGTGCCTTGTATTGTTTCATGCGTGTTTATGTATTACATATTTTATATGACCTTTAGTGTACTGTATAATTCCCATATTTGAAGGGGAGGAGTGCAACTAGCCTTAAATTCCATCTCATAATACTTTACCGAGTAAGCTGAAAGAAAGTCCAGACTAGCAAACCACCTATCCATCCATCCTCTGTCTGATCCTGGTCTGGGAAGCTGGTTTAACAGACCAGTGGAGGGAAAATGAGGGACCATATTTCCAGAGATACTCTGCAATGTCAGCTGCTGCCCAAAATGTTTAAATGGTCAAACAATGCTGCCCTCCTGTGTCGTTTTCTCACCTGGGCTAGTAGAAAGTTTCAAGGTTTAACAATACAAGCCTATTGTTTTGTGTACATCATGACACATTCCTTTAATGTCATGTGATATTCAATATACTCATATTGATATGAAAACAGTCAAAACCTGGAGGGAGCTTGATAAAAATCGACAGAGAAGATGGAAGCAAATGAGTTTTATTTGTGTAAGCAATGACACTTAAAGGTTCAGTAGATGGTTGCCACACCTAATCATCGCTAGACGCTTCAGTCTTGACTGGGTCTGCAAAGCATCATAAACAGTTTGAGTACACACAGCGTTGTTGGTAAATGTACATTTAAGCTGGACCACAACTTAATGAACTAACAGAACCAAGCGTTATGTCTTTCTTTATTCTGTTTGCCATTTCATTGCTCGTCAATGAATACTACTCGGTATGCTGAGGGACATACAAGCATATACCTCATTAAAGGACTTGTTAAGATCGCCGAGGGCTTGATTGTGCTCGGTCAGCTTCTTCTGATGTTCTTCAAGTTTGCTTGCTTCTTGTGTGAGTTGCTCTTTGACAGACACGATGCAAGAAATTATACATGCAAACACCAAATCGTTTTAAACTGCTTTTGTCTAGGAAAACAATACGAGTTATAAAAGCTGTACGTTATAGCGCTCCACACCATACTCGACACAAATATATGTTGCACGCCTTTGTCTAAGTACAGCCATAAAGATAGTTCGTGCATAATCGAGTTTTGTAGGTAAATATCACCACCTAGTGTCACAATACCGCTATGCACACTTACTGACGTCTGAAAGATTGAAGTTACAGAAACCCCGTTTTTATGGACGGCAAATTATAGGCTGACATTAAAGAGGTTGCCAACTTTGATCAGCTGGCTGGCGTGAGATTCTCAACTAGAGACAAGTCTGCGCACACATGCACACGCGTTTACATGTATGTAACACTTATATTACATTGTAAATAGTTTTTAGGGTTAGCAAACTTCCCTAACGCTTCTGATGTTGCTAATATTAGGTTTTCAAACGGAATAATATAGATTTGCCGTTAGATATCTTGCGTAAGAGTCTGAAATCGTATCACACCAGATGCGGAAGAGTTGGCAACCCAGGCTGCAACGGAGCATTTTACTAAACATGCTTAACATGCTACCTCATCCATATGAGGATTGAGTCACTAGCTACATCGATATGTACGTCCAACATTTATTTAAACGTACTTGGACTGCACCGTAAAATATTATTACAGTTTCCAGTTGCTAAATACTGAGAATTGCACTTTGACCATTGGTTATATCGCCTAGCAACCTAAGGTCGTTTTTATAGGTTACTTCTTGCTTTTCATACCTAGTAATTCTGTTATTGTCTTATATCCATGTCTGGTCTCTTCGGTCATTAAATCCATTGCTTTTGTCGTCTTTCTAAGCCCTGAAGTTTCAGTCCCCTCCTGCCAGAATTGCACGCGGTTCTTTTCAAAGCGCAGACACTCACCCCGACAACTTCCGAGTACATAGCGGAAGTTCACGAGTGTCCAACCCGCCTGAATCGGAGGGTGGAAGCATGAATTGCTGTTGTTCAAGATAGTATAATTAAATAAAGCCGATTTTGTTTTCTATTGACAGCCGTTGATACTGCTCACACTGCTGTTGAACGAAATGTGTTTGTGGAGGAGCAAGGGTGGAAGGCAGATTAACTCTGTTGTGTGTGTTTTTTTTGTTCGTTTTATTTTATTTATTTTTTTCTCTCGTCTTCAGTGTTCCTGTACCTAAATCTGGGGCTGACCTCCATTCATCTTTATTGCTGCCTGCCAGTAGTGAGTTCGTGTTTGGTTAGCTTTATTTAAGTTTTTAAAAGTGATATAATTACTTGGTTGTCATAACCAATGAATTTAGCTAATATTGTCTGGCCTCCCACTAATTACAGCGAGGAATTTGATTCCAGTAGATATCATTGTTGGTTTGTTGCTTTGGAGTGTTTACAACAGAGGTGTAATCTCCAGAGCAGTAAAAAAAGTAAAAGGAAGATTTATATCAACGATGATCGACTTATGTCCGGCACGAGCCATTTCATTACCCTCGAACCCATTATAACCAAAATTTCAATGCAAAGAAAACACCCGCGTGGCTTCTGCTGTATGACGAATCAGTTATGTATACAATATTGCACTATATTTTTATTTTTATAAAAGTATAGTAATAATATTTTTTATTATTTTCATATTAGCCATGTTTTCCAAATGACTAATGAAAAGCTGGAAACAATGTAAAAGGCAAGGAAAATGCAGGTGTGGCTGAAAACCTATCACATGTCACCGGGGCAGGAGAATGATAAAGGCGATATATGTATACATTACTGGTTTATAAACCCAGTGGGGACAGAAGGGATGTGAACTGGGCTCATGTTGCCTGCCTTTTAATCCCTATGCATTGTCAGGACCCTCCAAGGCACCTTCTCACCCAGCTAAACGGCAAAAATAGCAGCATGTAGAACCAGCTGACAAAGAGCGACTGACTGGGAGGCTGATATTGTCACCCACTTTGTTTACATCTTAATGGGAGCAGAACATCATGCCCTATATCTTATTTCCTCTCCCCAACCCCTATTGCACCGGGTCACTTACCCCAGATGCACCATAAAAAAAAGGTTAGACAAAGGTAATACGTTTTATAATACAACACAAACGTGGTTGATTTTCCCGGCAGCTCGTGACTGTCCCACAGCTGAACGTGAAGCAGCAGATTTGAATGAGAGTTGGGGGGAAAGCAGACAGTTATAGGTTTGTAGAGGGATTGTTTATTTATTTGTTTCTTTTTCATTTTTAAATTTGAGATGTTAACGCTAGATACAGACAGTGAGTATTTAGCCTTATAGGTGGTTGATGGTAGCTAGTATGGAAACAAGGATTATCTCGAAGGTTCTTCAGGAGGCCTTGTGAGATTCTGGACATTGTGTAGAAGAAGTAGACCTTCTACTTAGAACTTACCAGTTTAGTTTTCTCTCAATAACAGCATTACAATGTTTCTTCAATGGTGAGAACGTTGTGGGTTTTGTGGTGTCAGATGTTGGCCTTGCTTGGATAACTGTATGTGCTGTAAGTGCTTGTTCAGTCGGTGTGAATGAAGGTTCCTCAGACCTTAAACAGTAAAGGCCTCTATATGATTAATCTTCTGGCCATGGGATTCGAACTAGCAACCTTCCAGACATCCAATAATCCAAACCCATGGAGTTACACATCACCCCCGCCAAGGACGATGGCACACTTATGTAACAGATTAGCCATTTTCGCCCCCCCCCCCCCCCCCTCAGGCCCCTATGTCATGTAAAGCTGTTTTAGTCACACTCTGGCTGGGAATACAAGATATGTTAGACTGCATATGGATGTGCGAGGAAATTAATTTTACGTTCCATAAAATAAAAATAAAGCATGTGATATTTTTGACATTACTTTCTGCTATATTTTTATTTTTGATATTCGTCTTCAGATTTATGCACATTAAAATTTTACTCTGTGTACATCACTTTAAACGAGTTTCCCCTAAGCCACAAAACAACAAACCACACCTTAAAAAAACATCCCTCTGCGTTCGGTTTCACGCAGTAGCGTTTTTTAAAATCTGAAATATGTCTTTATTTCTAGTCTTTCCTCCTAAGTGACCATAGACTGAGAAATGAGTAGGTGGTTGATTCTGTTTGCAGGGAACAGGGCTGAGGACAAAGTCTAAAGCAGATCGGCTACCAAAGTGAAAACACTGAAGGAAATAAATCATTTTCTCTTTTATGTTCCATATGCGGGGGAGGTGGGAAGGAGAGGTCATTTATATAGCGTATTATATTTTGGTCATTTCAGCCCTTATCTGTGGCTCTGACACACTGCGTCTGTTTCACCACAGGGTGGATCATGAGCTTAACTGTACTCCTAACATCTTATTATAAGAAAAAGGAAAAATGTGGCACTTACTATTGTGTAATGAAGTGACAAATTACATGGGCTCATTTTGGCTGTGTAATTTATGTATTAAAAAATTTTAAATTTAAATATCCTAATCCAAAATCTGATTACAAATGAGGGACTGTCAAAATCATTGCTTTAAGGTACATTTGTGCAATGTCTGTCATTCATGACTTTGCAGTGAGTTTCATAACTAAGTTACCCAGTAAGTATTAAACACTGGCTCAGAGGCTGCAAATCAATCTATTGCTAAGCAGTGGCAACAGGTAGATGCCAGACTATCGCTGCCTTGTAACTGTGGCGAATTAATTTTAATCCTGGTCTCCCCCCTGCAGTGAAGGATGTTATGCTTCATCAGATTTTAATTGCATGTATCAGTGCAACGGGATGCTGTTGTGTGCTGTGCAGAAATAAAAATCATGTCACACTTGGTGGTGCTTGGTAATCGATCACGCAAATTGGATTTGCTGTCTAGGCAAAGTGCCAGGTCTCCTCAGGGTCTATATCTTGCTCCTCTGAGCTTTTGCCAGCATTCAACTGCAGAAGAAAATACTTCAGTATGTGTTCAGGATACTCTGAATATTCTCGGTTAGAAGCTTACTGTGGCATTACTTGAAGATTCACACCGCAAGCATGTAGCTCTGCAGTAAAATAACGGGTCTTCCTTCCCCACCCAATTTTTTTTTGTTACCAATCAGGCAGGTACCTAGGTAGTAAAATTACGAGTTTACACTCCCCTAGAGATAAGCTTCAGGTCTCTAATTGGCAACTCCCCCCATAATATTGAGGGGACACCCCCTGACCAACTTTATTTGGTTGTTCGCTTATATGATTGTTTGTGTTTGTTTGTTTGTTTACCCAATCAGCAAAAGGTCGGACCCCCCCTGACAAAATGTATTTATGGCAATGAGGCCAATCAACTGGGATGAACCTGTCAGTGGGGTTGCTGGACCCCCTAGGAATTTTATTCTATCAGGTTATATCAAGACTCAGACAGTGAAACTGGAAGACTGTGGGGTCCGAAAACCTGGAGGGGAGAAGTTATTACTTAGCTGGTATGTAGCACTAATTGTCACGTCGGGCGGACGAGCGAGCTGGGAAGCAGGCGAGTGGAGACAGCAGTACGGGTAAACGGGGTTTTAATGTTGGACACAGAGCAGACTTCCACTAACGAGTAACATTACAATGCCGAATCTGGCAGACAGGGGAAAACGCGGACTAATATACAAGAGACAGGTTGGAATTAACTAGACACAGGTAGGAACAATCAGGAGGTAATGAGGGGGCGTGGCACACACGAGGAATGGACGGAGCTGGGCGTGACACTAATTATGAGAAAATAAGAAAATACACAAGAACACACAAAATGTGGGTTGGATGTTGATCATTACAGGCACACATAACGCCATTGCCATTATCATTCAGGCTATTTTAGCACAAAAGGAGGCCCAGATATTTAATTCTAGTGACTGAACCTGCTGATATCAATTGAAGGAACAGGAAGCGATGTCAAAAACATCGTTTTTATACTTCTTGTGTAACATACAGTGCGTTCATTCTGTAGGTCCAGTCTGGCAGATATTTCTGTTTAAGTACCAGATGGTTCTAGTTTTGCCCAGTATCTAGACACATGATAAATCTATGCTGCTGTTGGGAACTGAGACTGATCATTATGTCTCAGAAATTTATGGCCATTAAATGTTGTCTTACTTTCATCTTACTTTCATCACAGAGCCTGCTGCTCTCCCAAAAGCCTCCCATAACTGTCCTATGCGAATTCCTCAGGAATCTTTATATAATCAACACACTCTCACTGCTATTCTTTAGATTTTTTTTTGTTTAGCAACGCTGTTTTGAAGCCCTGCAGAGCCCAGCTGTGAATGTATCCCTCTGCTGGCCACAAGCTGTAAATACAGTTTCACTTCTCTAGCACCAACCCACGTAGCCCAAAATGTTTCATGATTTTATTCTCTCCCTCTTTTATATATTCCGTAAACTCAATCGACAATTGTGCAACAATTAAAGCTTTTTCATGTTTGCGTTCTTTTGCGAGTTTCACAGGATTTTTGAACACGTTGCATGTTTATTTTGACCCTTAAATTCACTTTGCTATTTACTAATTTCTCTATCTATGAAGACATGGGACAATTTAGCCTATTATCCTGCAAACTGGTAATTCTGCTATGACGGTTTTTTCCAAACTGTGAACCTATGAGTTATCAGGAGTGATCAAATTGCCAGCAATTTTTACCGAGTGCCCCATTAGATAACAGAAGATCATGCAAAATTCTTAACAATTTACCAACAATCCTCCCTCCCTTGGCAAAGTTTACCATGCCTCCCCCCTACCCCCGTTGGCCCCTCCTGCTGTGAGACCCCAGGATTAACGTGAACCACGTCACCCATAGGCCAAGCCTCTTACTAACGCCCTATACTGCTCCCTTTTGCCACCACATACATTCTGACCTTTAACTAGAACTGTAGCAAAGGGCCCATATAATGCAACAGTGTACTGGGGCTGCCAAACATGAGGTCTCATTTCACTAGGGACCACCCCGGGGGAGAGCAGGGAAGGTGTCCCATGTCTGAGGCAGAATCCCTAACTGTGTCACCAGCAAACCAGCAAACCAGTGAGCCAGCTTCCTGTGGTTGTGCATTGCGAGTAAAAAAAAAAAAAATCGACCTGGTTATAAAGACTGAGATCATTTTATAAGTAGTGTGCGTGCCTTTGGTCGTCCAGAATCCTTTTTAAAAGCAATTATTGCCTCTTGCAGAATTTCCGGACCAGCAAAATTAGCTTGGAGATGTGAGAGATAAGGTTCTCAAAACAGCACAGAAGGCCCCGGTGTGGAGGAGATTCCTTTCAGCAGACGTTCAGCTCCCCTGGAAGCGAGTCACTGAAGACCAATCCTACATTTAAGCAACTGAGTATCCAAAACCCCTGTAGAGCTGAATGGCTCCAGAGATCAGCTCCCTAATATTCTAGATCCTCTTCCGGTCGTTCATTGGCCATCTTATACATTCATAAAGAGTCACAGAAGAATTCAATTGTAAATGTCATTCACTAAATAGTAAGTTAATATGACTTAGGATAAAGGCATCAACTAAACAAATAAATGTAAAGAAAAGAGAATAATAAAAAATGGCTACATTGTAGACTCATCAAAATGGTCATCTTTTACAGTGATTACAATTGAACAAACGCTATGCAATATTTTTCTGAAGTTCACTCCAACGCTGCTGAAAAAGTGCCCAAAAATGTAGCCTTGACCATTTCATCCATCCATCCATCCATCCATCCATCCAGTTTCTGTAGCCGTTTGTCCTATTCAAGGCCACAGAGGGTCCAGCATTCTATCCATATCAACCCAAATCAATTCAACGCAAAGATCAGGTGATCATGTGCAGGTCATGTCATCACTTTCACCTGTCCTTCATCTTCTTCTTTTTTTAAATCATTCTGACAGGTTATGTACTATGACTGTGTTGCTTGCCAATGTGGTTAAGTTTAACCAAAATGTGAAAATACAGGGTTTGACTGGCAGTACCGTTTGTGTATTGTAAAATGCTTTTTTTTCTGATTTTCACCTTTTTCAGTAACAAATGTAAATAGCACTTATGATAAAATAGGTATTTTATAGTGTTTTTTTCTGATATTCATTATCTAAAATCTAGGTTATCTGATTTCACCTAAAATCTAACTGTTAAAACCAGTGAATCTGTGATTCGGTCTTTACCTGAAGTGAAACGCACTACAGTGACACAACCTGAAAAAGGCCTAAATGTCTCCACGTTGCCCAGCTGACAGATTCACTGCACACCAGCTGACAGATTCACTGCACACCAGCTGACAGATTCACTGCACACCAGCTGACAGATTCACTGCACACCAGCTGACACATTCACTGCACACCAGCTGACTCCCTGCTTCCAAATGTCATTCCTTTGTCAGAATCATTTCCCACGATCACATTGGTCTGTGTCACAGTCTGACAGTATTTGCATAATTTCTGACCAAATATCTGCACCACCTACACTTTTAAGTCCTTGAATATGGCAATAAAAGCAGAATATCCATTCTCATACACAGAGGTGGAAATTTCAGGTCTAGAAAGTATAAATCCAGACCAAGATTTTGTTTCAACCGACCAGTTGAGCATAAAGGGTCACAGTCACAGAGTATTCAATGTAAAAATTTCCTAAGTTGTAATCGTTTTTAATAGTTTTATTGTGATGTCTGTCATACAGAATCCAGCTGCAAAACTAACATGATCTAATCACATTAAGAAAACTACTGTCACTGTGTTTGTCTTAAATAAAGGATTTTGATTTTCCTTTTGGTAAATTACCTCTTTCCATGGTTATGGGAATTAGTGGGAAGGCCGTTCTTATTCTGTTCGTTTCTGCCTTTTCTTTTGCCTTTTCTAGTGAATATAATGACAAAATTCCAGGTAGCAAAGAATCTCAACATCCATCCATCCATCCATCCGCAAAGGGTTGTGGTGAGCCTTGAGCCCACAGGGTCCACGGCAAGAGACACAGTGGAGTTGCAGGTCCAACCCATTACAGGACTTCACATTTAGCTATTCAGGCAAACGATCAGCAAGTGTCTTAGGTAAAGACTCAGGAATAATGTGTGTGTGTTACATTCTGGAACATGGGCAAACTTCCTCCCCAAGTTTGAAAGACATGGAGCTTGAGCCAACACTGCCGTCACACTGCGTAATGAGTAATGTGAATATATACAAAAGTACCTTCCCTATGATATGAGAAATGGCTAGCAACAATGTGCACCCCCTACAGGACATGTCTGGCACTGCACAGTGAAGGGTTAGCAGTTGCTGTGATGTTTGCTGGAGAATTATGAGTGAGGTGGACTAAACACTTAAACCATTTGGCACCAAGGTTAACATGGTAGGGTGGCTTTGAATGTGAGAATGGAAAAATGAGGTCCTGAATTCATTTATACTGTCAGGACAGATTGGAGGGGGCACCTACATGATACATATACACATGGTTTCATATTCCTGCTGCTTAGATATGCCTCACTGGAGACCTGTTTGCAGAGAGTAACCAGTGGCACACTGCCTGTAATCTCTGTCAGAATGCTTGGAGATTTCCAGCCTGTGTCATAATCCAAACATCAGGAAGACCAGATAGCACTATCGGGGAGGGGGGGGAAAGTAGGTCAACACATTTGATGTTTTTTTCCTCCGTCTGGCTTGAAAGCAGTTGACTTCCTGCCTCAGTTTTGAAAGTGCCCTTTATTTTTTTTATTTCATTCCTCCTCCTTGTTGTTGACAATTTAATTCAAGATGCACAACATGAGGAAAACCAAGATTTTTGTTGCCAGTGTATACCGGGAAACTTATGAAACATTCCAACAACGACTGACAGACAAAATGGAGCATTTGGAAATGGAAAAACAGCAAATGTTTGTTATTAATATTTATACATTTCCTCCTGTCATTTCACAGCAATACAGTCTGAGAAATCCAAACGTGGTCAGTGTTTTTGGGTGACACACGGAGTCTCAGGCAGTAAATTACATTCTCAGCACATCACTTGTATTCACAGCAGTACAAATCACCACAGTATTACATTTGAACCACATTGGCAAACTCTCTTTCTCTCGGTCAGAAGAAGCCAACGAAAGGCCCGCTCTCCCTGTGATCTCGCCTGGCATCCCCAACCATTAATACTTGACACTGTTCGATTAGCATCATTATTTTCTCCACTGACCCACTACGGCTGCAAGTCTCCTGAGTCACGCAAGTGTGGCCCAGTTACCGGAAACTACGCACGTGGTCAACCATCGTCATCCTCTGCCCATGTCTATCCTGTGACCTTACTTACACGTTCATTACAGGAAATCAAATCCTCTATGAACATGAATAAAATGTCTCGTATTCTGATTGTCGATGTTACATACTTAGGGTTCGAATAATACAAGGCGAAAAGACTGATTTTAGTTCATGAGAATCTTCACTTGGTTATGTTGCCCAAACTCTCAGCGATTTATGGAAGAACAACACACACACACACACAAACACACACACGCACACTAGAGTTTTTCATTCAAAACCGGTAAAACAGACTGGTAAACTAGACACTGGGAAAATGTCACATAGAAAGGATCCTTGATTTGTCAGCTGAGCTGATACTAAAGCTGCCCATTAAAAATGTGGTAACAGAGACTGAAAACATTGCATATACCATTCACGCTCTGTGAATGAACTGAAATGACTCTTATCCAGTCTCTTCTGGTGCTTGGGATGTCTCAGACCCAGCGTCTCATTATTTGACTGCGAAAGAGATTCCAGTGACCTTGCTGGATATTTTAATGGGCTGGAAGGAAAGCGTGTTCTCCTAGACAGCAGGCTGGAGGCAGAAGCTGCAGCCTCTTAGGTCCCTAAGGGTTTGCCTGAAGAGTACTGGGCAGCAGGAGCAGGTCCGGTTGGAAAAGTACTACCTGCTAATCACCAGCACTGCAGACATTAACTAGATATGAGGAGGCAACCTGGGCTTTTATTTTTCAGAAGAGGTGGCACATTTACCACGTTTAACTCGTTCTTTATTGCTTTGCGCATTTTATGAAACCGTAATTCCCTTGTCTTTTTTAACATCTATCGACTACTGTATTTTGCCGGGGGTGGAATATAATGCTGTATCACAGATTGATATTTCACTACAAAACACACAGATTGTAACGCTGGTGAATTGCCATGGAAAACAAATTCTGTTCTTTATAATACATTATCATTATTCTGCACAAACATCTACACAGACAGCCGGGCTGCAGATATCCCAGCTGTTTCTTTCTGGCGACCTTAAGGCATCGCTGGGCGCTGAGGCAGCGTGAAGAATCCGCAGCCCGCTACAGCCTGCGGCGAGAATCGTCTGCATACGTATTAACATCTCATATTAATTATACGCGCAATAACCTCAATTGTTACGCTTTTTTATACATATGATAAACTAATACTGAAAAACATCGTCAGTTACATGAACCCATAAGGCCATTCTGCGATTAACTTATATGCATGTTTTGCAAACATGTAACATATTAAACACATGCGATGTCTACGATATGCTGAGCGCAGATGTGATAAGAGAGATTGTGTGAACGCGTCCGTCCAGGCGGATGGCGAGGAGACGGTGCGCGACAGGCGAACACCTCGGGGGACACCGTGCAAAGGAGGGGGGGCTCTGACTCCGACTCCGACTCATGGGCTGTGTTTCAAAGAGGGATTGGCTAATGCAAATTACAGCAAACGCTCGACGGACGGATGAAAGCAGCCGCACTCCAGCTTCCTTCGCCTCCCTAAAAATAACGGAGATCCGCTGGACGACAGAAACGTGCCGGTCAGGGCTGATAAACTGCGGGACCATTTTCGGTTATTGGTCTTGAATTGGGAAGTGCCCCGTTTAAAACGTGTTGGCTGGATCAAGCGTCATCCAGACGGTAAGCGGATCACGAATCTATTCTAATGCTTTACTCAGAACAAACACAAAACCGCACCTGTTTCTGACAGCAGTTAAGGAGATATAAGAATAACTTACCGATATACTGGCGTGTAATTATATATCAGGCATGTGTTGCTCTACTCCCCTTTAACAGAGTTAATCTTAACAGTTTTTACAGTTTTCTTGGCCTTCATTTTATAACCTACAACTCCGAAAGTTTTGGCATTTATATTTATTTGCAGCTGGTTAAAATCCGTCGTGTTTATTATTTGCAATAAGCGTTCTCATTATTCTGCTGCAATCGCACAAATTAAGTAAATGTCACCTAGAAATCACGCAGCTAGTAACGCGTAAGGTGTTTCGTATTCAGAAGCTTTGTGCGGGTCGTGACAGCAGATGTTTGAAGCTCGTCACGACCTGGAGCTTACAAATAGAAAACCTCACAATTTCTCATTACAAAGTTATTCACAGACACAAATCGGAGCGTAAAGTAACATATGCAATTTTTTTTTTTTTTTTTTTAAAAAAAAAACAACTTAAGCATTCACCTGTCACTTACTTATAATTGCATCATTTGCCTCTCCACTCATCCTAAATAGGTGTCATTCCTCGGGTGATCTTCGCTTTGCTCCCATATGAGTTCGACCCGGGCCGGAGGCATGGAACTGGAGCATTTCGACGAGCGGGACAAGGCGCGGCGGCACGGGCGCGGGGCAGTTCGAGCCAACGGGCTGCCGAGCCCCTCCCACAGCGCGCACTGCAGCCTGTACCGCGCGCGCACGCTGCGGGCGCTCAGCTCCGAGAAGCGCGCCAAGAAGGTGCGCTTCTACCGCAACGGCGACCGCCACTTCAACGGCGCCGTCTACGCCGTCTCCCGGGACCGCTTCCGCGCCTTCGACACCCTGCTGGAGGACCTCACCCGCTCTCTGTGCGACAATGTCCACCTGCCGCAGGGAGTACGGACCATTTACACCATCGACGGCAGTAAAAAGATAACGGACGTTGACCAGATGGTGGAAGGTACGGCTGCGCCACTTCAGGGGCTCCGTATAAAATAAGTTATTCTAAAAAACAAACTTTAAAACTGCGGCTACACGTTATTTTCTCTTGCAGTCTCATTCTTGTTTTCTTTACTTGGCCATGTCCAAACCGGTTTTGGTTAGTTTTAGAGCATCTTTCTCCACGTCAGGCTCAATAATACCGAAACTAAAGACATAAATGTGGTTTTGTAGCTCCTGGTCTTCAGAGGTTCCTGTTTTCCTGTTGCCATCAAAATAGTACAACTTTAGAGATTTATGTAAGACTAGACATAGACTTTTTTCTTTTCCCTTTGAATGGCCGATTATGCCATTTCACCACAAATGGAATAAAATCGAGTCTATATCTTTCGACAATTGCCTTTTTACTAAGAATAATTTATGGTAGCTGGCTGTCATGGGGCTGTAATTTGAGTAGGCCACTGGCTTTCCTGTTATCGAGCTGTGAATAACAGACTGCAATCCACTGGATTGATTTCTGCCGAAGGAATGTCAGCTGAGGTTGCCAAACAGCTAAAATCACCAACCATCCCCCAAAATTCTGCTCTCCCCTCTTTTCCATAATGTCTTATTATAGCTTCTCCAATAAGTCTTTTTCAGTCCCAGTCACTGGCTCTCCAGCACAGCCTTTGGTTGTTGAGATATATGCCCAAGTAATTTTCTTTCAAAGGGTTTGGGTTGGGGGGGTGGCAGTGTGTCTTGCTGACGTATGTGTAATATGCATAATCAAAAAATAGGCAAGCAGGTGCGTGTTAGAGTGGGGGTGGTTTATGTGGGCATTATGGGCAAGACAGCCAATAATTGTGGACATCACACCTTTTGTGTGTAATAATTCACAGCTCTGTTGGATGGCGGGTGCTGGGTAAGAGTGTGTTGTAAAGTCTCATTGTCATCAACTTTTCTGACCATCACTTTCTCCCTATTACAGTGACTGGACTAGAACAATGTGCAGATGTACACTCAAAATATGCGGTAACGCTTTACATTAACTTCACCTTCATAATGCTTTTTTATTGGATTCATAAAATGTTCAGTTCACCTTCATAATGTATTCATTAAGTATTCATAAAACATTCATAAACGTCATGTATGTACACCGTAACATCCTAACATCCCTTAACAGCTGTAATATACATTAATAACAAACATTATATAATAATAACAAATATTATAATTGTATAATCATATAATGTTTGTTATTAATGTATATTAAAGCTGTTAAGGTATGTTAGGATGTTAAGGTGTACTTGCATGCTGCTTATGAATGTTCTATCAATGCATTATGAAGGTGCACTGAATGTTCCATGAATGCATTATGAAGGTGCACTTAATGTAAAGCGTTACCAAATATTCATACAGTCAGAGAGATTCAGGTGGTGACATTTTAAGAAAGTTTTACGAAGCTGTAATGATGGACTCTGATGCTAAGCTTTCTCCGGGGCCTATGTTGTGGTACTTGTTGAAATTAAATATAAATATGACATACTATATAAGCAGTTTTGGATAACAGCAACACAGATGAAAACATTTGCTTGAATAAATTAATTCAGGTTCGACAGGTTATCATGGTATGTAAACCCAACTGGTCGATGGAAAAGATTCACATGTATTTCATGACCTTGAAAAAAGTGGGCCAAACATCATGTAAAAGGGGAAAAAATTTCAGGCTCGGTGAAAGATGGCAGAAAATGGGGCATTTTGTTGGCAAAGTCACAACAATTAACCTTTGCAGAGCTGTCGTTTGTGTAATCACTGTCTGGGCGCATTTCTCCATCTTGTCAGGTCTTGTTAATCGTCTTTTGCTTAAACTCGTCAATGAGTATCAGCGATGCTGGATAATTATCATTGATCTGTCATGTGAAAGGTGCTGGGAAAATGGGGGGTCTGTTTCCAATCAGGGAATTTCCAGTGTAAGAGGAACATGTTTGTCTTCTATTAATACTATGACTTTGGAAGGTTTTCACTGCAGTATAGTATCAAGTCAGTAATGTATGTCTCTGATTGCGTTATTATTTCATAATCGTTTTAAAGGCTTGGGCTAGGTTTATGGTGAGGATTAGGCTTAATGGGATAAGTATTATGTAACTGCTGTATAATTAAACATTTGCAGGGTCTAAATCTCAACAAAGGGATTACGCACTTACAATCTGTTTTGTGTTAAGGTAACCACAAAAGCACAGATGGAGCAGTATATGGCTCTGTGGGTTAGGATGTGATGGGAAGGTCACCGGTTCAAATCTCATGACTAACAGAGTCATACAACTGTTGGGTCCTTGAGCAAGGCCCGTAACCTCTGTTGTTCCAGAAATGCCCCCTGAACTTTGCTCTCTGATCCTTGCCTGCTAAATAAATTTACTGTTTTGATGGGATAGATATTTTTCCAGTAGCAGCTTGTGTTTTTGGTCCAGCTGGTGTGGATAAAGAAATGGAGCCATTATAAAATGATGGTCAGTGGTGAAATCCCAGGGACATGATACTGTTTTACTCCTTAGGTATTTAATGTGAATGTGGTAAAGTGCTCTTCATATATTTGTTACCTAGAAATCTCACGTGGATTAAGCAGGTAAATTATTATGTTTGAAATGTTCTCATATGTGCTCATCATGGGTTTTTTGTCCTGTGGATTCACTTTTAAAACATTTTCTGGACTGCAGGTGAGAGCTACGTGTGTGGCTCCGTAGAGCCGTTCAAGAAACTGGACTACACCAAGAATGTCAACCCAAACTGGTCAGTGAATGTGAAGACTGCCGGGTCCAGCCGAGCTCCCCCTTCCTTGGCCTGCTGCAAGCCCAACCCCCAGGAGGTCCGGGAAAGCAAGGACTTCATCAGGCCCAAGCTGGTGACCATCGTCCGCAGCGGAGTCAAACCGCGCAAGGCTGTACGCATCCTGCTCAACAAGAAGACGGCGCATTCTTTCGAGCAGGTGCTCAGTGACATCACCGATGCCATCAAGCTCGACTCTGGGGTCGTTAAGAAGCTCTACACTGTTGATGGGAAGCAGGTGAGAGTATAAGATGCTTCTGTGCCCCCCCCCCATCCCCGCTTGTCCTTTTCAAGGTCACAGGGGTCTGGAGCCTATTCCTATCCAAGTGCCAACCCATCACAGGTTTCACGCATTCATAAATCTTAGCGTGTCTTTGGGTCGCGGAGGGAAGCCAGGGAATCTGGAGGAAACCCCATGACAAAACAGAGAGAACATGCACAGAGCCAGGGCAGCGACTCAAACCCTGGTCCCAGAGATGTGGGGCAACAGTGCTAACCACTGCACCACAGGCTGGCTACTGCCTCTATGGCAGAGGATATGAGATGTGTGACCAAGAATAACATTTTAGAAAATTAAGTGATATATAAAAAATATTGGGATAAACTGTCTGTAATATTGAGTCAACCAAGCCTTCCCCTCCCCAATAGAAACACTCATGGAACGATGCAGGGCTGAAAGAAAAGCGTGACTGCACGAAAAAACGATATACAGATAAACCACTACATAACTGGTGTTAAATCTTGCTGATTGAGGGGTGGGGTGTTGATGATTTTAAAAACATGTAACTCCTCGTCTGGTGGTTCTCAAACTTGTAACACCATGTGCCACCTCAGAATGGTCATGCTCTCTGCATATAAGTGCCAAAGGTATTCATCATGTGTGTCTTTTTTAAAAATGAAAGTGGAAACTTATGCTAGTAGGCTGAACTGAGCGCCCCATGAGAAATTTTTGTTATCTTGCTTGGTGTGTAGCCTAATCCTAATACCCCGACAAAGGCAATTATCACCGGGTTATTTGTCTAATATCATTACCAATTATTTCATCATATTGCACAAGCCTAGTGCGGAAAGAAAATTGGACACACCATTTTTCTGTATGTTAATATTTATGTATACGCAGTTGTATGTGTGGCTTTGGGTGTGAATATGAGCAAGCGGGCGTGATGGAAAATGGATATGCCCCGCCACACAAATTCCAAGAGATACCCAGACCTCCCTCTCACCAGCCACCTCCTTCAGCTCCTCCAGGGAATACCAAGACATTCCTAGGCCAGCTGATAGATATAATCTCTCCAGCGTGTCCTGGGTCTGCCCCGGGCCCTCTCCTGGTTGGACATACCCGAAACACCTCCCCAGAGAGCTGTCTAGGAGGCATCCTTGATAGGTGCCTGAACCACATTAACTGGCTCCTTTTGATGTGGTGGAGCTGCCGCTCTCCTTTGAGCCCCTCCCGAATGTCTGAGCTCCTCAGCTCTCATCTCTAAGGCTGAGCCCAGACACCCTGTGGAGGAAACTCCTTTCTGGACCTTGAATCTGCAGTCTCATTCTCTCAGTCACTTCCCAAAGCTCATGACTATAGGTGAGCTTAGAAAAGTAGATCGACTGGTAGATCAAAAGCTTTGCCTTCCGGCTCATTCCTCTCATTACTGCTGACGCCGCACCGATCCGTTTGTTGATCTCCCACTCCTTTCTTCCCTCACTCGGGAACGATACCCCGAGATACTCCTCCCCTTTAGGCAGCAACTCATCCCCCACCAGGAGAGGGCGATCCACCCTTTTCCTGTCGAGAACCATGACCTCAGACTCCTCACACTCAGCTGCAAACCGCCCCAGTGCAAGCTGCAGGTCACAGCATGACAATACCAGCAGGATCACATCATGTGTGAAAAGCAAAGATGCAATTTCTTCCACTCCTTGGCTACATATAGAAATTCTGTCCATAGGGCAGTCCTGGCAGTGACCAGTGAGTCTGTCTTACTGTTGGCAATGTGAACCAAACTCGCACCTCGTTTATACAGGGTCATGATGGCCCACAGCAATGGAGCCTTTACCCCATACTCCTGAAAGACCCCCTGAGGGACATGATCATTTGCCTTTTCCAAGTCCATAAAACACATGTAGACTGATTGGGCAAACTCCCATGAACCCTCCAGTATCCTTGTGAGGGTGAATAGATAGTCCGGCATTCCGCGACAAGGACGAAATCTGCATTGAGCAATGGGAGAAGCACATCTTCACAGTTGTGTTCCTGGAGACAGCTGACATTTATGGACCAGTTGACGTTTGAGGAGATCACCTGATGTGACCATTAAGAACTCGTTTAGTTATTTGACATTGTTGTTCAGCATTCTGTTGATGGGGCTGGAGATTTTAAAAAGTGAAGTCTGGATAGTCAAGAACTGGGATGTTTTCAGTTGTGTTCCTAAGATCTTCTCTTAGGAAGAAATGCAACAGTTTTAGGGAATTGTCAGGAGACGTTCTACATGAAATTCCTCCCAGTATTTCTCAGCTCTGGCTCCAAAATTGCTGGATCACCTACATCGATTGCTATGATACTTGCACAGTGACTGATGTTATATATCAACATTAAAATACATTAAATAACAACATTAAATATGATATATTCTGAAATTCCATCTTTTTGCGGTGCTGTCTCTTCTATTATTAGCAGCTTCAGCCGCAGCAAGAGAGTGTGAAACATTTCACTCCAGAGCAGTCGCATAATGTTCCTTCACAGCAGGTCACATAGCGGTTAAGAATCTGGGCTCACAGCCTCAAGGCTGCTAGTTCCAGTTGCCCCTGCAGCCCTTCTGTGTGCTTAACCTGGAGATGATTTGCTAAGGTATCCGGCAGTGTTAAAATGCTAATTCGCACACGATAAACACACCAGTTTAGCAACCAAATACTAACTTTTACAGTTGCATATATATATTTATATTCAGTGTGAGTTATTCAGTAAGCCCAAGAGAGAGAGAAAG
>JAODLC010000042.1:15414819-15437054 GCA_026781145.1 Hippopotamyrus pictus | reverse complement strand
TTACTTATTCATAATAAAACTTCGTTACTCCACATATACGCATCACATATACAATAACAATAACAGTGAAACAATATATTATACAGCAAGCAAAAGTATTTGCCGTCGCAGGCCTGTTCAATATCGTTGGCGCGCTTTACTTCACCCCTACTGGGCATCCAACAGTCTTGTACTCACTACCCCAGCGAAGCTTGGAAAAGTCACACGTCCAGGGGATCCGCACTCCAACAATCCAGCGTTGCCGGAGGAACTGTGGGCTCTCCCGGCAGCCACGCAGTGCTATCCGGTGAAATGGCGTCTTGTCGCTGCAGGCTTCGGAGAAACACTTGCTTTCCCCAAGTCAGAGACTCATGTCACCCCAAAATCTCCCCGTTTATGCGGAAACCTTTGGGACGTAAACACTGATAGTCTTAACTATCACAGTTCCTCCAAACCAAAAAAAAAATGGAGGAAAAAGGAGAAAAGAAAACTGCGCACCAACTACTTAGCCTCGCTACACCCACTAGCCTCAGTGTAACCAAAAAAAAAACACCTGGTACCTCTTCTGTAGCCCCACTCGCCCAGCGCTTTGCCCCTCCGCTAACGGCAGGCTAGACTCATTAACTAGTCCCAGTAACTACCCAAACAATCGGGCAGAATAAGCGTAGTGAGCCAAAAAAAAAGGAAAAACAAGTAATGGAACCGCTCAGCGCGACTCATTTCTTTCCCGTTTTTTTCTCCCTGCCTCTTCCCTCTGAGGTATTCGTTCCCCCACTCCACCCTCTCACCCACCATGAGAGAGAGAAAAAAAAAAAAACCCAACAGACTAGCCCCTCCTCCAATCACAGAGCAGCTTAGCAATTCCAGCCCAGCCATACAGCACTTCACATCTGTATCGCCGATACGTCCCCTCCAGACTACACTATGGCGCACGCGTCCTATTAACCCGGCCTTAAAGGAGAAAGACACCCTAATAGGGCATGGTTTAAATAAGCTGGGCTAAACCCGGGTTACACACGCACGTGATCCTACCCATATACATGTATATTTCAATTCTAATATCTATTTTTAACATACACTAAAAAGTAATAATAATAATGACATTGACCGCTCAACCATTCTAACCATTCTTGTATGTGCAAGTGCAGTAGGTGTGAACTGATTTGTCATTGGATGTGCTGGCATTTGATGCTGTCAGGGGAAGCAACAGCACCCACCCCCCCCTCCAGGCCCAAGGTGAAGGCAGGGAAAACCAGGCAACCGAGGCCACCCCGCCGCCCCCTCGGCACAAGGGCCCACGGCCACGCACCCCCGAGACAACCACCCGTCCAACCCAGGAGGCAGCCCGCGAGGGACCAAGGGGGCGCCCAACCCCCGTACAGATCTTCCAATCCTCTTTTCACTGAGGAACAATTCAGCACCTTACCATGCTCCTGTGAAGGGGAGTTTCATGAGCCCAGCCTTGAGGGGTGTTGGTTTTCATTCTCTGTAAAAGCTTTGTTGGTTCAGCTGTTATGCAAGTCAGCCTTATGCCACTTGAGGCTAGAGGCTAGATTAGCTGAGGCATTTGATTTCTTTAGCTCAGCGGCCTGAGTTTGTAAGTTAAAAATGACTAACATAATCATACGTCTTGCACTGATACCCAGTTGAATATTTTAATATCGACTAAAGAAATTCAGTACCCTGCCCAAGAGTACACCAAAATTCTTGCTTCTTGGAAGTTCTGCAAACTGTTACAACCCGGCAGGCCTGTTAGACTTATGAACCAGTGTGTCATACTCTGATCAAGCCGTGGTCTTATGCTGCCCACTTGCATGGGACAGGAGGAGAAGCAGGTAGCCTCCACATGGTGGTATGGTGCTCAGATTGTAGCAGGTGATGGGTGAGCAACTAGCCAGCTGAGCACAATGCAGCTTTATTGGCCTTTGCAGTGTAAAAATGCAGCATAGATTGGGGGTGGGATCAGCACTGACAGGGCATTTTTTGCCATTACCAGCCCACATTTTTGTTAGACTGCCCAGAAGCAGCTTCCAGGCATTTCCATCCTTATTGCAGCGACGTCCAGGCTGTGAATGTTGGGTCATGAGTGTTTTTTTTTCCTGTTAAATGACCTCTATGTCCATCACTAGCTTATCTGGATACATGTTTTTGCACTGTGGGAGGAAACCAGATTCCCTGGAGGTAACCTGCACATGCCTGCTGTAGTATGCAAGCTCTTCATACACAGCTGGGCATGTCTGTCTTTCTGCTTCTGAAAAAAGGTTACTTTCATTCTTAAAGCATAAACCAATAAATCTGAAATAATTTTAATTTCAGGTATTATTTCTAGATTTATCTTACTTTGAGCAAATCTTGATCATTCTGGACTTTGATGTTACACTCGATTCTCTTATGTCCAATTAGGCAGTATTCTTGGATGCAAAGTGAAACTAGTTTAATCACACTTTAGAGACTGCAGGGCAGCTACAGACTGGTTAGTACTGCTCAGCGACACCCACTCAGGGTCTGAGTGACTCAACTCAGAGGCTCCAAGGCAGTCTATATTATGCAGCCGCTCACCTCCAGTTTAACTGACCCCAGTGATTAGTCTGAAAGCTTGAGTCATTAGATCGTAATGCCCCATTATCTAATGCTAATGTTCTCGTGTGTGCCAGTGTGTAGTAATCCTGGCGAGGAACTGCGGTTTCATCATTTTTTAGCAATCTACTAGGTGATCATCTCAGAAAAATGAGAATTATTTGAAACAGTTTACTTACTCAGCAGAAGTGTCACATGTCAATAATAATAATTCAAAGCAAAGTGTCGACTGCTAAAGGGCTGCTTAGCCACATCACTATACCTAGCATGCAAGACAATATGAAATCTGACGAAAGCCCAGTGACATCCAGGGTTACATGTTCCTGTTAGAGCTGGCAGCCTTACGCCCACAAACCTGTGGGTGTGAAGCAACAGCGTGACCTTCTGTAACTATGACATTTTGTGTTTTTAAATTGCACTTCCCAAATAACCATATCTTATATAAAGACTAAGACAAGATCAATCCATCTTCCAAGCAGTTATCCAGATGAGGGTCACAGGGTGCCCATAGAGTCACTGTGCTGTGCAAAAGGCCATGTGTACCTACAGTATGTATAAAATACTTCATAGCTAGTATATTTCTTATCTCCACCAAATACAGCATCATTCCCCTGCCACCCGACATGGGTCTTTGTTACATGAGATGGGTCCCTGCAACCATTTTATTTAGAGTTGACCATGTGAATGGCTGGGATTTGCTTCCCTCTAATTGGATTAAATTGCCACTGAGGTATTTCCAGGCCAGTGCTTATGTCTGTCAGGGACTGAAGTAGGAGTGGGAGGGGCTCACATTCAGTCCATGGTTTAGTGCCTTCTAGGTAGCATGTTCTCCATATATCTGTGGTCCAAACTTATGGACTTTCTTCTCATTCTACATTATTGTAGCAATTGCCATTACGCAAAACTACATTCATGGACAGCCTGTGTGCACCTTATATTTAGCCTTATTTATGCAAGCTAATTACATAATAGGATTATGGGTTTGCCTTTCAGACAGGGTGCAGTTCAGGCCCCGAAATGAGTATCCATGGGGCAGCTGACACGCAGATATTCTTATAAAAAATGACCCACTACTGCTTCACCAAGAAAGAATGTCATCCTGATCTGATGCAATGTGTCAGTGTGGATCAGACGGCTTTCAACCGAACAGCAGATGATGTAACATTAAAAGAGCTGAAACAAAAGCATTATATATTAGATCTAAGGAGGGGAACTACTGTTGTACAACTAAATCAGTTACTGTCAACAGCCAGAAGCTCTGTTTAGTTTACTGGCTTTGTGATGCTGGCTCAACACTCACAGTCAGTATGGCGTCCTGCTGACCAGAAGGCTGAAACAAGCACAAAAATAATGAATCGGTACAATGATATTAATAGATGCTGGGCTGTGCATAATATGTAAATAGACAGACAAATTATGTAGTACATATATGATTGTATATTAATGTAGACTGGTGTTTTTTTCTTGACTGGGTGTGTGCGTGGGGGGTGTGTGTGTGTGTGTATACATTACATTGGGGGAACTGAATGAATCCACAATGTGACAAAAACCCGTTATTTTGTGGGGGCGTTTTTTTTTTTTTTTGGTCCCTACAAAGAGAAAATGAATTTTATAAAAATCTGAATGCTTTACAAAAACCTAAAGATGCCAAAAGACTAAATTTAGGGTTAAGGTTAGGACTGGATAGGGGTTATGGTTGTCATAGTTAAAACTGAGGATATGTCCATAGAAATGAATAGGAAGTACCACCAAAGATGTAGATACCTAATGTGTGTATGGGTGTGTGTGGGTTTGTTCAGCACCACCAACTGCTCCCTTGATGAACATCTCAGCAGTGTCCGTGACACCATCTTTTGAGTGAGTCAGGATTTCAGCACCACGGACAGCTCATCTCCTCACCTTGTGACTGTGCTTCGCTCGCTCCCTCTCTCTCCCTTCCTATGTGTGAGATTGCCTGCGGGGTGTAACTCCTCTCATTTTTGTCCCCGTCTGGGTCAGTGCATGATGAAAAGAATGTGTGCTCAGTTCCGCAGACAGCGGCCCCTCTCTTAGCAGGTCTGCTTGTGCTTGCTGTGGGATCTTTATTTCCTTCTTAATTGTGGGAATTTATCCATAACGTGGGTGGATATAGAACCTTAGAGGATGCAGACATTCACACTGTATGACCAGCAGAGACATCCCTCTAAGTCCCCCCCCAAAAAAGTTCCGACGTCCATCTACCAGTTTGATACCCAGTATTCCTCAGACTATGGCCTCTCCCTACCCTGCGGGGATTAGACTGTTATTATAGATATCCTGTTTTTTTTTTTTTTTACACCTGCCCTTTGAAATGTTAAGGCGCTGATATTTTTTTACAGCCCTGTAAATCTTCCCCGGATACGTATGCCTGGAACAGTAGACGGTTCAGATGAACTCTGTCCAAACATTGGTGTTATTTAATGGGCAGCTGTGCTGCCGATACTGAATCCACTTGCTGTTATCTGCAGCCCAACTCAAGCCCCTGCCAGCTTCCTCTTCAGCCTGGCAGCTACAGCCATAACACAACAGCAGGGGTTCAATTTTGAGCCTCATAGCTGTTGAGGAGTGGGTGAGTAACCGAATGTTTGGCTGAGAGGAAAATAGATAATGGAAAAAATAGCTTTCCAGAGACCCAAACAACTATATCCTGTGGGAGAAATATGTGTGAAGAAGGTGAGTGCGGAATGAAGCTTCCACTTACTGTTTCAAATGGCTGATCTGTTGTCCGTCTGGTTTCCTTGACGACAGGACTGGCTCTTTCTGTATAAACAATCCCAGTATGGGCAACGCTCACAACCAGATGCAATACCCAATGTAGCATCCCTCCTCCTTTCTCTCTCTCCATGCTTTTAAATCTGAATGACAGCGTTGGCTGCCTAGAGGTTTGAACCAGCTGATTCCCCAACTGCTGGGCACTGACATAGTTGGAGGTGATGGCAGGGTGTGAATCGATCATCTGCTGCATGGTGGGGGGTCAGAGTCTATGGACCTGAATACTATAGATATTATAAAAATATCGGCCATTGCTCGGGCAGTCAGGGAGCCGAGGAAAAACGTACTCCAGATCATGGAGCGGACAGGGACTCTTCATCCCCTAGCAATGTCACCACGCCAAATCCAAAAGCTATCCAAAACTCCTCTTCAGCTGCTAATTTGCAGAAACTGAGAAATGATCAGTCTTCGATCCTGCTGAACTGCTACCTTTCTTCTAATTATTTTGACACAATGCATTATTACTGAGTTTCAGGTTCGATGAAGTCTAACACAGGGAAAACTTTCAAGCATAATGATAATGAGAACAGTTGAGTAACACAGTTATTAAAGCTGTCATGGTAACTGCCATACATGTCAAGGAGTCAGTGTGACTGGGGAGACGATTAGCAGGTCTGCCTGTAGTTGTAAACAATTGGGGAGGAGCTCACCCCTTCAAATAGGGCTTCAGACTGTACAAGGGAAAGTATGAGTTTTAAAACTTTTAAGTTCCAAATGACGTAAGATTCGGTGTTCTGGTGCGGGCTGTGCTGTGCTGTGCTGTGCTGTGTTGAGAGTGGGATGCGCTGTATTGTTCTTGCAGCATGCTGCCTGCGCTGCCCTATTCCTCTGGGCGAAGAGGGTGCCAAAGTTAGCCGAGCGGAGCACTTTGTGCTTGGCTCATCTGTGCCGTCAGCCTGTCTCCTCCGGGCCGCGGGGCACCTTCTGATGCTGGCGACGTCATTTCTTAAATGTGGTGCGGTGGTGGTTCCCATTGTAAGGGAGTGTGACAGCTTTTCAAATGCCCCCCCCCCCCCCGTAAAAAAAAAAACCCACATAATTTGATACATGTCCTTGCTCGTCCTTTTGATTTTCAGGGTTTTGAGTATATCTAAATTAGCCGCAAGTCTCTTGCTTCTGGTCCCTTAATGTCTCTACTTCTAAAGGTGCCCAGTTGCATTTAAAAATAAAAACGTGAGTTAAGCGTCTCTCTCTAATAAAACAAATCCCTTCCCTGGATATAATGTTCTCAACTGAAAGTTTGAAGGTCGTATCTCTTAAGTACAGGTGCTGGAGGTGGCTATGCACTTCACCTGGATTTTTCTGCCTGGATGACAGTGACCCTCACTTGTCCTTAATCTGCCTCAGACTATGACCTTATCAGAATTCCCCAGGAATTAGATTTATCTTTGTAAGGGTGATTATGTTACTATTTTTTTTTAAATCTGCACTTTGAATCTTCTGTGGTGTTGGCGTTTTCTAATGCCCTGTAAATCATCCCTGGATGACGGTGTATAGCAAGTAGACTAGAGGCAGATGGAAATCATAGACCAGATGGACCTTTAAATTTACAAACTCTACTACCATCTAGTGGCCAACTTAATTCAGTGCGACAGTAGGGCATTTGGTGATTGAAAAAGACTTTAAGTTTTATTAAATTAAAAAAAAAAATGAAGCATGTCTATGGGCCTGAGGAAGCATGGGATATGACCTTGAACTGTTTTCCTGGTGCATTAGGTTTTGTTGTTTTTACATCTGTCATTGGCAGTCAGTAATGTCTTTGATCTGCTGCTTGATTGGCTGGCTCAGTCACACCCAGTGCATACAGAGGTGAAAACACATGACTGTGAAGATTGCAGGCAGCTGGCCAATGACAGATCATGGGATCCACTGAGTGGGAGGCCTATATATCTCAACACACTGTGATTGTTTCCATTCTAGGCATTTATGGAAATGAATAGTCTCCCCTTGAGATCATTCGTTTTTCACCCAGTCAGTCCCACAGTCAATTAGTGTGCTGTTTTGTGAGTGGCCTGTTTTTTTTCCACAGCAATTTCTTGTCATCCAGAAACTTCAAGATTGCTCAACGTTAAATGGAGAAAATGTTAATTCATTGCTGCGGTATTCTAGTCCGATCCAGTTCTGCTGCATCGCTGCTGCCACCTTGTGAAGCTTACAGGATAAGCAAGGTGATCAACAGTAAATCTCCATTCACTCAGGACTGGAGGTCGATGAAGGAAGGCGTCCATGTAATCTGCAAATTATAAATGATAAATATTTTGGTTTATTTATACCCGTGAATCAAAATGTGAACTACATTATTTGCTCTTAATGAAATTTTAAATATGTCATGCTAATTTCACTGTTTGAAGTACTGTATGTTGATTTCATCTCCTTTACAGAACATTTTTGGGTAGCATGCTGGTTTCTAGTGTGTTATTACTCAAAGTGAAATACCTTGATCTTCGGGCCAGCAAACAGATCCACAGGACATGGGAAATTGAGGATGGAAGAAGGAAGTTACTGGTATCCTTAGGATAAATGGATAGATGAGCAGTGCAGCATGCACAAATAATATTTTTGCCTCTAATTATATTGAAGATCAAGGTAGCCCAGACTATTGGACCTTAACGCTTATTAACGTTATAGAAATACAAGCTGATTACCGATGAGCAGAGGAGCTTGTCCTTTTGTCCCCCTATATCTCCTGTTCTACTTCTAGCTATTCATCCATCATCCATAAATGCTTATCTAGTACACAGTCAGAGTCGGGGCCTGAGATCTCGCCATCGGTAATGTTTATGAGCAGTTTCCATGCTCTCCCTGTCTTTGTCCAGACTTCCTCCTGCAATCCAAAAGCACACAGTTTGGCGGGCTGGTGTCTACATTTCTCATTTTGTGTGAGTGTGTCCTGCCTTGTGCGCTGTGTCTCCTTGGAGAGGCTCTAGACTCACCACAACTATATACTGCATTCGGATGGAACATGGACGGCAAATCTAGCTTATCAGAAGAAGAATTGGAATCGGAATATCCAAATGTAAAAACGGCCGACTGATACTTCTCAGACAGTCATCCTGGTTTTGTGTCAGACTCTTAGGTAGGGAATAAACGCAGCGGAATCGAGCGACATGCACCCGAACGTTGCTGTCTCCCTTCATTTCCTGTAGGTGGCTCTCGCCCAACATACACAGCCAAGGCCAATGGTTATACAACATATCATGAAAGGGTTTTTCAAATGCTATTTATCAAGCTTCTTGAGGCAGTTCACAGAGAATGAGAGATTCGCCTTATTTGATGCAGATACAAAATTTGAAATGAGCTGCTGGATTTTAAAAAGTTTCTTTATTGCGCAGTGAACGACAACACTATTCCCAAATCCTGAATTGATAATACAGTGCGACCTTTTATGCCCTTATATTTGTTGATAGAACACTTTAATCTGCAAGCAGCCTGAAGTGAAGGATAAAAGACACCCGAGTTATGTAACTAATAATAATTTTCAGATTCCATGGAGTCTACATGAATCAGCATCAGGAGAGTCTCGGATTTAAGTGCCTCATTACAGTGGAAGCTAGTGAAGGTTTAAGTCAGTCAACTTGCTTATAGCTCAAATATTGATGGTCTTAACCTTCTGAAAGGTGAAGAGAGAGTGTCTGTTATAATCCCAGTTATGGTATTGTACTGGGAAGTGCCACTGGAGGGATTTAAGATAATCCCATTATTTCAGAATGTCATTTTCCACTCTGTCCACATTTTTTGAGCGCATTGTTTTTTAGCTTTAATTATGTAACTGGTGAATAATTATTTTAGCAATTATCAAATCCCTTGCGGTACTTTTAGAGGCCCAGAAGAACATGGCTTTATCTCTTGTGTGCTCATTGTCTCTTCAAATGACCCCTACCCCTAAAATCTGTAAATCGCACTGTTGGTTTTTGTTTGTTTGTTTCACCCCCCCAGTCTTTTGAAAATCATGGTTGTGGTTACATAACTGAGCCTATTATTTATCTAAACAGCATAAAAAGCAAGCTATCCGTGCCTGCCAGACTCTGATCTTTCATGCCTAGTATTTCTGACCATTCGTGTTTTCTGGGCAGCTGACTGCAGGCTGCGACAGACACACAGTGAAATATGGGTGCCATTTTGCCCTCGATGTTCTAGAGAAGATGCAGGCCGTCTGGAGGCTCACGTGGAGACATCTTTAAATGCGTCCTCCACTGGTTCCAAGTTATAGAAACCTGTCCAAAATCCCAGCTATCTGAAAGTCTGTTCTCACCAGTGTGTCTGTATTCCATGGTTATATGTCACTCACATCTAAGTCACATGTGACTGTAGCTCTTATTCAGTGGGTGAGGCGGTTTTTATAGGTAGCTAGTCTGACTGCAGAAAAACAGTTCTTCAAGATACATTCTGCTGTAAACCTCTGTGTTTCTTTTAAGCCGTAGAAGGATTTGATTCTATTCATGCACATATTGTCAGCAGTTCAAAGCTTCTACCAGGCGTCTTTGAAGCAGTATCCTCAGTTCACTCATTAAATGTTGACAGATGTAACAGTATGTGCTTTCCCAATCTACGGAGCCGGGCTCTTAGGCTAAAACCCCTCTACTGCCAGCCAATCACCTCTAGAGCTAGATGCTGCCCCACCCATGTCTATATGCTTTTGTCTGTGAGTTTGTTTGTTTGTCAGTGTTGCCTTTCGCGCTTATCTGGGACACTGAGCATTGTGGGAAAGCATGCCAGAAATATCTCCACCTAAGCGTACGTCTGAAGCTGGAAAACAGCAAGTTGTAACAAGAGCCTGTTGGAGAAGTCTGAAATCTGGAGAAGCTACAGTTTGTAAATAGTGGCTTGTATTTACGATTCTAAACATTCAAGGATCCAAAAGCTTTTGTTGTTTGCTATTGTTATTTGTTCAAGTATAAGTACAATGAAAAACTTGTCTGCATACCTTCCTGCAGACAAAAAAAAAAACAGGTAACGTTCAAGGACAATAAATAGTGAATAACTGGATAGTGAGCACAGTAAGCAATCCATCCATTTTCTGTACCAGATTGTCCTATTCAGGGTCGTGGCGGTGTAGTACCTACAGGTGCAAGGAAGGAAATATTCCAGGATGGGGCCCCAACCCATCGCAGAGCACACGCACGCGCGCACACACACACACACACACACACACACACACACACATTCATACCTACAGACAATTTGGCAACCACAATTCACCTTAGCATGTTTTTACTTCGTTGGGGGGAACTAGTGAATCTGGAGGAGATGACAGCATGGGGAGAACATTAGGACAATAACATACATACAATATACATACATTATATACAGTATACATGCATTATACAGTAACACAAGTACATCAACAAGGTGGTGAGGTTAAGTGTCAACATGAATAATTATGTGTGACTACAGTGCGAGTTATCAGTGTATATTTAACATTCTCTTTACTGTTGAGAAGAAACTGTTCCTGAGTCTTGAAGAATGGATTCTGATGGACCTGTAGCGTCTTCTGGAAAGTAGCAGGGAGAAAAGTGACCGTGCAGCGTAGCTGAGGTCTGTCATTATGCATTTGGCTTTCCCGAAGCAGCTTGTGAAGTAAATGTCCTGACACTGCTGGCAGCTGTGTCTGGGTGCTGGTCTGTTATCTGTATCAGCCTTTTGAGGTCCTGTACCACCCTAGTGGTGATCTGGGGGACTGCTGTGAATGTAGTATAAATCAATACAAGGCAGGAAATGTCTTCCAGGCCAGTGATTCACTGTCTGCCTTATCAGTTCCTTTCTGACACTCCTCCTTGGTTTAAAGGTGTCTTTCTGTGAGTCCCGCTCCTCATTTAAAGTTGCAGGTTGCCTGCAAATTAGCCCAGCGCCACGCCCATTGTGACAAGTCGCCTTGATGGTTGTGAATAAAAACTGGCACGTCTCCACAGAGTCTGGGAGATCAGGAACCATGTACTCACAAGATCGTATGGCGTATGGATGCCATCTCCACTTCACAGGCCCTAAACGTGATGCCGCTGCAACTTCCTCTCATCTGCTCTTTCTGCCGGTTAATCAGTAAATCATAACACCCCGCTCAGTGAAAGATGTTTATTCCAAGAAGTGGTGATGAGTGTCCCTCACTACATTAGCCAAGTCTTTGTGTTTATGTGTGAGAGGGAGAATTTCAGGGTGGGGGGCTTAATCACTGCATGGTTTCGGAGACAAATTGGAAACGCGATTAGTGTGTTGAGCAAGTGCCGGAAGGTCATAATGACTCTGTTTAGTGCCTCTATCTGTCTCCCTCTCTCATTTCTCCCTCCTTGTCTCCCTTCCTCTCTTCCCTCCCTCCCTCCTTTCTCTGCACCTTTCACTTCTGTGTTACAAATGATGGACTGACCGTGTCGTTCCTCCGGCCCTTAATAAGCATATACCTGCCTCTGAGCTGGCTAGTGAGTCAGCTTCTCTGAGTCAGCTTCCTTTAATCTCTCCCCGCCCCAACCCCCCCACAACCCCCGCTCCTTGCAGCGGGGTTTCCGACACCAACTGTGACAGTGTCCACTGACTGCCACGGACTGTGACTCTTCCTGCGACATTGGCACAGCACTTACTCACGCAGCAGTGACTCTAGCGTGAACTGGCACCATGGCCTCTGAATGGAGGCGCTGGAGGACCATGTCAAAAGTTGATAATATCAGATCGCTGGTGCGTCATACAAATATGAATTACATTAGATAATTTACATTGATATTTGAAGCATATGATATACAAAAGTAGTTATTTCACCCTGCCATGTTTTTTTTTTAATTTTGTTGTTGTTCCAAATTGTGTTGAGCCTGATTATACAAACGGCACCTTCTTCCTGCTGATGCCTAATGACATAGGGGAGCCGAAGATGGCCCTCCTATTTCTTTTGTTTGTAAATTGCTTTCAGGTTTATTATTTATTATCCACCATGGCTGCGAACGCAGATGCAGATATGAAGCTGAGGGGAGATATTTCTTATTTGGCATCCGATGAAAGTATCTGTAAGAAATGATCTACGAGAGCGGCTGAATCGGGGAAACGGGGTTGGAGCAATGACTGCAGTGTAATCTCCCATCACTGTGTCTGACGGGAGCGCAGTCGCGGATGAATCACACTGCGGAAGCGGAGTGGAGAGCCGATATTGGGGGAGAGAGTGCCTTGACCTCACATGCACGCACGCACATCATTTCAGGGCTAGAGAGAGGACTCTGAGTTCTGGTGAAACAGTCTAACCTGACCCAGAAATGATTAACAATGGCCGAGTTTCCTGAGCCTGACCCAAAGGCTCATGTCTCAGGGGAGCGGCAGCCAGAGAACCATACCCCCCCTCCACACACACTCAGACAAGATATGTGACTTGAGTGTGACACATACATGCAGAGACGTTGTAGGGTGAGATGCCTACCCCTATTCGCATGTCGAGAGCTGTGCAGAAGTCTTAAGCAGTAGTAGTAAGTATATATTTGCTCAGAAAAAAAAACATAATTTAACATTAGAACATATGCAAATTAATGGTAACACGATATAAACTTGAATAACAAGAATTTCCTCTGTCCTTCTGAAAGTTATTGACATCTTATTGCATAGCTGGTTCCCAAACCTCTCCTAGGACTGCCTAGTCATTCCATGTATTCCTTACATTTCACCACCAGCTGAGTTAAATAATTTAATTAGTTAACTCAATGGGATATAGTTTAGCCAAGCAAAGTAGGGTAATGGTCAAGTCAAAAAAATACCTGGGTGTATTGGATGGTTACTGCAAATACTGGGGTGACTTTAGCAGAGGTTTTGAAATGGCTAAGCTGACACACTCTGACAACGTAAATCATGGAACATTAAATCTCATTTTCTTTGACTGCCTACGACCTTTGCACATGTATGACATCCCTCCCAGCTCCCAACACACCTGTACCAGATATTCAGTGTTCTTGATTGGCTGGGAGTTGGGAGGGACAAACTGGACTGTCAGGGGGTCCAGCTTGGAGGGGATTTGAGGCTCAAGTGACCAGCTTTGCTGTCTGTCTTGGCCACAGGTCACAAGTCTGCAGGACTTCTTCAGCGATGACGACATTTTCATCGCCTGTGGTGCAGAGAAGTACCGCTACCAGGATGACCTGATGCTGGATGACAGCGGTGAGGGATTCCTCTCTTATCTCCTCCGCCTCCCCACGACTTCCTCCCTGTTTTCTTCGTTCGCAGTCTGAATGAATGATTGCATTAATTCATTCTTTAAGGGGTATGAATGAATTCCCCTTTGTGTGCCTGCCAGGCTCAAGCTGTGCGTGGGCTGGCCCGTTCATCGTTCTTCATTCCCCCTCACTTCCGTCAGACGCGTGCAATCCACCTGTGCCGAGACCCAAGAGGCGCCGCCAGTGCGTTAATCAAGTCCCCGCGGCGTGCTGGGCCGCACCCAAACCCCTGCCAGGTCCAGCACGGAGGTGGCTGGCCCACGTGACACCTCTGATTGGTTCTGTTAAATGAGAAGCCATTAGATCAGCTTGGATGAAAGCGACATGATGCAGTGACGTTTCTGATGTCTTGTCAGTGAGGTGAAGTCACATGTGATGGTGTCTTCATGTATACATGTGACCGGAAATGCGCCGGGGGGGGGACTGGGAGGCTCACAGCATCTCCATTAAAGAACCCTTTTATTTTATCAGCCACAGGATGGCCCATTCAAACCCTTCACCTGCACCTAGGGGATAATAGAGGCAATATGTGCCTCAGCGGGTTATTCCTCTGTGCTTGTGATTGGAAGGTCACCGGTTTGAGCCCCAGAAAGAAGAATAGTCGTATCTCTGTTGGACCATTAACTCCCCCCCCCCCAGGGCACCAGATAAATGGCTGCAAGCTGCTCCCAAGCTTCACTCTCAGCTGTGTGAATGTCTATGTATAGAGAACAATATGGGATATGCAAGAAGAAGCATTCCAATGCAGCTGAGCTGGTGTGAATGGTAACTGAGACGTAATGGGAGCTTCAGCAGGCCTGCATGCAGCTCATCTTCTCAGGTGCACCTCAGACACACAAGACAGCATTAAGAAACAAATCCAGTGCTGTTTCTGCTACCTGTGCACTTTTCTTAATTAGCCTTACTGTAGGATGCCGTAAATTGGCTGACGAGCTCGAGGGTGGGTAGCAAACCGAGACGCACAGCACCTTCCCCTGATCTGAGGCATGCTCCCCTTCCTGCCTTAAGGACTCCATTCCCCCACATCGTCCGCACTCCCCCGTAACTCATAGCCCCCCCCCCAACATCATCACCACAGCTTGCCACATTCTGCCCTCGGCATTTACGTCACTGAGAGCTCTCGTTAGCCGACGATGTGGGGAGGCCGCCACCCACGGTCTCCGGCGGGCCCCGATGAGCCGGCCCAGTCTGTTTGATCTGCTCCGTGCTTTAGGACTTGCTCGTCAACAGAGCTTTTGCTACCTGAGTTTCCGTTTCATTTTCATAGCTCCATTATTCGTTTTCCGGTCTACGTGCAGCTTGCGGGTTATTTTGCAGTTGTGTTGCACGCATCACAAGTGTTATTGAAGGGACTGGACCAGCTGTGGGGTGTGCTGACCCGGTTATCACAGCTGGTGCTCATTGGTCACATCTGTGTTCATTTTCCTGCTGCCTCCTTATGGACATCTTCCTCCATAGCTGTCCATCAAAACAAAATGACCTGCCCCTTCGGCTGCACCGGCCACGTAAGCCACTTCGGACGAGAGCTTCCGCCCGAAATGAATAAAAATGTGAAACACAAACACTATTGATTCTCAGTCAGAGCTTAGATGCCAGGTTGCCATGGTTACCCTGCATGCTCCTGGGATGCTGTTGGGTTTGTCTCTCCCATTGAGAAATTAAAAAAAGAAGAAAAAACTGCCAGAACGATAGAAAGATCTGTGTGTAACTGAGGCAAAGTAATAGGTTAGAGGAACATAGTGTGGGATTATGCGTTAGAGGGAATGAGTAGTGTATGGCTGTGAGTTGTAGGACACAAATATAGTATAGTTGTGTGTTAGAGTGAATGAATAGTGTATGGCTGTGGGTTATAGGGAACAAGTACAGTACGGCTGTATGTTACAGGGAGTGAGTACTGTATAGCTGTGTGTTTGAGGGAATAAGTACTGTATGGCTGTGTGTTTGAGGGAATTAGTTGTGTTTGGCTATATGTTAAAAGGAACAAATACAGATTCTTGTGTGTTAGAGAGAAAGTACAATATGGCTATGTATTAGGAATGAGTTGTATATGGCTGCTTGCGTGTTATAGGGAATATATACAGTATAGCTGTGTGTTACAGGGAATGAGTACTGTATGGCTGTGAGTTAGAGGGAGTGAATACTGTATGGCTTTGTGTTATAGGAAACAAATATAGTACTGGTTTATATTAGAAGGAATGTGTAGTGTATGGCTGTGAGTTATAGGGAGTAAATGTGATGGATTTAATAGCTCAACAAGTACTCTGCTGTGCTAATAGCACAAAGGTTGTGGATCAAATCCTAGCGAGCACACATTAATTGTAACCCTTCCAAATACAGTACAGCTGTATGTAAGAGGGACACAGCTGGGGTGTTTTAGAGTAAAGGGGTGTTTGGAACCTTATCGGGCTGCCTTTTGAACCTCTGTTCCCTCAAGTGTGGGTGTCACAACCTGAAACGTACACCCATAACCCTCTGGAGAGCAGCGTTTCCTGAGTCCAGGTACAGAGTGCACGACATGAAGGGCCAAGCGGGCAGCGGGGGGGAAAGGGTGTGAGACCGGAGCAGGTCGTAAAGGCTTTGATTAGCCCACGAGCGGGGCACATTGATCACATGGTCTGCGGGGCAAGCTAAATGATCCTTCACTCCCGCTTTTTCCTTTTCCGCCGGCAGGATGTTATGGCTACAGGTTGGTATGGAAAGACTGGGATGAAAAAGACTCTCTAAAAGACTAAACCAGCTGAGAATCATCACTTCTGTCTGTTAGCCAGTTAAAGATGCTGCTCAATATCACTAAGAGTAACTCACTCTGGGGAGGAAAAATTATTCTGTTCTTGGTTGCCCATTGAAGAACCATGTACACATATGAAATGTCCCCCCCCAATTAGCAATCAGCAATGCTGGCTTTTAAACATATCATTAATAATGAACAGTATTTAATTTGATTACTTGGTCGTCAAAAGTGATGACAGTGTAAGAAAAGAAATTAACATGTTCTGAAACTTTTTTGTAATGTCCTCTTCACCGGAGGCAAAAGCAACCGCTAGCATGAGTTTGCTCCATGGGAGGGGGAATACAGTAATTAAGCACAATTAAGCATAATTAATCAGTGAACTTTGGTGGCTTCTTGAAGCGTTCAGGAGGGAGGTTCATTCCCTTCTGCCTGGGTAGTCCCAAGCGTCAAGAGACGATTGAAATTGCTTTTGGTGACGCTCGTGCAATGTTAACACTGAAATTGCCTTGCTCATAAAAGAAAAAAAAATCCATTAGAAGTCTCTCAACCTTAAATTTATCTTTTTTTTTTTTGGCATCAGGTTTTTTCACACAACGCAGCAGCTGTTTGATACTGACGTGATACATTTCACATTTCTGGAGTTCTTTCAAATAGATGTTACGTTTTTTTTTTTTTTTTCTTTGCGGTACAGCGTGCTTGAGTAACGAGCGATAACGTTCTCCTTGTGGTAGCACAGCCCCGAAAGGAGGGACAAGGAGCTCATTTTCTGAACATGCTGCAGTGTTGGGGGGCACGAAGCCGCTTCCATTCCAGCGCCGTCAGGAGAGTGGCGGCCAGCTGATGGGACTCGCCGTTCCTATTTAACGTGAGGCGCAGGGTCTCTCGTAAGAAGCAGCATTGCTCTCATGTTACATCATGTGCCGGGCCGTCGCGCAATGGCCTGGAACCCAAGCTGAGGTGACCCAACAGAAGCTGGGCCTACTTCATCCACTCAACGCAGCGTGTAAAGTAACCACCCTTAGTGCAGTGCAATAACAGTGCGCACCAGCTGCACACACAGACCTACTGCTTCGCCCACATCTCCCTCCTAGCATCCGTCGGTCATACTTCATATGCACCATTTCTCTTGTGATAATGGACGAGGGTCTGGCCTTTCCGGCAAAGTGTCCGCAGAGCTTCCAAACCCACAGTCTCAGGGAAAAGATTGTCTCCAGTATATACATTATCGGGATTGTTTGTGTAAGATAGAGGGTTGGCCTAGGTTAGGGGTTCCCAACCTTGTGGTGTCCTCAGATCAGTGAAACTCGTCGACATGTTTTTCTAGATGTGATCGGAATGCACGAACATAAGGGGTCATTAAAAAAGGTGTGGCTGAAAGAGATACTCTCAGCAATCCATGGCCCAGTGGAATACTGGTTACAGTCCAGTATAGATGCGCAGATCAGAGGTTGGGAACTCTTTGCCTAAGTGACCTGGGGTGGGGCCACGCCCCTTAATTTCCATATAGCCAATCACCAGTGACTGATGATATCCTGTTTTAAATGGTGACAGCCCATACGCACCCAGCAGGCATGACCCATTTATAGACACTACTGGTTTCTCTCATGTCAGAACAAATACCGCTATATTCTGTGTTCGTTTCCCAGTTTGCTCCCATTCCATCCCCAGGTCACGCGGATCAGATCGGCGTCCCACGCAAATCGTAGATCCTGCCTGGCGCGTGACCTTATCTGAGGCAGCTCACGTCGGACCAATCATGTAACATTATGCTGTCTGCTTCAATGGCTCCATTAACACCCCAGGGACTCAAGGGAAAGATCCCTCTGGAATAATAAAGTTTTAAACAGCCCAGAAGAAGAATCTTGATGTGTAACCAACAGCGGGCGGTTTAATTCCCACCGGGGAGCTGCTGTTGTAGCTCTATGGAGGAATTTGAACTTGAATATGCCATGTTGAATATGCCTCCATAATGCATAATGTAAGAATCTCTGGCTAAGTGGACCAGATCAGTGAGTGAAATATGAATGCAGAATATGGATGTGAATGAAAATGTGGGGAATATTTCAACTCCTTAGGCTGCCTCGCCAGGGCGGCTCTCAGACTCCATGCCCATCTCTTTCCGCAGAGTGCCGGATAGTGAAGTCCACTTCTTACGGCAAGATCTCTGCCACACGTGCCAAGAGCGGCCCCAGGGGTACCACCCAGACCAGAGGTAGCAAGTCGCCCACTTCCACTGGCTCAGGTAACAGCTGTTCAGTGGTGCATGTGTGAAGTTGAGGTTGCATATTTGTTGTCGCATTACTGTGTTGCAGATGGTGGCCATTTGATTAGGTGCACCTGCTTGTTAACACAAACAGCCTGCTCCTCCAAGCAGTGAATCATGGGGCTGCAACCAAATACATACAGACAAGGTCAAGAGGTTCAGTCACTGTTTGGCTAAGTGTTACGATGGCTGGGGTGCATGTTCTTGTTATATTGTTGTTTCTTGATGTCAGACTTTGTGATCCCAGCATCTCAGAAACAGCCACCTTCCTGGAATTTTCAACTGCTGCAGTGTCTAGAGTTTACGAAAAGTGGTGCAATAAACAAAAAACATCCAGTCAGTGGCAGTCCTGTGAGCGAAAACAACTTGTTAATGAGAGAGGTCAGGGGAGAGTGGCCTGCCTTGTTAGAGCTAATGGGAGGGACACAAGTGCAAGAATAACAGCATGGTACAACAGTGATGTGCGGAAATAGTTCACTGAACATTTAGCTTGCAGTTTCTGGAGGTAGAAGTGGATCCTTTCTGGTACTTTGGCGCTGAGTATGTGGGAATGCAATAAACTGTATGTCTGAAAGTTTGCAATGTACAATTTTTTTCATACAGACGCTTCTCTACTTACGAACAAGATACGTTTCAAACAGCCGTTCGTAACTTGAAATGTTCGAAGGCCGTTATTCAACATCATTTTAAGGGTATACGCAAGTACAAAGAACTAGGACGCTGGGAGTACGCACTCTACGCTGCCGCGCGGCGGGAGTAGCGGCCAGAAGTCGTACTAGGCAGAATTGGCGCGCAGAAAAAATAATTGCCGTTGCGGACAGAAAACGAGCCCAACAAACACAATTTGGACTTACAGTCCTCTTTGTTTGTACAGTATATCTGAAAGTTCGTAAGTAGAGGAGAGTCTGTATTTGGTTACATTGTAACAGTGGTTCCCAAAGTTGGGGTCGCGAGACAATTTTCAGAATATGTCAATAAGATTTTAAAACGTTAAAAATTGCTAAAATTGTAGCGGGAATTGGCGTCCAATCTGATATTTAAGACATTTAATGCCAGTAGATGCACAGGACTGTGTTCCTAGGCCAGCCTTAGGCCATCTTGGTTGCGTCTCCATGTGTATTAATATCATTTGTCATTTTGTAAAATTTTTTCTTTAACCTTTAATCTTGGCAATAAATCACTAGTGTTTCCAAAACACATTATAATTGTCTTTAGCTCTAGCAGTGACGTTCATTATGGGATAAGAGGTTTGGACTGGCTCATGAGTGCAAATAAGAAAACTTTCCTTGTTTGCAGCTATGCATCAGCTCTAAAAGTCAGGGTCGGTCATTCTCTCTACTTATAACAAAGGGCATTCTTGATATAAATAACAAAAAAATTCCTGTGTGCGTGTGTTTTTCGCTCTGTATGTGTGAGACACACACCCCAGGTATACACAGCATGTGTGGTGAGGGGTGGGGGTGGGTGGGCTCGCGGTTCTCCAAGAAAACGGCGCGACAAAAAGCGGCTCATCAGGCAGCAAATCCGCAGCCCTCAAGAATGCGAAATCAGCATTTACATTTCCTCAGCGCGCCAGAGGAGCCCGAGCACGTTAGATGAACTGTGGAAGCATCAGAGGCAGAGAGCTTGTTGGGGTTTGGGGGGGCGAGAGAAGACCACAGGAGGAGAAGGGGATGGAGGGTGTAGGTTGTTAAAGTCCAAGTGGGGCAGCTTACCCCCTCCCCCTGAAGCCATCCGGGCTGGCTGTGGGCGACACAAGGAGCCCGAGGATTTTGTGGCTGACGAAGGCAGGCAGGGAACAGGATGTCTCCTCTGCGTTCTGCTTACTTCAGCGGGGACTCAGCAGCTCAGCTCTCTTACATTCCCTAACCCTCCTTATTTCATTTCATCTGACAGTGCTTTCTATATCCAGCCCTCTCCACAGCAACCTTCACGGTCACCTTGCTGGAGATGCTGCTGTTTCTGTGGGAAATGTGGATGTTTATTGTATACATCCTGCAAGGGGGGGGGGGGTCTGTCTGGCTTGTATGTGCCGCAGTAAGTTAAATTGCACAATCTAGAAATGTTCTCGCAAGAAGCCTGGTCTTCAGAGAGACCTTGGAGTTGATCAGCAGTGATCTGTTGGGTTTGGACTTGTCTGGGCCACATTTATAGGTATGAGTTTTAATTCTGTGAGGAATTACTGATGGTTACAAAAACCTCACGAGCCTGTCTGCTCATCACCGCTCTCATTTACCGGGCAGTCTAGTGTGGCTGCTGTGTTTTGCATTCTAAGTATGTTTTGTTTTCTGCACACGTGTTTGTCATCCGAGGCCAGACGAAGTGTTCAAAACTACGGCGGAAACTTACAGACGGAGATGTAAAGAGGAGGAGGGCTGGTGACGGAGTCATTGTCCCCGGCGACTCTGCGCGAAATTTAGATGAGATGACTGCTGCAAGAGGAGGAAAAAGTACCTTGTGGTTGCCAAGGAAACTGGAGCCAGGCAAGGCAAGCGTTGATGCTGATGCCCATGTATGGCACTGACTTCCTGCCTGCCGGAATGCGGATCATAGCGGATCTCAGGGATGGGTGCTTTTTGGACCACATTGGTATTCGGATGCGCACGGAGCTTCGGATGCGTCTACGCTCAGTGGGTGATGGGCGGGCAGCACACGAGGGGACTCTCCACATCCACTGATCGTGTTCGGCTCACGTTTTGCTGTTATGTGGTTTGACCTGACTGCTGGCCTCGTGGTGGTGGTCGTTTTGAGGAATACAAGTCAGAGGCGGGCAGGAAGTAGATTAATAAGCAGAATTATAGACATTTTTAAGTCGTATGCGTTTAACTCAGAATGTGATATGAATAAAAAAGGTGAAATATTAAATTACAGAATATATATATATATACCCTTGACTTATGATATATGCAGCTTCGAGTTGATGGCACTTACGACCATCATCCTGTTAACCCTTATTGTAACTTTAATAAATAATTGTAAAATAATAAAGGTTGATGGTACTTGTAACATCAGCCAGAGAAACGTGGCTGCTCGTGCTGTCACAGCAGCCTCCTGCGTTGCTCCGTGTTTGGGTGTCGGCGTACGTATGCAAACAGACGTGTACACGTTGCCTATTTCTGTTTCGTTACGTTTCAGTTGATACTATGCCGTTGCTTAAAAAAATGCCAAGAAAAAGAAAGTCTGCTTTTATAGCAGTACTTCACACTGTATAATGCTTCACTTACGGCTTATTTGCCAGAACATAAGCTCATTATAAGTCACGGAGTTTATGTATGTATCTAGGCATATATAACATTATATATATATATATATATATACAGGGCTTAAATTGCAGGTACAGATGCTTAAGCCATGGTAGTCACTTTGTCCTTTTTTATCCCCCCCACCACTCCCTGCACTGTTTGAAGAGCAAATTTTGCATGGAGTGAAAATACAGTGCGCCTCCCCCCCGCATACAGCTTTATGTAACGGCTGTCTGCCAGCAGGTTGCTGTCCTCTATGTCTGGGAACATTATGCGCATGGGGCATGGGGATCTCTGTGGGCACCAGCATCCCCCAACCATGCTAGCTCCTGTCTGCAGGAAATGTTCTGGAACTGTTAGAGAAGCGTTGCGCATGGACCTTGTGATGGCAGCCCTGCGGGGCGATCCGCTGCCAGGGAAACCGCTGCTAGGGAATCAGCGGAACACACAGAGCTTCCCGCCCCCCCCCCCCCCCCCCG
>JAODLC010000042.1:15379210-15400403 GCA_026781145.1 Hippopotamyrus pictus | reverse complement strand
CTGTTCCATGAGTAAGGTGCTGAAAACCTGAAGGCTTTCTTTCCCAGTTCAGTTCTTACTTTAGGAACAACCAGATTATGCTATAGAAGTCGCAGTTTGGCTTCAGCACTGTGTGTAGTGCATGGATCCCCATAGATACAGGGTGCAGCAGATTCAGTGCAGTTCCGACAATGAGTACCAACATGTTAGAAAATACTGTTAGAATTGTTATTAGCTGATAGTCCTGTACGGGTAAATATACAGTGCTTGTTTACCTGACTCTCTGTGCTTGAGGATGATTAATGAAATTTTCAGCGAAGACCGTGATCTGATCACTGCAGTAGGGTTCAAAACAAGAACCTGCAGATCCCTAGTCCAGCTCTTTCTCCACCCATCTTAGACTTGGGTTGGCATTTATGCACCTTGGCAAAGCCATCTATGCACCTTCTTAACGAGACATGTGCGGTTAAGCAGTCGTGTGTAGTTACGCGATCGGCCGTGCACACTCACGCACATGCACATGCATTAATGCACTTCCTTCTGTGTTCTCAGGACATGGACAGAATTCCCACTGAAAGCCCAGCATAGAGCTCACATTACAGGAGCCAGTGAGAGCGGACAGAATGCTTTGGGGCTCCAGAAAGGAGACACATCCTTGTTCGAAATGGATCCGAGTTCACAGCTGATATTTTCTGAAAGATCTAAAATGAAAAGCAATAAGTTTGTACAGAGTATGTATTTAAAAACGCAGTAGGATATACAGACTGATACAGGGAGGTTGGGTTTGTAAAAGCTTGGCTGTTACCTTGATGAGCATGCAACTAAACAGGAAGAGTTTCTGTTATGTTCAAGTGGTTCAGCATGGATAGCTGATCCAAAGGGTAGCTGATCGAAGGCAGAGAATTGCAGGGCAGATCCCAATCGATCACATTCACAGCCCTTCATGACCGTCATTTCAAAGCCGATGCTTTACTCTATACAAGCCGTAAACTGCTCCATAAACCGTTTAAGCGTCTCAAACGTGTTCGCTTGAGTTGGCTTTGCCCAGAAATCTAGCCCAGCATCACTATGGCAGGTGAAAATGATGCCGTATATATTTGATTCATGGGAGTAAGTGGACTCCCACCCAGATGTATAAGACCTGGCTGAAGGTGGCCACAATCTCTGCATGTGAGCCATACTCAGCTCTGTGTCCCGCCACCCTAAAAGCATCTATCGGCTGCTGAGTTTCCATGCTAATTTCCCTTTCATGCTAATTTCCTTTGATGTCTCCAGATGCCGGAAGGAAAAAGGGGGAAAAAAACAGGAGCTTCCAGAATAATACCATCTGAGTGGTCATTTTTCTGGTGTCATGCCATGAATCTGAATCTGCTGCTCTGAGTCCTGAAAATGTTCTTGGTAGCTAGAATCCCTGCTTTAGACATTCATCGGAGAACCGGTTTGTCCCACTTCTGTGATGGCATCGCTCCTGGCTGCATAAAATGAATGAGAATGTGGGACACCCAAGGCCTCCCAGCATCCTCTACCAGCTCTCAAACTGAGGAGATAACAACCACAGTAATGGTGTGGAGTCCCCAGTAGTTTAGCAGTCACATTCCTCTTCCTCCAAGGAGCAAGGAGGACACAAAGAATGCTGAGCAAGGAGAAACCTCTGCAAACGAGGTGGAAGATAGCTTGTGGTCAGTCCGTGTCCCTTCTGGTTCCCAGCACTCTCCTTTGACCTTCCCGTTGGCCCACGCTGAACCCAATGCTGCCAGCCTTGCAGGAGCTTCTGTGGCTCTAGTTCATTCTGTCTTTGGTTCCACTGCTCATGTTGCTGAAGGTTCCACCCGAGAGGAAGGATGATGGTTGGCTGAATTCATTTGCCCTATTGGGTGTCCCTGCTTGTCGATATCTAATAAAGGCTAACAACCTTCTTCTTTCAGAGCCAACTGAAATGGGTTTCCTCACTCCTATTAATCAGTATTAATGGTATTTTATATGTAGGTATTCTGGATGTTTCTCTGTCCTCAGAGAGCCAGCAGTAGTAGTCTACTTTCAAAGGTTAATTTGTCTTTTTCTCGTGGTTTGTTTTCTTTCCTCATGGAAATTCATTTAGGTCCGGTAGCTACTGGTGTGTTTTTTTCTTCGGGTGGCGTAAACATAGACCTGCCTGCTTTCACTCCGCAGGGTGTACAGAGCGCCTGGGTGCAGAGAGAAGGTGTGAGACGTGAGGTGTGCAGCAAAGCGCGCACCACCTTGGTGTGGCATCCTGCCAGTTCCTGTCACTGCCTCGCAGACGGCTTGGTTAACCATGGCTGTGCCTGTGTTCACTGCTTGCTAACCTCCTGTCGTTAAGCATCCACAGCGGATGGGCATAGGGTGAAGTGAGGTGGTGTGGGAAGGGATAGGGGCTTGTGGGCACTTCATGAGCTTATTTGTAAAACATATAGCTCCTGGCTGGAATGTCTCCAGAATACTGTAGTAGCAAATGGCCACATTGTCACTGAGTGCCAAATTAGACTGAAGTATTTGACTTCCTGTGTGCATTACGGGCTGTGTCCGCTTAACAATTTAACTTCCGAAGCTGCAATGATTGACTTTGAGGTTGGGGAAATCAGCCCGTCCTCCCATTACTCTCCCCACTCTGTCTGCGAAGACACAACCTCTCCAACAATGCATTTTTTGCAAAGAAATGAGTGACAGAGACCAGTAATTGTCCACTGCAAGCTCAACAAAGTAAAAGAAAATAATAGAGGAATATAAAATTAAGTCACCCATCCTTTATTCTTCTTTGACCATGAGAGGGTTGCTGATTTCAAAGTGTTCTGCTGCCTTAGTTTCTTCTCGTAATGGAGGCTTAGAAATATCTAGTCACGGTATTTCAGTGCAGAAAACACACACCTCCCACAATGATTCTCCAAGACCTCCATCATGACATACAATTTCAGCTCCATGGCTCTTATATTTTCAGAGCACATGCTTTCATCTTCATTATTCTCCCTGTTCAGTTGCATGCTCTCCACTCTTCTGCCCTTTGTGCATGCGGGAACCAGCATGACCGTATGTGTCTGCGGGAAATGGATCACGGCGTCACGTCTGTTTCGTCAAATAATGTGTGCCTGATATGGGGAGGTTCTATGTAATATCTGCAAGACCTTTGATATGCACAGGAGCAGCAGAAAAGGCAACACACCCAGCCATCCAGTGCAATGTTCTACAGACTTTTTTGTTTCTCACAAAAACATGCTGTCGGACCAACTTGGTTATCACTGCTCCCATAATCGTCTCTCACATACCCAGTTTATATGTAACACTGATCAGCTGAGGACTCTCCTGCTGCTTCTCACACTGGTTTTTTGATTCTTATCCTGAGTTTTGAATTCATTTGTCCTGCCATAATGTCATGTAACATCTGTGTGTTTTGTTGTAACTTGTATTTTTTTTTTGTTTTCCTGTGCTGTGTGTGATCCTTATTTTAATGCAGATAAGGAAATCCTCCTTTTCAGGATGTGCTGTCATTTAGGTCGGTGAAAGACAGGGCAGGGTTTTTGGGTGTCTGTAGTTTTACAGGATGCAGATTAATTTTTTAGTGATTAATTGTCATTGTTGTGTTGACACACCACAACAAAATGTGTCCTCTGCATTTAACCCATATATGACAATGTGACATAGCAGGGGGCAGCTAATTCAGCACCCAGGGAGCAGTGCTTGTACCTCAGTGGTGCCTTGCTGGTCAGGGATTCGAACCTGCAGTCTTTCAATTACAAGTGTGCTTCCCTAACCATTAAGTCACCACTGCCCAGATTATGCTGGTGGGAGTTTTGCTTACACAAAAATGTTCTGAGGGCCGAAGAAATGATTGGTTTGGAGAGATGACCAATCAGATTGTAGAGGAGGTGGATCCAAGCAACTAGAGGACCTTGGACCAACCAATAAGATGTCTTAGTCCCGCCTCCTCTACTTGCTTAGATATACCTCCTCTACAATCTGATTGGTTCTCGCTCTGAACCAATGATTTTTTTTTTTTGTTCTGCCCTCAGAATTTTTTTATTTTAGTAAAACTTTCATGAGCGCAGATGGCCATTTTACTTACTTCCTTGTTGCCCACACTGCAGAGAGTGGAGAGCATGTGTAGCCTGTCGCTGACCATTTAGAGATTTGATTAGCATGGACTGGTCAGAGCTGTATTGGAGACCAGCTCCTTCAGAGCCTGGTGCAGTCAGATTCCTTCAGGGCAGTGCAGTAATTTAGTGAGGGAGGAGCATCACTCTGCCTAAAACAAGGTGACACACACTCCAGTACATTACACATACTGGTGAGTCCATTCAATTTTTTATACAAAGCATTGGAAAAAGGATTACATCTAAATGTTTTTTTTTTGTGTTTCCATATTGTCCTTTTTATTTTATTGTATTTTTCAGTTAATGTTGATGTTCTAAACTGATGTGCAGTATAATAAAGTAAAAATGTAAAATTTGGCCAGTGTTCTAACAGAGAATTCGCTAAGCTAACTAAGAATTGAATTAGCTGATATACCTTTTTGCATGTCAGAAATGGAACCTGGAAGTAGGAAGTGCCCTTATTTGGTCAGAGGAAGTGCTCTCAGCCCTGACCCAGCCAGCTGACTCAGTATTGTGAACATATTATTAGCACCTCTTGCCTAAACCATTCCCATGGAAACCGGAATTCTGTGTTCGCGGCTGACATCTATATAAGCCGCGAATGAGATTTAGAACAGGAAAGAAAAATATGCTGGTCTAAAAGCAAAAATTACACTGGCTCAGTGGAGGAATGTGCAGGTCTAAGTACTAGTATAAGGTTAGTTACCTTAGCTACCTGGATAGTAGTAGTTAGTAGTGGATTAGGGCGTTTGTTCATCGTGTTGACATTTGGAGTTTAGGTGGCTTTAATTCCAGGATTACACTAACTGTCTTTCCCCTCGTCCTCTAGGGATCCCAGCTCAGCAATTCATCCCTGTCTCTTACCTCTACCAAGGTGTCCAACTCCATAGAAGAAGGTGATGGTGCAGGGAGTGAAGGTAAGAGGTGGGGGGTGAATATACTGTGGTAGTATGTGAAGGAGAGGGGGGCCAGTCCTCTATCAACAGTGAGATACCCGGATCTCTCAGGAGAAGGCAAGGAAGGATAGACGTTGATTTACAAGAACTTTGTATTGTGTGTAGTGGGTGGGAAAGAGGGAACCATAGAAAGGCAGAGAGGAGCTTCTCTCCACTGGAGACTGACCTCTAACACCCTAGCTTGTGTCGTCATTTCAGCCGAGGCAATGAATGACTGCCCCCCAGTGCCCGCCTCCATAGCCGAGAGATACAAGGTGGGCAGGACCATCGGAGATGGCAACTTCGCTGTGGTGCGAGAGTGCGTGGAGCACTCGACGGGCAGGGAGTACGCTCTGAAGATTATCAACAAGGGCAAGTGCAGAGGAAAGGTATGCGAGGCAGTGAGGGTGACGAGTGTGCATGGAAGGGGCCCTCTGCATGGAAGGGGCCCTCTGAGCATATCCACCCAAGAGGCGGAAGTCGGTTTGCGGTCTGAGTATCGGATTTGTCCGGCTGATGCCTGTGACCAATCTGTTCGTTCCCAGGAGCACATGATACAGAACGAGGTGTCGATCCTTCGACGAGTCAAGCACCCCAACATCGTCCTGCTGATTGAGGAGATGGACACTTACAGTGAGCTCTACCTGGTTATGGAGTTGGTCAAGGTATGGTTATCCTTAGTCAACACAGCTTTCCTGACATCAGATGCCTCTGTCGATGTCTATGTCTGAGGAACGCTGATGAATATATGCGTTCCAAGATCATTTTCAAGTCACTCTTGAGGAAAACCACTTGATTTTTGTACTTGATTTCTGGTCCTTACAGCCTCATCAGTCTTTGAATTTTAGTTGTGTCCTACCTTCCGTGCTGCTTTACGGCCTTTGAGGCTGCAGTCCTGTTTTTACGCCACTGAGCACAACATCCGGCCCAAAACATCTCTGCATGTATGCGTCGGTAGCGTCGAGCAACGAGACAAAGCTTTTAGTGCCTGGTTTGGTTAACAAGGCCGCTGCAGAACAAAAGATGGAAAGTAATCACTGTAGAAGATGGTGTGTCTGTATCCTACTTCATCCCAAACCGAGATGAACATTCGGGTCGAAGAGGCAGAGATGTGTCAGTGCACTGTGGGTGGAGAATCGCTGTGTGACAGCCTTTTTCATTTTAATGAGTGTTCCTGAGACGAGCTGGGCCTGTTCAGAGTGGAGAGCTATTTTGGGCTGTTGCTCTACTTATTAGCCTCGGAGACGGAACTCTTATACATGTCAGAGAAGGAGAAAATAGGCCATATTTCTTACAGCCTCTGAAAAGATTTGGAGACAACAAGGCATTCCTTGAGAATGGGTGGGCAGTCGAGGCTGACGCCGAGGGTCTCAAGGGGAAACATCTGGAACCTCGGTGGAAGCTGAAGTTTTGTGGTCTTCCTCAAGTGACTCTTTTTCAATTAAACGTTTGTGTTTAAAAAAATACTGAAAAATAGATAGTAACCTAATGGTTCAGCTAGGTCATCAGTCCTGCTAGTAGAGGTGGAATGATTGGCCATCTGCGAAGGAATGATCTCACATCTGTTCATTGGGACCTGCATTCTGTTTTTCTGTCCAGGGCGGTGACCTTTTTGATGCTATTACCTCCACCAACAAATACACAGAGAGAGATGCCAGTGGTATGTTGCACAACCTAGCCAGCGCCATCAAGTACTTACACAGCCTCAACATCGTCCACCGTGACATAAAGCCAGAGAACCTGCTGGTGAGGCCAGGGTTTGTGTGTGTGTGTGTGTGTGTGTGTGTGTGTGCACGTACATGGGGGAGGGGGGCTATTATATGCTTCCTGTCTTTTGGCTGACTGCCTGTCAAAATCTTTACAGTGATAAAAGATTAAACTGTAGTAAACAAATATATGGGTCAGTCTTATGAATATTAATTAAATCATCTCTCAAGAAGTAACTTTGAAACCATGAACGTGAAATTCAGAAATGCTTCAGGATTGTTTTTTTCACCTCTGTTGAACTGTATTCGACAGCTATGGAAAAAAAAAATCCAGTTTCCTGAGAGACAAAATGAAAGGGTCTGTTTGTTATTTACCCTCGTCTTGGTGGCCCCCGTCAATGGCTGTGAAATTGGAAAATCGTAAAAATAAACTTGGTTCTGGCTGTACTCAGCACCAAAGGGCAGCTTCTAAATCCAGCGGCATGCATGGTATCATCCACGCGAATAGGAGGGGGATGATTCACTGCTTCTGCTCGTGCTCCGAAGCTCTGCTTTAAACAGGCTGTTGGCAAGGCCGAGGGATCAGCGGGACCGACAATGCGCTGTGTGAGGAACAGGCACACGTCTGTTCCGGTGTGACAAGCCGGAAAAGCGTCAGGCTCTCAGAGACTCATACCATCTCTTATGCATTTTAAGTGCCTGAATTGACCTGAATTTTCAAAAATAAGTAGCTTTCTAGGGCTGTCTGCTAGCAAGAGATCAAATTCTCTCATTGCCAGTTTGCATATATTTTTTATGCTGGCTGATATTAATCATTGCCTTCACAATTGGAGACATTTTCTGTGATTTTGTTACACTTAATTTGGCAACCCAGAATGCTTTGTGCTGGGGTCCCACTGTTCTTGCTAGCTCTGTGAATGTGCCAAACATATCTTCATGCACATACACGAGGCCTATTCTCTTGGTGGTTTGTGTTATTGTGAATGTGTCTGTAACAGCGAAATACACTTAAAATATAAAACAGTAGTTGTTTTGGTGTGAATCATCACCATCACTGTTCTGTACCCTAGGTATACGAACACCAAGATGGTAGCAAATCCCTCAAGCTTGGTGATTTCGGCTTGGCCACAGTGGTGGACGGACCCCTCTACACCATCTGTGGGACCCCCACATATGTAGCACCAGAGATCATTGCAGAGAGCGGGTAAGAAAGCCACTTCCTCTCCGTCAACAGTCTGCATGCTGTCTCTTATTGGCTACCTTATTCATCGCCCTTCCCTGCTGCTCACCTCTGATCTGTCCGCAGGTACGGCCTCAAGGTGGACATCTGGGCAGCCGGCGTCATCACCTACATCCTGCTCTGCGGCTTCCCTCCGTTCCGTGGGTGGGTTCTCGAGTCACCCCCATCTTTACTCGTTCCACAGCCACCATTATCCAGAACGATACTCAATGCCAGTACAGCACTTTACGCTGCATAATTATCTCAAGATGTTACACTACAACACTAATATAATGTTATCATTCGAAAAATATTGAATGTTAGTTGTTTATGGACCATCAGCAATATACACGCAAACAAACTGATTCTGTTAAGTTCGTTTGCTATTTGTGTGGATACCTGACTCATTTTAGCTAGGAACCTTCTGCTGTGTCCCAAGTTATTCTGGAGTGTCGCAGTGGCATTGGGCTGGAGACTGAATAAGCCGAATAAGAATTGTTTTATTTAACCCGAAAACACTTTTCATTCTGCATTCATCACAAATAGGTGTCTGTGTATAAAAGCTCTGACCACAATTTATTTCTTGCAGAAGCAGTGAAGATCAGGAAGTTCTCTTTGACCAGATCCTCATGGGGCAGTTAGAGTTTCCATCACCCTACTGGGATAATGTGTCTGACTCTGCAAAGGTATGTGGTTTGGTATATGCCAGTCTGTGTAGTTGTGTGCATGTACATGGTGTTAGTCATAGCACATTTTGGCTTTTGTCTCTTCAGGAGTTGATCACCTGCATGCTCCAGGTGGAAGTGGACCAGCGCTACACAGCCCTGCAGGTTCTAGAGCATCCTTGGGTCAATGTAAGTGACCCACGGCACAACCCCAGAAAAGGCGACAAGTAACATGCTGATCTGCATGACACCCGCGTCGGCTGGGCTATAGCTAACTCACTGTTTTCCAGTCTGGTCCTCTGGACCCACAGTCGGTCCATGTTTTTGCTCCCTCCACGCTGTCTGCCATACAGACCACAAAAAACGTAGACTGTCTGTGGGTCCAGAGGAGCGGTTTGGGAAACACTGAGCTGACTGACACATCCAGCAGGAACTAAGCCATGCAGGAATATGTGAAAGTACAAGTGGCGGGCCGACCATCCCGGAATAAGGGACAGGCACTCGTACAGTTATAGCTTCGGTGCAGGTGTTCCTGACATGGCCGCCCGCCCGCCTGCTGTGCCCTGCGCTGCCTCCTCTCACCCGTGTTCCCTTCACATCTCACAGGAAGACGGCCTGTCAGAGAATGAGCACCAGTTGTCTGTTGCTGGGAAGATCAAGAAGCATTTCAACACTGGGCCCCGGGCTATCAGCACCACAGCTGAAGTGTCTGTCATCACGGTAAGCCCCACCTCCTGGGAGCCATAAAGAACATGTAAGGGCACAGAACCTATTTCAGCATTTAGTCAGCTGATATTTGAGCATAAATATATGAGAAATACACCGATGTAATCTTAGGGAGCACTTTCAAATAGGGTCTGAACAGGTTCATCAAGAACTTCTTGTGGTTGCTGGTAAAGTGTATAGTGGGGCACAAATGTGACGAGGCTGTTGTCTAGTGAAAATTACAGCCCATTAGAAAACGGTGAAATTGGCATATTGCTTAGTCTGAGCAAAGCTGTCTGCTGCTCTCAAGAAACTCAGACGTCAAATATCCACCTGCAGACTCGCTGCTCATTTAATTAGGCCTGAAATCTTCTGCATCCCTGCAGTATTAACTCTTATGTGTGGGCGAAACCAGGAGTCTTGCCATCGCATGCCATGTTCTCGTTTTTTCCATTTCATTTACAGAAAACATCAGGTATATAGAAACTGGGTCCAAAACACAAAGAGCCAAAGCAAATAAGTTTATGGACATTTTGACATTTATTAGCCTGGAACCACATCACTCTTCTAATGCTTGTGTTCAGAACATCTTTCCGTATCGTTTGGCGCTCCACTGCCACCTGGAGGACGGGGGCATAATCACACAGCAGCTCTGATTAAGTGTCTTGAGAATACAGAAAGATGACTTGGACTCAGGAGATGGTTATCAGAACAGTACAGTGAATTCCCCTCCTTTCTGTTTGCACAGATGGACCCCAGCTTAACCATGCAGAGATCAGGGTCCTTGGACTTCTACCAACACCCAGGAATGTACTGGATAAGGTATGATACACAATCTCCATGGCGATGTGCTAGTGACTCTCTTAGCATGTCCAGATACGGTGTCACCCCCCAACCACTTTATAAAACACTGACAGGTGGCCTGTTTTCCTCCCCTCTGCCCAATGTACCTTTTCCAGACCACCACTCCTGATAAGGAGGGGTAGATTTTCAGATGAGGACGCCACCAGGATGTGAGGTCCATGCCCCACCCAGCAGTTCTGCCTCCCTCCCTGCCACCGCCAACTGGAACCTGAGCCCCTCCACTGGGACAGAGTCCATCCGCCCGACCAACTCGCCCATCTGGAGTGCTCCCCGACACCTCCCCCTACCTCACCCAGTGGGGGACAGAAGAGGAGAGAAGGCGGGGAGTCCATGGTGGATGGGCAGGGGGCGGGGGGACGTATAGAAGGACAGAGGAGTTTGATGGAGCAGGAAAAGGAATGTGGGCGGAAGCAGTGGCATCGCTGAAGGGCGACAGCGGGGTGACCCGCTGAGATGTGACAGCACGCGAGCCTTTGTATCCGAGTGCCACTTTGTATATTTATCTTTTTTTGTTTTTAATTTAAGCATATATATAGTTTTTTCCACTTTTTTTTTCATTTTTATTAACCCAAGGGAAATGTATCATTTCAATTAAATTTTAATGCTTTATTTTAATTCAGTGTCTTTAAGTCAAATCTCACTGAGATTGACACTTGGGAGGGTGCTGAAGTGACTGTGACCTTTTAGAATCATGCCTTTACTCTTGACCTGTCTGTAACCTCCTTGGAAACAGAGCTGTACCAATACACGAAGGCAAATTTATATATTTTTATGTTAGTGAAACATATATTATAAATCTATCATTGTTGCTTTTAACAATGTAATAGCATGCATAATCGATCTGAATTGATCTGACAATATATGTCATTTTTCAGTGTGCTACAAACCATACAGAACATCACATGGAGTGGCAATAAGTGATATGGTTTGCAATATATGGAACATTCGTCAATGTTTTTGTGAAGGGATACCTTTTATGGATTTAATAGCATTTTGTCTTCAGTTGATGTTTTAAGCAAGTAGCTGTGACAAGGACATCTCTTTCATGACAGCTGAGACTTCTGTCCAGTTTGGCAGAAATCACTCAGACTACCTGAGGCCTTTTGTTAGTATGTTGGGAGAAAAACATCTCCCGTGAGTTGGTCCACCCCCTGTAGCAGACAAAACACCTTGCAGGTTTTTGCAGAAACAGAACTCAGTGCCTGGCCAACAGTATGCAGAAACCAGACAGCTCTCACATCTGTGCATACTGGTCTATAAAACAATGGGAATTAACAAAAAAAAAAGCTTTAGAAAAGAATAAGATTTGTGATTTGTGATAATACATGTTTATCTCATGTACATAATATAATTTTATTCGTTTTATATTTGTATGTAGGAGAAAAATGTAAAAAAAAAAAAATCTTGCATACAAAGCAAAAACGTCCAGTTACCATTCTCACACGGTCATTGTCTTTTGACCAGTCTATATATTTAAAGCATGTTGGTGGACAGGCCATACTCAAGGGTTTGTCGCTAGATTATGACGTCATTTGCCCGTGACAGAGTCGTCAACAACATGCTTGAGCTATCCGAACGTCTCATGCCTACTGGCACGCGAAGGAGTTGGACCTGTGCTCGCGCACCTGAAGCCATTAAGTGCTGCTGCGGCGTTTCAAGCGAAAAACGTCAAACTGTGTCGTATAATTGTTCGTCTTCATTTTCAGTGTTTATCGTTTTCTCTGAACACTGTTTAAAAACGAAACACATTGCTGCATTTGTGTCAGGCTATCTTTCAGTGAACTGTATGCCGAGCGGCGCCTGTACATGTCGCGTGGTTAATCCCGATAGCTACGGCAGGCTGGAGTGGAGCAGGGATCGTAAATGGATTTGGCGATCGGTCAAGCACAGGCGCTCTCAAAGTAGCCAGCTGAGTTGTGTTTATTTGGAGAATTTGTTTTTACAATGTGGGGATACTGAACCGTTACTGTTGATTGCGGGGGTGGAAGAATTTTCAACGCTAAATAAGCGAATGAACGGTCAGAACAGGAAGAAATGTTATGCAAAGTTCTGTGAACATGTAGCATTTTATAATTGCCAGCTGATGTTTTCTGTTTCATACTTTTATTAAACGTGATTGGGAATTTTGTGAATTCTTCTGCAGTACTCAAGTAAACGTAATCAGGAAAATAGATTAAAGTGCGATTTATTTCTTAGCAGGACATTATTTGTAGACGGGAAAAAACCAAAATGAAGCCAGAAGAGGTGATACCTACGACACTGTTGCAATAAATAAAATGACCGACGTGGCACCTGTTTATTCCAAGTCTGACCGTGCAGTAACCCACAAGCAGCGCAGCTGTTTTAAATTGATGGAAATTATACCATGAAACGGACATATTAAATGAAGCCCCAGGCTTTCATTGCTGCTTAGCGTATCGCTTTGCGGTTATGGTCGCCCACGCTGTACAAGCTGGCGCTAGTGCTGCCATCTACTGGTTAGGAACAGACGTAACGGTTTATGTACTCGGCTAAAAGATGTCTATCTGTCTATATATAATGCTGTTTAGCTGCATTTCAATCAAGTGTAATGTTCGTTAGTTAATCCAAGAGTCGAAGAAGCAGTGTGAGTATTACCACACGACATTTGCTGTACAGTAGTTTCAGTGTTAATGTTTGCAATGAATTTGTAGTTTTGCTCTTCGGAGGGATTCCAAATGCATTATATGTATTTTGCAACTGGCATGTTGCAAAAATACATAAATAAAAGTGGCTGTTTGTTTCAAAATATTTAAGATGGCGGTTATGTTATGGTACAGGTTTTCATCAGTAGGGATTTCCAGCTTCTGACAGAAAAAAGCACAACAGATTTAGCTGTTATGTACGATGGCTTTGATCTTGCGATGTGTTACTTTACAATGTTCCAACATGTACTGTAATTTGGTATTTTGTCTGAGTATTTGCCTACAGACATGCTTAACATGCATGATAACGTAACTGCTGAACTTGAATAAGATTCCCAGGATAAGTTGTTATATTATACACACTATGTTTGTGTGTGTGTGTGTGTTGATAGTGGATTTTTAATCTATGACTTCATAGCCTTTTGTAAAGTGCTTCATGGTTGTTATGTAATGTCAGAATTCCTAACTCTTTGTCCAGATGGGTAGGCTTGTTTTGGGCCTGTAAAGATGAAGCCATCTAATCAGAGAATATTGACATACAATTGCGAAAACAATACTGAACAATAAAGATGCCAAACTTCATAATACTTCTCTTATTAAATGCACCAATATTAGTGAAATATTTGAACAAAGACTGAAAATGTACAAAAATGCATAAGGCTAAGTGGGGGGCAGTGGTGGCCTAATGTTTAGCGAAGCGTGGCACAAAAGATTGCTGGTTTGAAACCCAGAGCAAAATACTGTTCCCTGCTATGTCACATATGGGTTAAATGCAGAGGACATATTCGTTGTTGTACACTGGTGTGTCAACAATGGCAACTAATCACTTTCACAGGGCTCATTGACATTATTATAATAAACCTCAGTGCAGAAGTCCAGTTGCATCCTTTTTGAGGAATGCAATAGTGAACATCACCATGAATGAATGAATATTGCATTTGCACTTATACATCGCACTTCAAGACACCCTTAAGCACTTTATAGAACCAATGGGGAGTCATTTCAACCACCACCACTGTGTAGCCCCCACCTGGATGATGTGACAGCAGCCATTCTGCACCAGTACACTCACCGCAGAGTATCTAAGGTGGTGAAGGGGCAGGAGAGAATTTACCATTTAGATAAAGGCGATGATTAGGAGGCCAGATCTGATAAGACCACAGTGGGCAAGTTTAGCCAGGAACATAAACACGAGCACAAGGCCATTCAGACATCAGGCTACCACCCCTCCTCTTTCGAAAGATGCCCTCAGACAGTCAGGACCTTGGTTTAACATCTCATCCAAAGAACGGCACCATTTTTACAGCACAAAATCCAACACAGTTTGCAGATTTCTCTGCTCCAACACAATCATAATTGGCTAATTGCCAGGTTTAGTAGGTGTGTTTTGGCAGGGAAATCTGCAAACTGTGTTGCAGACTGGCCCCCCAATTAGGGAGCCCTGGACTAACTTGTTCTGGAGGTCCCCGGATGTTCCTGAGCCAGCTGAGATGTTGTCCTTCAAAGTTTGCCTCAGGGCCTCCATCCAGTGAGGCGCACCCTAACCAGCTCCTTTGGTGCTTGACCAGGTGGCATCCGTCTGGGTTGCCTGAAGCAGCTCAGTCGACTCCTCTCAAAACAAAGGAGCGACTGTCCTATTTCAAGTCCTTCCAGATCTACAAACTCGTCGCCTCACAGAGTGTGAGCCCAGCAATCCATCAAAGAAACCTCATTTTGGCAACTTATACTTGCAATGGTAACCCGTAAGCCTTGTTTGACAGCTTGGTACCAGCTTTACTCCTATGGACCTACCCAGGGCCTCCAGAATTACAGCCACTGATCCAATCTGCCTGTCAGTCTCATGTTCCCTTTAACGATCATTTATGAATAAGATCCCACGGCACTTAAATTCTTCTGTTAACTCAAACTCTGTCCCGGCACCTGAGCAGAGCGATCCGCTCTTCAGAGAGAGCACCGTGGCTTGGAATCCGCAGGTGCTGCTGCTTCATAGCATCCAGCTGTTCCAGTGTGGGCCGGATGTCTTGGTCAGATGAGCCATCATATGAGACATGCAACCCCCCCAACCCCTACTGGATGCCCTTCCAGTTATGGCTGCGTCTTGATATCCTGTCTAAATGCAAAGCACAAACAGATATGAAGACCCAATGCACCCTTGCCTTAAGCGAACACCTGTTCTAAATAGCCATGTTTTATAGCTAGAATGTGGAAACAATTCATACTTCACTCATAAATGAATCGTATAACACAGTAGTAGCTGTAGTACTTCATACTCCTGCTGGTCCTAACAGTGTATGGTGGAGCACATGGTCATTCCCCTTCTGCAGTGCAAACTGTTATATTCCCATGAACACTCACACAATTGTGAGTGAGAAGAGCTGGCCCAGTGTTCTATGATGGGGCTACGATATACATTGTTGTTCCGGAATCCTGGGTTTGACCATCAATCAGAATCCAGTACCCTGGCAGAGGCTTAAGAGGCTGAGAAGTGCGATTCCCTAAAGCTGGAACACCATCTGGACCAACATGCCTGGTTCCCATTCCCGTGGTACTTCACTCACTTTCCAGGTCAAATTGAAGAAATACAAGAAATACATCAAAATATCACCCAAACAAGCTCCAGGGCTTTCAACATCTCTGGACAGATTTCATCTAACCTACAGCCTTGGCCTCTGCTCTGACCATCACAATAACCTCATCTACAGTGATAGATTTTGGTCCATCTGTTGCCAAGGGCATATCCACTGCATAAGGTATTTCTTCCATCAATTTACAATATTCTCAGAGATGGTCAGAACTTATTCATCCCACGCTAAACATAAACTAAGCAAAGTCCTACCTCCCCCTCCTGTGGAATGAGTATTCACCTCCTCTCTGGCTTGACGACGCATTTAAACTCTTAGGAGACCCTTAGCAAGCATTCCTACTAAAGATCTCCTTGTCCCGCTTGACAACTTCCTCCAGAACTGGTGTCCAACAGGAGTTTGTAGGGTTATCGATTTCCTATATCCATCCACTGTACTGATTGAAGCATTTAGATAAGTCCATTCAGACAAGGTCCTCAGCCTCACAGAGTCAGTTGAATTCATCTCACAACATGAGATGATCATTGACCTTTGGCCGACAGTATTCGGGCCCCAATAGCTAGTTCCGGGATTTAGATCTAGCAGGGCCTCCCTCACGGGTGTCCCCTTCATTTCCCACGTGTGCCTTGGCTGCGGTAGGATTACAGGTACACAAAAAATGATCTTTCTTAACATCACACACACGTTCTCCAACACAAACATAAGTGAATAATTTATTTCAAATAAATGAGCAAGGGGGCTTTTCATTTGTGCAGTAATTAAATATGGAGTAATTGTCAAAATGTATCCTTGCAATTTCCCTAGGAAATGGAATGTTAATATTCATGACGTATGTTAACACACACGCAGACATATATATATATATATATATGTGATATAAACTTACAGGAAATAAATGCTACATGCATTTCTCCAACTGTATGAGGCTCTATTATGTATTTTTTTTTCTCCTCCAGCAGGGAGTGGTATCGGAGCGACTAGTATTCCATCCTTTTTCTTTAACCCTTAGAACCCGACAAACGCAAAATACGTTGATTTTCTCATCCATCAATCTCAGCTTCGTAACTTTAGGTAGGTGTAACGCACAGACATGAATCGCATATCGCTGGAATCCAGAGAATTTACTCGATCCGGCTGACTAAATTGCAACGTTGTGCGCTAAAGTATTACAGAGTAATCCTGTGTGCAATGAGGCATGTATTTAAATAATTTTCCACTAAAACGCACCCCTAAAAATCCATAAAACATCTATATTATTCACATTAGACGGAAAACAAAGCGCATATATTCACTTCTGCAATGATACACGTACTACTACCCTTCTGGGGGAAATATTTAAATATTTGCTTTATAAATTAATTTATTATAAATATTATAAATAATATTTATTTATAATAAATATAATATTTATTTAAATAATGAACACAAGGCCCCTGGACAAAACACCGATCTGGCCCCCCCTGCCCTCCCCTCCCGCGCAGACGCGCGCACGCATACGTATATGTGGCGGCGCTGAAATGAGTTTTAAAGTGTGGGTGCAAGAACACAAAAAAAACTTAACGAGAGAATTCGACTGTCCCTCACAAAAACTGTAAAGTTTCAGTGGCTAAATTGCGTTTTCTACGCCTTTTCAGACAGGAGGAGATTTGTTTGGCTATGCCTAGAAAATTACGTTGTTACCAGTGTGGAGACCGTGAGAGTTTTACCAAGGACAAAAATTCCACCTCCAGCTGCCTGCCCATCTCATCCAATTCTGTTGCAAAAATTACAGTGTATTGTCTAAGTGAATAGGGTATAGGTTAATTAGTGTGCATGCACCGTCTTTCTCATGATGCGTCTATGCATCCGGGTATAGCCCATTCAAATGTCATGTAGCCTAACTTTTTATACAATTTATACAGCACAGAATTATTAACCTACTTTAACGCATTTATTTATACAGCCACATATTTCCCACATTTTGACATCAGTGATGCAGTGAAATTATTTCTTTATTTCTTGACGCAAACCCTCCCCATTAATCCGGGCTTGGGTCCGGCACCTAGTTGAGCTGGCTTAATTGCTCCCTTAAGTGGCTCGGTTAGGCTAAACTATATACTGAGGGAATAGTTCTATAAGGCTGAAATTGAGGGAATGATTCTATAAGGCTGTAACTAATCGAAACAAGAACTGACTGGCACAGGGTGTTACACCATATTTTGTGACCGTCGTAATGTGTGACTCGAGGGGCGCTGTCTCAGCTAAAACAGTGGGTTAGGGTTAAGTGTAACACCGGCAGGGCAGGGTGACCGAATTGAGACAGATAGAGGGAGCAGGCAGAGTACGTAAGCGGCCCTTACTTATCTTTAGTCTTCCAGAAGGACAAGTACTAACCAACTAACCAGAGCAAATATCAAACATGTGGTTGTCACGTAGACGGAAGGTACCGAGAGGGAGGTGGGGAAGGCCCAGAAGGGCTATAAAGGAATGGAGCTGATACAAATGGCAGAGCTTCCTCTTGTACATGCTGAATGTATGTCAGACGGTCGCTCCCGATTGCAATCTGTCAGAGAATAAACTGGTGACCTGCAACTACTCCTCGTCTCAGCCGTGAATCTCTTCTCATCAACGGAACCGGTGGAGAGGGCGTACTCCAACAATACATATTTACAAAGACTACAATAAAACATCACGAAATATGTAGTCTAACAAAACGCAGTTTAAAGAAGGTAGCCTACCTGGCGAAATTGCAAACAAATTAAAAGGCCCACAGCATATAATCGGGCTATATACAGTCATCAGACGGACGAGGACCTAGATCTTACCCATCATGCACTGTAGTTTTTTGCAAATTCCTCAAACAGAAAACCATTAAATACAAAAGGAAAGCTTAGTTTGACTTCAACACATTACTATGTATTATATTTTACTATGTATTATATTTGTTATAGGGATTTTACAGATTTTTTTTCTAAAAATTAAAAATTACTACATACACCCACCATAATAAGAATGTATACCAAAAATGACAGATATATAAAAACACAAGTCAAAATTATAAGGTATGTTTTAGATGTCAAAAATTTGATTTTATCCGTGTTTAGTATATGGGGGGTCCTCTTTTGGCTGGGAAGGTGGCCCCGCCTGCCCCGCTTTTAGCTCCGCCCCTGCTTCGATCATAAATAAATAACACATTGAAAACTGGCTTAAAAAAACTTTGCGCATGATAGACATTATTGCAAGTGCCCAAAGAACATTATTACTGAAGTTCTCCAACGTACATATTTTGATTCATGCGGTTCGTATCATCTCCCTCCTCCTGTTTGAAAAACTTGGTACTGTGATTCCACATCGCAAATCAAACAGCTATTAATAGTGCTGTGATCCAAAGGCGTTGAGCATCGTCAAATTTACAGGCAACGATTGAAAATGCTCTGATCCAATAGAGTTGGGCATTGTCAGACTGACAGTACTCCAACCCAATGGAGTTGGGGGGGGGGGGTGCCATCTAGTGCCACCCCTTTGGACACACCTCTGCTCCCCAGGGCTACACTCCCTCCACCTGTGACTGGCCAAAATCAGAAGCATTCAGTCATTTGTTGACGGTACTACACTTATTGAACTCCACCAGTAATCATGAACCTACATACAGAACTTATGTAGCAGAGCTGATGGTCTTGGGCCACAACAGTAATTTCATCCCAAACATCAATGAAACAAAGGGATTGTCGACTTCCAAAGGTGCAATAGGAGTCATGCAGCAATCGCCACTAACAGCTCTTCAGTTGAGACTGTGAGCAAATTTCAAGTCCTGCAGTTTAGAGATCTGAGAGGCTGAAGTGGAGAGTAAACACAAAATAAATCCTCACAAATGCCTGTCAGGACCTTCACTTCAGGCGTCTAGGAAAGCCAGACATGACCAAGGTTAAACTCAATTTCTTTTACATTACCTTCGAAAATGCACTTGGCAACAATTAGGTATGATGGGGGAATTGATTGGGCCAAAAGATCATAAGGAACAAAAGTACCCTCCATCCACTAGATATACCAATTAGATACACAGTGACAGCTGCTGTAACTACTCAAATCAGCCAGACCAAAAGTTGTTCTCACTCCTACCAGATTGAAGAATGTCTTCCCTTAAGCCATCTGCATCGTCAATAAATGAATTCGCTCTGCTGCAGTATCACAGGCACCTGCACTGCATGTGTCCTGACTATTATGTTTTTTGCACTGAATGTGGCTGATCAAAGACAATGCACTTGTTGCAGACAATAAAATATCTTCAATTTTGAAACTCTCCAGGAGATCACTGATAGTTTCCAAATAGTATGCATTAGTAGTGGTGCTGTATCTGATTTGTAATGTCTATAGTGTTTGATGCAATATCAGGATAAAATGATTTGATACAATTTTCAATGTAAAATTGATCATTAAATGTTTTGAGAGCTTTGACTTTGCCATGAACTCTTGAAAAAAATCCACCTTGAACAAATTACCCATACAGGAGAAAAAAAAATCTCAGTATTGTTTTTGATTGTTTTATTATAAATACGACAAAAAGGAAACCATGTTCTTTGAATTTACAGTTATTGATCTTTATATATTGGCATCAGTTAATATTTAACCGATTCTGAACAAACACTTCGTGTAAATTTAAGTTTCGACGTACACATAAAACAGCAGGTAGAGACTTAACTTATGCAATCAGAAGTATTTTCCAACCAAATGGTATTAATTACAAAACAAAACAGTACTTTAAGATAACAGAAACAGTGCCGCTCTTATATTAGAATATATCCCAACAAGTGCACCATTTAAAAATGAAATGCAGTGGGATTGCATGACTTTCAAATTATAAAGCAAAAATATATAAATAAACCAAATTAACTGTACAGTCCTGACCCATCAGCCTCATTACCATGCAAAGACGCCACCGTGTTCAGTCTGGGATGACCTCTGCACAAATACCTATGGCAAAAAAGGCGAATCATCAGGTACTTTGCATATTTTATTTGTCTTTTTTTTACTTTGAATTCACACGCCCTATTTTACATCTTTGCAATAAAACATGGTTACAATAGCTTTAGGATTATACAGATCCAAAAAAAAAAAAAGAAAAACAGTTCAGTTCATCACTTTTGGATGCGATCAACCATCTTCAAATGTGGTTGTGTGTGTCCACGTATTTCTGAGTGTGGGTGCAGACATGTTTATCCAGGCCACACCATCGACCCCCAACCCCCCCCACATGAACCATAGACCCAACCCTATCTATGTCTGCACACCCTACGCTACAAAACTTGATATTGCTTACCATCCCATGGTCGTATTGGGCTTCAGTTCATCCAAACGGAAGTGTGCTCTGCCTAGGACTTAAGCTAACCCCAGCATCAGTGTTGTTTTTACATCCAGAGACACTAACGGCAATGAAGCAGATCTGCGAAGCTGATATGAAATTCAACCAGCAGTTTCACCGAGTCACGGTCTCGGTCGTTACTCCAAACTCAGAACTTTTAACCTGAAAACCTGAAGGAGCCCTGGGCAACACTGGGGGACTGACAGATAACCAGCTGCGTCAATTATTAATAATATATTTCCAGGCTAACCGCCAATACCACTTCATCAATTCACTGGGACTTCAACTCAATTGTCTTACTGTATGCAGATGAGAAACTGGCTACAGGTGTACCCCAAGTACAGTACTCCATGGCAGCTGGCTACAGGTGTACCCCAAGTACAGTACTCCATGGCAGCTGGCTACAGGTGTACCCCAAGTACAGTACTCCATGG
>JAODLC010000042.1:15315688-15347782 GCA_026781145.1 Hippopotamyrus pictus | reverse complement strand
GCACAAACGCGGCACATACGATTGAGACCAGTTTGGTTGAAATCTGAAACATATGGGGGGCCAACTTCACGCAGGTGTCACTTTTTTATGTAAAAGAACCTGCTTACAATACAGATGCTCCTCACGTTACAATGTTGCAACTTTTCAACAGTGTGATAGTGAAGCACATTAATGGCAGCATCCACCCAGCCATGCTTCCAGTCTCTGTAGCGACTGTTACTGAAAACATCTCATACAGAGTTTAACAATGTATCAGTGTATAAGGTGCTTTTTTCTGTTTCACCAAACTTTCCCGAGCCCATTATGTCTAGACAGTCTTCCCCCAAGCCGTCAGACTCCTGAACAATTAGAGACTGGACTCATACACACACACACACACACCTTTATACAGTCCACTACCTCAATAACTTTTTGCACAACCCATTGCACTGCTGTACTTTACACTTAGCCTGTCTTACCTACTATCATCTCCTCTATTTATTGTATTGCACTGACTCGTGTCGCACTGTTTTTGCAGTGTATACACTTTTTGCAGACTTGCACTTTATGTAGTCCTGTGTGGATTTAGTGTTATATGTAGCACCGTGGTCCTGGAGGAACGCTGTCTCGTTTCACTATGTACTGCATTACTGTATATGGTTGAAATGACAATAAAAGCCACTTGATATTCCAAAGTGTGTCATATCATATTATATTCATATTGCATCTATGATATTTTCAACTTATGATGAGTTCATCGGAAAGTCACCCCATCGCAAGTCGAGGAGTATCCGTAAAAATCAACGTGTAAATGAGTATGAGACCTGAATGCAGACATTTGCCTTCACACGGACCCAGCATTAGCAACTCGCTAACATTCGTGACACGCATGCTCCACCTTCCCTGCCTCGTCTTACGGCCCTGCTCGTCCTTCTTCCTTCGCATGCGTTTGTCTGTGATGATCCAAAACTTCTTTGGCATACGCCAGACAATTAAGACTCAGATTCTTTTGCATTTTTAAATTACATGAAATGACATGAATTATGAATTATTCCGAAATCAACAGCCAAAGCAGGACAACGACACGTATTCTTCATTACGGTTCCCAAGGGGAAGATTACAAAAGGCACGATCTTATTAATCCCATTTAAACCCAGCTTTCGGTTTTTTTCCACGCGACACACGGGACTGTCTGAGGACACCCAAAACCCCTCTGCTGCAGAGCCTCAGCCTTCAGCCTGCTTCACCCCTCCCCCAGTCCCTGCCCACTAAGAAAATCTGCATACAGAAGCATTTGTCATCATTACCTCCGGCAACGACAGTTGCCACTAAGCATCTCTGATCCCAAGGACCAGCAATCATGAAACAGTCACCTTTCATTTGGGCTCATCTGCAGGCACGCACGCACACACACACACACACACACACCCACACACAACCTGGCATCTAGCCAAGAACACTGGTTATCCCATCCCTTCTAATTTCATACAAATTTGAGTCACAACAATCACAGCAGACACATTAGCTACTCAGCAGCAACTAAGAAGAATGTGACAGAGTGTGTGTGTGTGTGTGTGTGTATGTGTGTGTGTGTGTGTGTGTGTTTGTGTGGATGGTCAGGCAGGTAAATGATGGTGGTTTAAACAGTCCTCCCCAGACGTACAGATTAATCACACAGTCTTCAGGGACTCTTTCATACTTTCACACAATCACTTCGATCCTGGCGCTGAGACAATGGAGCAGTGAAGCACTTAGGGATGCTGTCACAGGACGACCCTCAAAGCGCAGGGACACACAGGGACCTCGCCAGTGGCAAATTAAAAAAGAAACGGGGGTGGGATGAGCATGGAGGGCCGCAGCAGCCTCACACACACGGAGAAGACAACAAAAGACGTACGACGAGACTCGCACTCGGTTACCATGCCCCCCCCCCGCCCCGGCAGCATATCTATGACTCTCAGCCCTAACTGAGCAGAGAGGAGGCATCTCTACAGAACTGGTGAGAACCAGGGGAACATCTGCCCACCACCTTTATCGTTTAGCTATTTATTTACTTTACCATGGATTTCATCAGCCACTCTGATCACTGCCCAGCTCCCGGGTGCGAAAAGAAAGAGAATAAAACAAAGAAAATAACAAGCAGTACACAAAAACTGAGCATATCGAAAAGTGCATGTGGCAGGGGGTGAGAAGTTTAATCCCGCACCCTCAATAGTGCCCACTTCAGCGGTGATGGCTCAGATCTTGGGAAAAAGCGGATTTGCTTTCACAAGCTGCACTAGACGCCCCTGAAGCTCATTCTTTCACAGCATTAGGAAAGCGGCTTTAAAATAATCTCACCACACATGAGATCGTCATCAAGAAGCCGGGAATCGGCACTTTGACCCCGCCGACGATCCACGTGCTGCTGTCTGCGGCCATCTGAGGTCCCACTCGCGCACAGCTAGTGCAGTGTGGAGGTGATGACACCCCAGGAAAGGTGAGCTGTGAATCCAGAACTGCCCCAATTTGCCATCCGGTATGAAGACAGCTAAGGGAAGAGGGTGAGCGGTACGGCAGAGCCCTATTATCTAGGATAACCAAAGACCATGACTCAGAGCTCCTGAAGCCGTGTCCCTGCTTTTTGTAGTGCGATAATGACACGTCCTTCATCTTTGATGGGCATAATACGTGAATCTAAAATGGGCTAAGTACGGCAGAACCTGGGACGTGGTCTTAAATGCACCATCCAAACCCAAATCAAAAGTTTTTAGCATATTTTAACGATTGCCAGAGTTTTGCTGGACCAGCACTGAAGAGTTGCGGTTCTGAATCTCAGGCGAAACGCTGCTCCCGGGCCCATGAAGAGCATCTTTTTTGGCCATTATTAACTTAGTAATTATTAATTAAATTATTTTTAAAAAAGAAAAAAGATTTACAGGCTCAAACTAGATATTCCACAATTCTAAACTCTCCTGAGGCCATATTTAATGTGAGTGTCTCATTAATCCCTTCAGAAATCCCTGGCTTCCTTATACCCAAACCCAAAAGGCTGCTCAAACTACTGATACCATTAGCAGCAACTCCAAGATCAAGAGTTTTTGAAATCTTTGCCGAGGAATAGAACAAAAAACGCACAGCTCTTTATCATGACAAACTCAACTGAGAAACAAGAATGACTGGCATCAACGTACAGCAAAATAATGACCTTGCCAGCCTATCAGACCTAAATCATTCGACAAATGACTGTGCTAATGCACTTCACAAGGCTGCCGTGTGAGTGTGTAGTGTCTTCCGCTGAAAAGCCAGAAGTCTTCTGGAAAAGAATGGCCAAAAGGAAGAAGGTTCAAATCCCAACAAGCAGCTGACATCTTTGATGATCTTTTGTGCAAGAATGGAGCCCAGCCTGACCCCATCCGGACTGCACCCATCTGTGCCAAGTCCAACTCTGGGTTACTGGCACCTCTGGGCACATGACTTCGGTTAGCAATCAACACGCCATGAGAGGCCTTCGAGGGTCCCGCATGACAAGGGAGGAGGAGGAGATAGTTAGGTCAGGAGGAAGAGGGATAAAGGTTCCCCACAGTGGGGGGTGCAGGCCTGGTATTAGGAGACGTGCACAGCGTTTATCGGATATCAGCATCTGAAACAGATACTGAACGTCCAACCTGGTCTGGATCTAATAAAAGATGTTACCTGCTGAGAATGCACAGACGACAAAACCAGTGAAAATCAGTTTGCGGAATGAAGAAGGAGAGAAGTAAACCTTTTACTGCTATTTCTATGTAGAGAAAAAAATCTAAATCAACCCCCAAAAGCAAGCCAAGGGAAAAAAGCAAAATAAGAATATTTTTGGTTATGAGCATGTATTTACAATGCGGCAGTCTGAGTCTGATGTTTTATCTTCATGGAATCTAAGAATCTCAAGAGAGCCACCACAGACTGCGTTTATAAAGCATTAGATCGTGGTAGAATACAGTGAGTCACACAGTGAAAGTAACAATTATTCATTGGAACAAAGCAAATTAAAATGAGTCCAAACTGCCTTTGAGGACCACCCCCCCCCCCTCCATTTCTGCTTTCTGGCGCTCTGGAAAATGCTTAGCCAACAACCAACATACACTAAAGAAAATTGTTAACATAATGAGGATAAATTAAACCACTCAAAACGAGAAGGGGCAACATGTCCCTCCTATTCTTTAGTGGCAATGGCGGATACCCACACAACAGTCCAAAACCGGAATCAAAACACGTTCCAATGTTCGAAAACTGGGGGTGCTTTTTCGGTGTGCCTAATGAATATTATTACGACATAAAGAATAATATTAGACATTATAAAGCAGTATTTAACATGTACAGATTCTCACACCATGGTTTCTTCACATTACGATACTAATGAAAAATAATATAATAAATATCGCTTTATCGTTTTTCATGTGCGATTAAGAGCACATGACTGCTAAAAGCTTTCTCTAGGAAAAATAAATGCAAACAATCCGTACGTCTTAAAAGTACAAGTTATCATGACGTGCTCAGATCTGAATTGCGTTTAAAGTGCATCATTTTATAATAAAGACATTTGAATCCGAATAACAAGGCGACTTCTTTGTTGTCAAAAAAAAAAAAACTACGCACAAACTAATAATCCATATTACGATAAACATCGGGAGAACCAGCCAACGTTTAATAACGATTTATGAAATACTCAGACATCTTAGGAAATGGTTATTTGAATAATGTAGGCCGACAAAATATATATTTTACACTAACTGTTGTACAATACAAGTAGTATATAGATTCAAAAATCAGGTTTACGAGTAAAAGTACAGCGATGATGGTTCTGACTAATTGTGATCCAGTAAACCAATTTATATTTACAAGACAGGAACAGTATTTTATTGTTTGTGCTCTTGCATTTTGTGAACTGTAGATAAACAATTTTATTTTAACCAGTGAAGATCGCAAAATGTAAACTGTCCTCTAAGCCTCAAGATAAAAACACTAAACAGATTTTAAATAAAACAAAACCGTATTTAGTAGCAACTACAATAATTGAGAAGTTAAACACAAGTGCTGTGTCACTTCTTGACAATCAGTCACAGTTTACCTAGCTGCGAGTAGAGTGAGGTGTTACGGCGTGGATTAAATGGCCGAAAATAAAGGCTAAGATTTGATTTAAGCGTAGACAAGTTACTGCATTACACAATACAAACTATATAACAAAGCAATACTTACAAATTTGTGGTTTTGTTTTAAAAAACAATGTTTATATAACAAAAATCATTAAAAATCTTACAACAAAATAAGTTTTTTAAATCTTTAAAAACGATACCTGAAACATCACAAAATAAATACTAATGAAGAATGTAAACACACGCATTACCACAACAAAATGGATTTCAACCATATATACCTGATAAAGTAATTTTTCTATAATAATTCACATCTAAGGTGAAAAATGAAATGTTTTAATCAAAAGCAAAACAAAAAAAGAATACTTTTACTATAACAACAGGGTAAAGAATTTCAGAAAATTAATTTTGCACGTAAGTCAGACGAGCCCATAAATGTGACCATCTATAGTTTATAATTACGCTGCTCCGCATCCGCTAACACACGCTTAAACTCCCGCTCGTCAAATTGCGTGGGTGTGTTCGCGCGGATTGATGCACCACTCTCCTTAACAGTGACTATGTATCGTGAGAAATTATTATTTTAGCGGTCGATAAACTACACGCAATGACGAATGCGAAGCCGATTGGGCTCCTCCTGCAGTACCCCTCCCTTAATAATCTTGCTGGCGCTCGTCCCCGCTTTTAAACACAGCACCACGAGCGCAAGCACGAGCGCGATGCTCTTCCTCTCTACCAAGTAGCAGAGCGGTAAGCACAGATCATATAAACAAAACAGGAAGGAAATGCTGTTTTTCCACTACTTCAAATTATGCATGGGTCCAGTTGTAATTCTTGTCGCCTCGTGATTAACTTCTAATTACCGCAATTCAGAATTAAAGGATTTACCTTGAAAGGCTGTCTGTGGTAAAGGCTGATGAGGGATTTACAGCGAGCGCGATCTGAGTAGGTTTGCTTTTATTTTAAAGACTCGTTTTTTAAAGAATTGTTTACTTTGTTCTCCAACATTGGCCCCAGTGCGCAACAGCCGCGTTGGATCCCACAAATTACTGCGAGACTCCGGTGTACAATCCGGATCTCTGCCCAAACATGATAGCGGCTCAGGCCAAGCTGGTGTATCACCTGAACAAATATTATAACGAAAAATGCCAGTCTCGGAAAGCCGCGATCTCAAAGACAATCAGAGAAGTATGCAAGGTGGTGTCGGACGTCCTGAAGGAGGTGGAAGTTCAGGAACCCCGTTTCATCAGCTCCCTAAATGAAATTGAGAACCGTTACGAGGGTCTGGAGGTCATTTCGCCGACTGAATTTGAGGTAGTCCTTTATTTAAATCAAATGGGAGTCTTCAACTTCGTGGACGACGGCTCGCTTCCAGGCTGCGCGGTGCTGAAGCTCAGCGACGGCCGAAAGCGGAGCATGTCGCTCTGGGTCGAGTTCATCACCGCCTCGGGGTACCTTTCGGCCCGTAAGATCCGGTCCCGGTTTCAGACCCTTGTGGCGCAGGCAGTGGATAAATGCAGCTACAGGGATGTCGTCAAGATGGTGGCTGACACCAGCGAAGTAAAATTGCGGATCAGAGACAGATACGTGGTGCAGATCACCCCGGCTTTCAAGTGCACCGGAATATGGCCACGTAGCGCTGCGCACTGGCCTCTGCCCCACATCCCATGGCCTGGACCAAACAGGGTGGCAGAGGTCAAAGCCGAAGGCTTCAACCTTTTATCCAAGGAATGCTACTCGATAAATGGGAAGCAGAGCTCGGCCGAAAGCGATGCCTGGGTCTTACAGTTTGCCGAAGCCGAGAACCGTCTAATCCTTGGAGGGTGTCGGAAGAAGTGTCTGTCCGTTCTTAAGGCTCTGCGCGACCGTCACCTTGAACTTCCAGGACAGCCGCTCAATAACTATCACATGAAAACGCTGGTGTCGTATGAGTGTGAAAAGCACCCCCGGGAATCGGACTGGGACGAAAACTGCCTGGGAGACCGCCTGAACGGTATTCTCTTACAGCTCATTTCGTGCCTGCAGTGTCGCAAGTGCCCGCATTACTTTTTGCCAAATTTAGACTTATTCCAAGGCAAACCAACTTCAGCCCTGGAAAACGCAGCTAAACAGACGTGGAGATTGGCGAGGGAAATACTCACCAACCCCAAAAGCCTGGAAAAACTCTAAACTGAAATAAAAGTCTTTTCAAAAAAACAGAAGATGCGCCCGCGTACATCACTCGGTATGTCTTGAGGCCTGCGTATTTTCAACTGATAGCAGGGAATTATTTTGCCTATATTTCTGTTATTAACGTCGAGTCAAACATATCATCCGTGGACTACAGAAACATTTAACATTTTTGTGCAGATAAAACCAACCACAGCTACTGCAATCATATACTAACTGATGGGTTATTATCGATGTCGCCATACATATTCCCGGTCTCCACACGCTTATTTTCTTTGTACAAGACCTTTTGAGAATTTCGGAATGATTCCGTTTATACCGTATTCTTAATTGCATAAATTGTGTTCCAGTTGTTTAAAATGGTGGATGTTTTGTGGCCCGTACATTGAAATTAAATATTCGCAATTTAAACCGTTTTATAGTTGCCATTAAATCAATATTAAGTAATAATATTTTTAACTTTGCATACATTGTCCTTCAAAAGTGCTTAAGAGTTTACATTTCTATGCTAAAGTTATAACATTCCATGAATATACTTGAAATTTTATTTAAATATATTCGAACATGAATTTGTCTGTTTAAATGATTATGTCTGAATATAGTACCATTTAATATTTGGTAAAAAATGCACTTGAAATGCACTGGAGTATTACATTGTGATTTTTCTTACATTGTCTGTGTTTGAATTTATTTAAAAACAAATAAAAGTATTACTTGTGCCCGAAATCGATATTAAAATTGCTGCGTACTTTGATGATTAAACAAAAACCACACTTTTAGTTGTGTGTGTCTGTTTATCTCTAGCTCTGGCAAAATTGCAGCAAAATTAAGTTGGTATTATTTTATTTTTTACTTAGGAGTAAAGTTAATACTGGTAAATTCAATGTTAACAGTCAGAACCGAGTAGAACCATACATATTATATCACACGCCTAGAGTTTTATAGAAATACAAAAAAATCCTTTTCAAAAACTACGAAAATCCTACTTAATCTATTATTTTAATACTGCAGACCTAAATAATGAATGTAGCCTATATTTTAATAAATGAAATATCTTAAGAAAAAAGACAAAACGCAAATCAAAATATGCTGACTTTTCCTGTAAAAATTCCGTAGGCATGATCGAATATGCGATGAGCCCATTAAGCAGACGTGCCATTATTTTTTATTTCCGTCTAACTTTTTTTTCTGTGCAAGTGAAAATACACAGAAAATAATGACTTGTTCCAGTCCCCTACAGGTGTCAGCCGGTCATAAACACATACAGACGGTACTTAAAACAGTCGCACTACCTCGCGCGTCCAGTTTTCCTAAATCCAGAAAGATTATTATGCGCGTGCGGTCCCCCGAGACAGCCACGCTGTTATTTCTGCTCGCCAGAGAGGTTGTTGTTCAGGCCTATTACTCTGATATTTATTACGATACAGTAAAATATACGGGTCATCGCATTTATTAACCTTGTTTATTAGGGATGACTGAATTGGAACCATTCTATTTATTCGAGATTGATGTTTTTGCACAGGCTGTCAACACCTTCGCAGTAAATGTATAATGAATCACCGGGAACGGAAGGATATCTTCAGCCTATACGTCGCTCAAATACAAAACAAAAAAAATTTCAACACAACGGCATTAGTTGACGGGAGAAAAATGCAGCGAACATACTTACTTTTGCGTCGATCTTCTTGAATGCAGGGTCATCTTCGTCCACCTCGAAATAGATCTCGGTTGTGGTGATGGAAAGCGTGCCGCGAGCTACTACGACCGGGGCCACGAGCTGAGCAGGGGTGCTGAGGACTACGGGCCCTGGAAAGTGACAGGGCAAAATGAGTTCCACGCTTGGAAAAAGGCAGCAAGAACGGATGCAATTCAAACTGTGGGTTAATAATTTTTAAAGAAATGATAAATGTTCTAAATATAAATACAATAAAAATAATATAAAAAGGTCTAAAACTAGTTATACACATGAGAAGGTTATTATATGAGAACAACTCTGCAGCAGAGTAACAACTGAAATTCAAAGTTCGACAGAACCATAGGTCCTAATATAACGGAACGATAGTCATCATTGATCGCGATGTTCTAAGAAGCAACAAAGTCACGATTAAAAGACAGTCAAGCTACCCCGTATGAAACAAGTTTATTCATTCATAAGGCATACCCTATTGTATAGCAAGTATAATAATTATACTTAGATACTTTATAATTTCATACTTTGTGGCTATAAATATTTTATGATTGAAAGACAATCGGTAAAACGCAATAAACCTAAAAAATGTTCTTAAATCTCTGAACATTGCTTTTCCCCCAGAGACTTCAAGGTTACTTTCTGGAAAAAAAAATCCATAACCGTTTGGCTCGTGGGCCACGCTATGAGTCTATTTTGAATACTTAACACGAATATGTTAAACTATCTGTGCACTATTAAGGCAGCATACGTAAACATTTTCCACTTTCTGGTAGGCTGTTACCATATAGTCACGAGGCTAATAATCCCGAACCGCATAACAAAAGCTCATTCCGGGGCACCAACCCCGATAATGCTGGCATGTTAAAGGTCCACTGTGCACGTGTGGACCCCCTAAATCATACAGGGCATCGACCAGATTTACAGCGCCCTCACTGCTGCCGTGTTACAACCACTTCGGTGACTTAATAGTAAGGAGTCTAACTATGCGCTTTAATAATAGTAAGTTACAATGTTTTGCACCGTAATAATTTGATGATTATTCCCTGTTGGTTATACGCTCTTTAACCCTCAGTCTTCTGATGCATACAAAATAATCGTTATGTGCATCTTAAAATTAGTGTATTTATCGATCTAGACTTTTAAGATCAAACTTGTCTCTTTATGTAGGTTACTCAATCATTAAACCCGGAACGTTTGGTAAATTACAAGTGGGTTTGGGTTTCATCTCCCACAGGAGTCTTTTGCGGCGGCGTTGGGCACGTCTCCGTCGCCTTCCACAGATCTTTCTTGTATTACCGTGATAGGCAGACGTTCTCTTGCGGCTTCCACAGTCTTTTTCAACTAATGCTTTGTACAATTATTTATTATATAGTTGAATATCTTATTTAATAGAAGATGAAAGGGCCCATTTTAGAAAAGTTCCATGTTATTTATCAGATAGGATTACGGTCGCTTTAAAAATCACTTTGCCTAATAACTTACACAACCATTCAGGATAAATACATCAGTAAAAGAAATGTGAAATGAACACCGCTTCGAATATAAAAATAAATATTTTCCCTCATTCAAACACAAAATGCTTCATATTAGAAAAAGCTAAAATGACAAATAACATTTACAACAAATTACACGGGTAATGTTTATTTTTATTTTGTTTATTTTGTTGTATGTCACTTATTCCGAAAACATGTAGGCCCAGTACATGCCTTTCGATTTTACTAACTTATATTATTGATTAATTCCTGATAGCGTTTAAATTATAAGTTTCTGTAGTTGCCAATTCTACTAATATCTTTTAATAAATTTTGCGTTTCAGCTCCCCCTTCCAGTTTCATCCATCGACACATTTCAGCCGCAGAGAACTGGGGCCGCCCCGGGGATTCCGTGCAAGTATGAAATGATGCATGATTTTAATGGACTTATCCCGCCTAAAAAGGGATTAGGTGATAATCGCATCTGGGTAAGATTCTCACAATTAGGATATACAATTAAAATTTAACAAATCAACCTCGATGTCCCAAATTCTGCGCTTTGTTCTTCTGCGTCCGAAAATTATCCATCTGGCTCAATAACCTGCAAAATCATGAAATTAAGGAACCTTTAATGTCATTAAAAAACGCAGCACCAACAACCCAAAGTCCAAGCCTAAATAATCGTAAATTTCTAAAAATGACTAACCTGATAATCGAAAAAGAACATTTGTAACAGAAATTGGCTAAAATAATTTACTTAAAAAAAGGAAAAACACTACAGGTACTGAAATCGAAGTTTTAGAGTGAGACGCACCGCGATCGAATTTTAAAATAGAATTCGAAGCGTTCCAAAAACGGTTCAGTCCCGGTAAACGATGGTAGGCTTATTATTTACATATAAACCAGTATATGATAATTTTACTAGCAGGAATAATATGAGAACTTAGTCGTTTGTGTCAGACTTTATAGAGTACTTTTAAAAAAAAAAAAAAAAGTTAGCCTACTTTATTACTTTAATACAACCACAGGGCTGATATAATTGCGTTTTATCCTCATTTCAAGCTGATTTTAATATAAAACATGTTAATAGGCCTATAGCCATTTGATATAATCCATAATCATTGGTATACCTAATGTTATTATTCAATTTACTGTTAAAATCAACTTTTCAAATTGAAAATTTTCATGGAAACATACCGAGGAAAATGGGCCAAACGATCGCACAATAACATTTACTTAATTACATTTAACATCTGTTGTAAAGTCAGCCGGCATGGGGGGAAAACCTGGGACTCGAAAGGGGGGGATTTTCACCCCCCAGTTACCCACCCAGCCCCCATTAGAAGATAGCATGATAAACAATGAAATTAGCCAAAACAGGTGCTGGTCTGTACCTCTCCACCACGGAGTCGCGTATTAAATGACAGTCATCTGCAGAACAGACCGCAGCCTTTCAATCAGCCACTGCAGCGGTGCCACCACAGAAACGCACTGGGAATGGGAGCCAGGCATTATGGGAAACAGAACTATTAAACAAAGTGGCCAGAAAAGGCTATTTAGTCTTAAAGACTTTTTATTTCTGTTTCTTTAAGAATATATTAAAAATTAAATGTGAAAGAGCAGCCGCATCAAATTTCAAATATGTTTTTACATTGTACATTTATTTTGTACTTGATGCATCACAGCATTAGAAAAAAATCTTTCAATGCTACCAGGGTCATAACCTGTTAAAGCTGATTTTCTCCAAAGAAGCTTAAAAATTCCTTCATTTTATGCAGTGAATGACGAAGCAAAGTATTTCAGATTTAGTGCCGTTCTTCAGGAAATATCCTTTGGGTCCCTCATGATTTAACCCAGCTACATTTACCTTACAGACTCCTTAACCTCCATTCCATTACATGCAGACTTTGCGGAGAGTCTGACAAGCTCCTGGACCAATGGCAAAATGTGTAAAGGGAACCAAGAGCCCAGCAAGCCTGCGGAGTGGGATCACTCCGCTGATTTGTAGGAGTATCTGAACTGCAAAAATATTAAGTCAGTGAAGAACTCCAAGAACGGCTCTTAGAAAGCTCAATGTGGCCTGTTTTAGATTCTCATTGCTGAATGGCACATAGACGTTAATGCCACAAAAAATACTACTGATCATGGATCGTCACTGTGACGAATTCTGAAAGACATTTTGATCAAAATACAATATATATCATGGATATGGTATTTAAAAGCGTAACCTACAAAAAAACGAGTGTATGGACAGGTTGATGATCCTTGCTAATGGCTAAAAGTCACCATATGTTTTAATAAGTCTGCAGGATTCTGATAAGAATTTGAGAGGGAGGCACGGACGAGCAATATCAAATAACCATAACCATTCAGTCAGGAGGCTGCCCTCTATGTCTGTGTTTCCCAGTCCGGTCCTAGGGGACCCTCAGACGGTCCATGTTCGGTGGGAGCAAAAACGTGGACTGTCAGCAGGACCGGATTAAAATCCACTGCTCTAGTTTAATGTACAAACAAGCCATCCTCAGTGTTAACCAGGAAAGCAACCAAACTGACATGATAGTGCTGGGATGAGGCTCAGCTTCCCACAGCCGTACCCAAAAGAACCTGCAAATCGGCAGGAAGGAACAAACTATGGGATGCGATAGCAATGCTCTGCATGCAGAGGATGAAAAGAAGCAAACGTCTAATACCAGGACAATGGAGCCCAGCCACGGTCACAGGACTTCACTGTCCCATGCATGACCCTAAACAGTGAGTCTACAAGTACACAGCTGCAGATTCCTGCTCTCAAGTGGCTGTTTCCAGACTCTGCCCTGACTCCCCAGCTGCCCTGCTCGTTCCCTCATGTCAGGCGAGAGCAGAGCTGTGCTTCAACATACCCCCCAGGCAAAATCTAAGGTAATCCTCGACTCAATCAATTCCCAATTCCTTGCCATCCGACGTCATTCCACGACCGACTTCCCTTTCAGTCACCCAAAGCACAGCGCTCCCAGTGGTGAGAAAATGAATCACACACAATGCAGCCCCAAGCACAGAAAAAAAGTTTAGTCAAATCCCAAAAGGCTAAATCCAGAACACAAGTACATACAAATGTTTATCGGTGTCTCCTTACCATGAAATTCTAAGGCTCCTCATTATTTAAATTCCCTGGGAACTGTGTAAGTGGTTCAGATACTGGCTGAAACAGCTCATTCCACATTAATTAATTAATGAATAAATAAAATTGTTAGTTTCCGGTGACATGTTCTCAGCGGTGGTTTGGAGATTTCTATCATCAGTGGTGATAAATCATTTAGCTTTAAACAGATTAGTTGATCAGGATTTTCAACTATTAATAGGATCAATTAACGTGACTAAAGTATCTGGACTCTTCAGACATTATGGTTGGAAATCAGGTGGTCTAGTCAACTAGTTCCAGATACTACAGTACATCCATGAAGTGGACTGCTTGATTGAAATTGTTAGTTTATTTCCAAAATCTTCGGTGTCCAGTTTCAAAATTAGGGGACAGAATGATTCTTGTCCAAATGTTAGTACATCGACACAAAGAAACAACTTGCCTCTGGATATAAACATGCGGGGACGAAAAGGCACTAAAACGAAACACAAATAGATACTGTTACTGTGAAGCACATCAGAACAGCACTGCCTAACTGGCAGAAGCCAGCAGGGGCTGTAGCTGAAGAACAAGAACCGTGAGGAAGCTGGTTTAGGATGGGGGGGGCAGAGGAAACACCACAACACCAACTGCCTCCCAAATACTGCAGGCCCACTGTCATGCGTATCATGCCTAAACCAAAATTATAAAGCCTAGCAGGTTGGATATTGAGTTTTTTCATGTCTAATTTTAAATCGGAGAGTCAATGGGGGCACTGTGTGCCTCAAAGGGTTAGGATGCTGAGTCCGTAATCAGGTCACCGGTTCAGAGTGATTTCACCTTTGGGCCTTTGAGCTCTGACCCTCCTACTGCTCCAGGGAGCCTCAGCCTGCTTTCTCAAAAAATGATAAAATGCCAGGTCGTATGGATCTGGGAGGATTAAGGGGTGTGGGGCAGCTGTCCTAGAGACTGTAGGAGTGTGTGAAAACACATTATGTAATAAATGCCTCATTACGTAATAACTTTACAAAATGTAACAAATTTTCATCACATAATGCGATATTATTACATAATGTGCTGTCACACACTGTGTAAAAAGGCATTAGGTAATAACATCACATTATGTAATAACTTGACAAAATGTAACAAATTTTCATCTCATAATGTGATATTACATAATGCGTTGTCACACACTACATAAAAATGCATTATGTAATAACATCACATCATATAATAACTTGACAAAATGTAACAAATTTATAGAATACATCATAATTCTATATTGCAACATTACCCTATTATTATTATAATTATTATTATCGTCATTATCATCATCATTCAATTTGTTACATTCTGTTGAGTTACTACATAATGCGGCATTATTACATAATGTGTTGTTAAAAAAGGGTGTTGAGTATGAAGTTCGATTAGAACAACACTTTAGTTTGTTGTAGGACCTCTCACCTGCTAGATTGTCCATCTCCTTTTCCTGCAGCAGACTGACAGCATCGTCATCTCCTTCCAGCATAAGCTCTGTATCGGGATTCTGGTTGACCACTGTTTGGCTGCGGAAGCCCTTCTTGGACCGGACTACATCGTCATCCTCGGAACCTGCGGCATTCAGGAGGGAGGAAAGCCTTGAGTCAGACACAGGATAGTGCAAGAAGGTCAATGAATAGCGGCTGAAACCAAAAGTGAGTATAAGCATCACGGAGGTCATTGTTCCACCAATGAAAAACCCATGTGAATCTTTGGGGTTGGAGGGACAACAGAATATCATAAACACGTCTATAGGAATATAAGAACTCAAATCATCTCACAAATATATTTGGTCATGCTTTCCATTAAGTGCATCTTCATATACTTACAATATATGCTGCTTATTAATGTTCTAGTACAAGTCACTATGAATGCATTATAAAGGCATTATGAAGGGGCACTTAATGTAAAGCATTACCATATATTCTCATGCATCTCCTTAATCGCCAATAACGTAGATTCTCCCAGGGATCCAATTACTATGTGGGATCTTATGTACATCAGGGAGGCCGAGTAGCTATTGGATCAAGAGCTGAACGGGGCGACAGTCTGGACAGGTGTCACCAGAGCCCATTAGACGAGTGCATGTAGGAAAGAAGAACCAGGAATACTAACTGCAGCACAGCTTACAGCTCATCGACCGCACCCAGATGCCTTTGTCTTTAAAAGTTAAACTTGTAGAGTAGAACAATTGAGAGAAAAAAATCCTCATAAGAGCTACAAACACCCCCAGTGCACCTGGGGAATATGTCCCTTGTCTTAAAGAGGTTTTTTTTTTCCTTTTTGACAGCCACCTACACTGTAACCTGCCAAAAGAACATGGATCACAAACCGTTTGATCAGATGAAATGGAAGAAGCTGCAACATTCTGGAGATGAGTCTCACATACCGTGGCTTCAACTAGCGGAAGCAGAGGAAACGGGAGGTTGTGTAAGACTGCTGTTACGGAAACTTTCAAGCAGGAAAATTAGATCCGTGGAAATGTTAACTCTGGCCCAAATAGCTGGTGCAGACTGTCATGTCGTAAAATGAAGAGGCCACGTAATATGAATGTGACTGTCGGGGCTAAAACCAACACCCAAAGACGGGTAAAGATACATCGGTGATTAGCATTTATGGGTTTTCTGCATGTTACTAGGCAAATAAAAATGATCTTTAACCAATATCACCCATAGACAGAAAAAATTTTAACAGACGCGGCATAGAGATTACTCAGAGAATGTGCAGATTCCGTGTTTTCAGACAAGATCTGAGCAGAATAGTGGATAAGAGGGTTAGGACTGATCAGCAGGTTGCCAAATAAAAAACACGTGCAAAATAAAGAACATAAAATGTCTAAATATCAGGTTCTCGTTATGTTTGTAATGCATTTACATAGCTTATGCGATTTTTACTGGTCACTTATGCCTAGTGGGCGCCTTGACAGCTGCATGCCTGTAACGTGCCAAGTTTGTATCTCGCTTTCGACAAATGATACTTTCAAATAAATAAATGTAAATGTATACTCAAGCACTTAAAAGAGAGGCTTTGAAGTAGCAAAGCCCACCCTCACCAATCATCACAAAGCCTAAGCATACTAACACACACAGCACTTTGAATTATTTTATTCCCATTTTAATATTGAACATGCTATTGGGGGGGCTACTGGGAGAGGAAAGAAAAATGGTATGAGGACCTGGAAGACTCAGTCTGTACCAGATATTCATTTATCTCTGTTCGTTTTTTGGTCAGTGCGAGGTTCTCACAGAGGGAGACGTCCAAACGTGTGGGTGGAAGGGTGGTGTTTATTCTTGGGTAACTTGGTAGCACAGCAGTTCAGTGATCTCATCACCACAATAACAACATGTCTGCCAGTGGGGTAAATATTATGATTACGCACACGCAAACACAGACACGCATGCGTACGATCGCACGCAGACGGCAGCTTGGAGCAGTAGCAGGAACCCAACAGGGCCACCCAAATCCTGGTTTACCATGGACAGGTTTGTGGTTTCCAGAAAATTCCAGAAAGGCTTCCCCACTCCTAATCCATGTTACAAGTCAGACACCAGAACCATTATAGCCCATCAGGTTCAATTTTCACTCAGATACTATAATAAAGCCATATAGAGACACTTAAAGGGTTACAGTCCAATAATCGTAAGGTGAAAATATCGCAAGGTGAAAATGCATTTTAATACAGTACCCCTAACCTAACAAACACCATAGCCTAGCCTAGCCTAAAACATGCTTAGAAAATTTACAATACCCAACAGCTGGGCAAAATCATTAACAGACAGCCTATTTTATAATAAAGTGTTGAATAACTCATGCAACTTATTGAATAATATACTGAAAGTGGAAAAGCCAAAATGGAACTGGAATACCCATTGTAACGTCAAAATATCATAACACAGACCGTCGTAACCCAGAGAGAGTCTGTACACAGAAAAGAAAATTGTTGGACGGGCAAAGAGTCACGCCCTCAGAAGGGAGCTTCATGAACTCCTCTATGGAGAGAGGAAGAGCTGAATTACTACACTTGAGAGCCAAAACAAACAAACAAACACACAAAAGATAAAAATTTGCTTCTCTAAACTCAAAATTATTTACATGAAAAAAGCATTAAATATGGCATTAAATAAACAGCCCCTCCAATGTCGGCTAACACACTATAATTAATATATTAACTGAATCAAGCTAGAAGAGTGGTCTTTACGTGGATCCTCATCTCCACCAATAAAATAAGCACATTGTGTCACATGGTTTTGAGGTGTGTATAAGCCCAAGGTCTGCCTGTGTGACTCTAGCGAATGATTTTCGGTTTTCTTACAGTCACATTGAAGAGGTTTCCCTGTTCTGTTGTACATGAAGGGGTGGTGGTTATGTGGAAGGACCAAGTTTCATAGCCCCTTTGCTTCTCCCAGGCTGATTTTACACTCTATCCCCCACCACCTCCATGATGACATGCTTTAATGCTGGAGCACAAGCCAGGAAATGTAATCGGTGGAGTTTTATCACAATAGTACTTCACAGAACAAGAATAAAGTATACAAAAAACTCACATGTTTTTCAAGATTACTCAAGGCCCTGCTTTTCCCATATTAAATTACATTAAACCAGCAAAAGAAAAAATATAAATTGATTGTTTAGCCACCCGAGAAGAAACCAAACTGGATTGAAAATTACTTTAACTGAAAAGTTTGCACTGCGAGGTGGCACGGTCACTGCTACCACTGCTACCACTGCTGCCTTACACCCCCATGCCTCGGGGTTTGAATCCACCCAGCTCTGCATGAGTTTGTATGTTCTTCTTGTCTTCACTGGGTTCCCTCTGATTGGTGTGTGGGTTGCCCATGGGGTGACGTACTCTGATTGGTGTGTGGGTTGCCCATGGGGTGACCTACTCTGATTGGTGTGTGGGTTGCCCATGGGGTGACGTACTCTGATTGGTGTGTGGGTTGCCCATGGGGTGATGTACCATATCACAGACTGGTGTTCCCCTGCCCCGTGCTCTATATTCCCTGGCCTTCAAGGGTCCTACAAGCAACCTTGTATAAACTACATGCTTTTCACTGCATGTTATCATAAGAAATAATTTGCACCCAGTATATTTTTATAATCCCAAAATAACCATCTACAAATGCATAATTATTTAAAGAAACAGATTGTGTTCCTGACACAGAGGCTCACAGCACACTGTCCGATTAAAGAAAAGCCCAGACTCTTCCTCAGTTACGCTACTCATATTAACATATATCCAGTTTCAGCTTCCATTTCCTAACCAGTGTGAAGTGGTTGTGTTGACGGCCTTATTGTTTGATGTATGCTTAGGGGGTTAGGTGGCCCACCCAGAGTAAAATCACAAACCAGACAGAGAGAGCATTCAACAATACTCATTCTCACTAGACAATCAGCCAGGGTTTGGGTACACCATAAAGCTACCTTCAAAGGTTAGCGGTCTAAGATATCTACATAGAAACCAAGTCATGTCAAACAACCACCTGCATACTATTAACATATTTATCAATAAATCAATTAAAATGAAACTGAAGCATACTGATACCGTGCCCAATAACGGTTACAGTAAGATCTCCTCTAGATCTCAAACTGCAAGTGTATTCTTACACCTTTCCCACTTGGACACATGCCTGTCCTGGGTTGGGCTGCTCCGCTGCCCAAGGGGCCCGACATGTCCGTAATGCTGCCTTATGTCATTGATTTCCTCAACCAGCTCTGAGCCATTACATTTTTTCCACTTCTGCTCAGTTTCTAACAGCGGAGGAGCAAAGGAAACGGACAGCTCACTCCCTGCATGACAGAACAACGAAGCATATCATCTCCTCGCTTTTGAAAGAATGAAGATGTAGTGAAAATGGAGAGGTGACCACTTAATCATCTGGAGGACTTCAGAGGAGACCCAAGTAAGATCAGAGCAAAGCCAATTCCGCTGCATGACAGGCCTATAAATTATTCCTCTCGTTAGAATCGCCAGGAGGCTACAGGATTTCAGCAAGTTCTCAATCATCAAGGCTGTTGTGCTACTTGCAGGCAGATCTGCAGACACATGAACGTAAATGGCGGAAATGACAATCAACATACAATAGTATACCTCAAATTGCATGCCCTGCATATGGAGTCTTTTTCTACCCAAAACAATGAGCAAAATATCCCTAACCTAGTATGTCCAGTTATCATCAACAGACGGTCAAGCAATTGAACCTGTGGTTCAGGCACTCAGAAAACCTTGGCACCAAATATCTCAAGCCATATTTACCACTTTGCTTCTCCAGCACACAAGCCCATAAAGCAGGTGTCAAAATCCTGATGAATACTGATGACCATCAGCTCGTCTAACTTTCCCTAACTGGGAGCACTGAGATTAACATCTTCTTTAAGCATGAGAGCCTCAGTCATCCATCTCACAGGAGACCACAGCGTCAGCTGATGACTCAGACTTTGGAGAAAAGCACGCAATTTGAAACCTAAAAGGTTTTAGATTTTCTGATTGTACTGAAAGGTCACTTCCTGATCAGCCTCGTCACTTTCTGTGCTCTGAGATCTCAGAGAGACTCCAGGGCTCAAACATTTCAAAGCTGCTGTCCCAGTGAGAGGGAAAAGGAGCGTTTAAAGCTGCATTCAAAAAGAATTTATGTATGATGGAGTGCTTTTGGCTGACCATTACATGAGCAGGTCTTAAGGGACGTGTAACAAACATCTAAAAGCATCCACAACACTTCTCCAGCAGGCTTTTAATGTCCCGTATCATGGAAGATCGTGGCGTAAACACACACCCCCCCCCACCCAACACACACACACACACACACACACACACACACACAACAACAACAACTGATGACAGCAGTTTAAATTTTCTCATTTAGTGCATACTACATTAATGGGAATACACGGATTCACAGACAACAAATTCAGAACAGAAAAACAGACAATACAAAAGAATCCTTTGAGGGGATAACACAACACATTTTTTCTGGAAACATTCCACCCTCCACGCCTTAAGAAAATGTTTCATCTCTGACAAAGTCTACAATTTAAACAGTGAGACCGAAACGAAAAATCGAATTATTTTTAACAATGGCATCTGTCATGGCGGCCAGCTGACATCTGTCATGGACAGCAGACTGATCACGCGTGTTGTCATGCTTGGGCCTGCAATTGTTCCTACATTCCACATGTTACATTTAGGCTCAGTTTGCAGGGCGTTTAATGACCCTATCCTCTGTAAAAATCAAATGGGCAAACAAACCACCAGAAGGTAAAATTGTTGCGTATTATCTGCATATATTTGCGTATTTTATTTGCATTTATTTGCGTATATCATTGTTGTTATTGTGCATTGTTGTGTTCTTGTTGTGTTTTTGATTTTTATTATTCATTTACCTTTCCACCATATTTATAGCTGTCTGATGCTCTGAGGAATTGAAATTTCATTTCATGTGTGTGAAATGAGAAAATAACTTGACTTGATCAAACATTAAGGAGCACTCCATGATTTCCCTCCCTGATTTCTGGTGATGGCAGGGTTGGAAAAGTTGTGTGTTGGGTTAATGTTTAATTAATGTTGGCTGGTATTTGACAGCCATTATGGCAACAAATAGGGGAAAACTGGAGTAGGTTATTGCACGGAATGAGGTAACACGATGACATGACACTGGTGAACACAGGATGAGGGCGGGAGAGATTCTCATTCAGGAGCAGAATGGAAAAAAACAAATTGCTTGGTAACACTTTCTATGAATGCCATGTCTATAAGGGTTCTGGCGTAGAAACATGATGCATGATGGGCCGTATAAAACAGTCTTACTTTGTGACACCTTCTAAGTGGTGAATGAGTCGATAAAATTGCTGACTGTCCAGTGCAATAACCTCCATTATTTTAGAAGTTTAGTGCCTTTAGCTTTGCTGCTTTTGAATATTAATGAAGATTAAAAATTGGCCAGCATTATGGGTCAAATTTGACCCGTTGGACCGATGGCGATATCTTGATTCTTAACAAGTATCGGTCAATGCTGATATGATAGGGGACAGCGTGTAGCTCACTGGGCTAAGCCTGTGTGCCTGTAATCAGAAGGTTGCCAGTTCAAACCCAGCCCCAGCACATCTGTGGGTCCTTGAGCAAGGCCCTTAACCCCCAGCTCCCTGGGTGTCGCAACAGGTGACTGCCCTTCACGGACAACTTTACAAAGATTACTCTAGAAATATTAACTCTACAAAGAGTAAGTTGAAGGAGGTGTAAAAAGACAATTTCCCCATGGGGATCAATAAAAGTATCAATTATTATTATTTATGTTATCAAATATACCACGCATCTCCAACTATGCCCACAGAGGATGCAGGCTCTCACCAACATGGTAAGAATTCTCTCACTTCTCTGCATGAAAAGCTACCGTGAGAGCTTCAGAAAGGGCTGAGCGCGGCTGGGCATTACAAGGGTACAGATGGACAATGTGAACGTGCTACTGAGGAGAGAGCCAGCCAGATGGGTGGAGACCGGTAACCGCGCACGGAATCTGAACAGTGGAACTGACACTCCACTTTTTGGTATTACCATGGTAACGTAGAAATCCGTAGCACACTGTGGTATTTCTCTGATAACAGTAAGCAGGTGAGAGGGGTTGCCAGGCAGAGACACTGACCATAATCCTCCAGGGCCTTCAACGTGGCGTCGGCGTGGGTGGAGCCGAAGGCGTTGCGGACGAACCGGCGCCGTCTCCGCAGGTCGTCCTCCCAGTAGTCCAAGCGCCAGAAGTCATGTAGTTGGCTGCAGAGAGAGGAAATTGAGAGCAGAGGTTAGGGATGGAGTTGGCCTCGCATTCAGGTTTCCATAAGGGTACGTTTCTCTTTTTTTAATTTACCACCTAACCAGGGAATGTAACTGTAATTGGAAATACAGACGCACAGAAACTTGTGGACTATGTAATATATGTTAGTGCACCTCCAGGACATGACTGGTGAGGTGGGGGGGGCTTCATTCCTTAGGTAAAACAGTGAACCTCAGTTTTGATACATTACACCATATTATAATCCGTTTTGAAAGCCTTGCGGTTATCAGTTACCCATGACCCACAGAGGTACTGGCTTTCTTTTTTTATACCACAGAGGCAACCAGTCCTGCTCCAAACTGCCAGGGAAGGCATTGCTACACTTTCCTCCACCAGGGGACATCCAGCAGAGGGCAGTACCCATTCACTGCCATGCCACCGTGTGCTGTAACAGGGCCAAACCGGGGTCAAAGGTCACATACGAGAAGTAAGCAAAAAAGCAGAACCAAACACAGTCAACGAAGGAAGGTAGGTGACTCATTATGCCCTATGGACAGAGTTGATCTACTCAAGCCCAAAGATCCAGCCTCCTGCCTCTCATCTGTGACTCAGCTTAGGCCTCTGAGTCTGCAGCAGGAATGTCACCGGTTCGTTGAACTGTCACGTTGAGCCCTTCAGCAAGGCCTGAAAAATGCACTAGGGACACCGGATAAAAGCCTAACTCTGTGCTCGGACCCCCAAGCTATGCTCCCAGCTGTACATGTGTGTGTCTGTAGGTCTCAAAGGAGAGTGGGATGAGATAAAAGAAATAAAGCATTCCTATACACCTGTACAACAGGCAAATAAAGCAGCAAATCAAACAATGAAGCCTGAATGCAGACGGCAGAGGTTAGCGATCACAGCAGGGGACGAAGTTTTCACGTGGAAAGGTGGAAGCGTAAAACACAAGCCAGTCCCACCTCCCGCACGTGGAGACATGATTAAAATAACCCGCTGAAAAATTCATCGGATCGACTCCCAAAGCTCCCAGAGCAACCCGTGGAAAATTGCATTTTTATTCATTATTAATAACGCAGAATTGGGACAGCAGAATAATAAAAAAAAAAAAAAACACACACACACACACAGACACGAGGACACAGACGGCTGCATGATTGCAGCGACGACAGCGAGGAGCTGCCTGATCTTACAGCTCACGGCTAATGCAAACCATTAAGCACCAGCATGGGCGTTCAGTTACTAAGTGGTTTTCAGTTTCGGGGGGGGGTTAACCAATTTCAAAGGCCTGCACCATTTCTGCACAAATGGGGGGGGGGACTGGACAAAACTGCAATCAAGCAATACCCCCATCTGAAATTCAGTTTAGAAAAAGGCAAAACAAGAGCAGTGATTCAGATCAGTGTTAGAGCAGATGACTGCAGCAGAGAGCGAGAGAGAATCTCCCAGCAGTAAGGACACATGCAGTTTGTCTCTGTCACAAGTAGGCCTTGAGGGTGGGGGCTGGAGAGGGATCTGTAAGCCACCCCCTCCCCGTTTTGCATCTTCAAGTTTCATTAATAGGAACATTGACATAATGAGGACATCTATCCTTCATCCAACAAACCAAAGACAATGGGATGGTTCTTCTACAGACGAATCTCCTAACCGCACACATTCAAACATAGCAACACGCACACAATATACACTAAGCACAAAATATAACACAGATGGTTAAAGATAATTAAGCTATCAAGTTTCTTCAGGGTGTGCCAGTCAATTTACACAGCAGTATTCAAAAGTCTTAGGCAGTCCAAGAAATCGTTTAAATGATCTTCTTGTTGGCGTAACATTATGATATTATGTCCGTAAAAGTGTGTCAGCTTAACCATGTGGAGCTGGTGGAGAAATTTAACACTTACATTTAACACTTACATTTAACACTTAGAACAGCTGAGGTGCCCCTGAGGAGAGGTTTGGGAATCAATGCTGCGATCGGTAATGTATTGGAGAACAGAAGAAATTCTTTTTGCTCTTTTAATTTTTTATTGTTAGTGCTAATTTGCATTTGTTCCAATGTTAAACTGTGTTCTTTTTGAGCAAATACACACACACACTTAGATGTCTACAAACTACAGACATTACAGCACCACTCGAATCAGTCAGTTCACAGAGCACAGTGCCAATCCCAAGTTCGTCTCTAGGTCTCTGGTCAGGATTCTCAAAAACGCTCAGCTAAGAAATAGGAGAAGAGAAAGTGAAAGAGAAGGACAGACCTGGGACTGTCTGGGAGCCGAAAGGCCAAAAGCCAATCATACCTGTATAAGCAACGAGACAAACAGCCATTCCCGACAGGGAAAGACTGGGCAGGCCTCTCCGTTAAGTGACATCATTTTCCATTTCCATTAGAGCAGCAGGGTTTAACTGAACCAGAACACTTGCTAAGAAACTGATCTCTCGTCTTTAAACAAAATTAAACACTCCAGAAACTGCCAACAGAAAATTACAGAGAATGATGAACAAACTGATTCCAATCCTCTCGTCTTTATCCATTACATGTGCTTTTTTTTTGTTGCCAGTAGTTTTTCAGAGGGGGAAAATATAAACGGAGTTTTAAAAATTAAAATTTCAAGACTGACTGTGACTTGCACTCAAAAAATAATAAATCTCCAGACCTATGCAAAGTTCGCCAATGCCTGTCCTACGTGTTTTTGAAAACGTGAATGTGTCTATAGGTTTCCTCAATTAAATAATAAATTAACGTAATATATATGCCAAGAATGGTTGCTATTAATATTCAGATGTTTTTGAGATTATCTGGACTGACGTCAAGCCATTTGTTGCATGTGTTTGTGCGTTTCATTTCAGAGCACCTTCGACCGTCATTACGTCAGGCCTGGCCGTGGAACAATCAGCCAACGGCAGGGGCGTCAGAGGGGCGTGGATACCCTGGCAGATTTGGGGGGGGAGCGCAGCACATTACAGGGGCCCTTGAACACGAAAAATCATGTATATGCAGGGAGAATATTAAACCTACGCTCTGCAAACAGTATCATGGGGATTCCCCCCCTTTGGTAAATTTAACAGTGGGGTCCCCCCGCTTGGCATTTCTTCAGACTGAAAGTGACACCCCTACTGGGGTGCCCCAAGGTGATATTTTGTCAGGGCCTCAGAATTTCTGGCTAGGTCCCTGGCCATACGATGACTGAAACTGCTTGGAGACTTGAGGTCAGAGTCTCCCAGCATCATCTAAAATCCTCAGTCCCGAAACCTAAACGATTTGCAGGGAATGTAAACCGTGGGTGGCAGTGAAGCGGTTAAAGCCCCAGGAGCCTGCGTTGTATCACCCGTGTCCCCTCCTGCGAAGGCAGATCCGGCCTCGAGCCCCGGAACGTGGTTCTCATTACTCTCTCCGCTTTTCTGCACCAACTGCCGCGGCTGCATTTCATGCGGCAGCCGAAAGGAATTCTGCAAGCTGACGGGGAACAAAGAGTGTACGGGGGGGGGGGGGGGGTGCTTTTTAAAGCTTTTTAAAAATGGAGTACCACAGACACGCACGCACGCAGCCCCCACCGTGATGTGACCGTCTGCCATGATTCGCACCCGTTACATAACCACAGTCACCCCATTCAGAGCCAGTGTACTAAACTGGAAACTGGCTGTTGAACGCATGGTTGATGGAGTAGACAGTGTATCCCGCTAATCTAACTTCCTCCAAGAAGAGGCAGTGACATCATTTTCTGGCTAAGATGGGCGCTTGCTTAACTCTTTGAAGCTCCTTCATATCTATGTCACAAGACATTTCGGAAAGCTAAGCACGATTCAGGACCCAGCCGTGAAGGGCTGCATCCTGCTCGTCTGCAGGTGACCTTTCCTTTGTTTTTCATCAAAAAAAAATTACAATACTGGTAAAATTCCCCTCAATAAATGAGCAAAATCAAATAGTCACCAATGCCGTCAAATACCCACATGAATTTTCAAACAGCATTTAAAATATTCTGTCACAGATAACCTTAAAAGAACATGACCGAGTGGTGTAAACGCATCAGCACTGCACAGGACTGAAACAAAACATTTTAACAGCCTGGACTGACTGAGGGCTTCCATCAATAAAATGAGTATATAACAAGTTTGTTGCAATTAACAGTTCATATTAAATAGCACAAGGTTCACTAGCAGAGTTCATTTTCAATAAGTGAAATACTTCAAAGTATAAAAAAGAAACCTTTATGTCTTGTTCAGCCAAAAAGAACAAAACATTTTAAAAAAGCCACTCAGCACTCCAAACTCCTCTCTGTCTCACACATCTACGCTAGTTGTGTAACTATTTCTTAACAGACCAAGAAGGGTATCACTGCCACTCTGACCTCTCACCTTTGACCCAAGTCTGAACATGATGACACCTATGGCTAAATCCTACTCACGCAGGGCATGGTGCAGAAGGCCCACCCCAAGACACTGAAACATCAGCCCGAGAAGAAAAAACACCTGTAACCACCCAGGAGGATCTTCTGATTCACAAAGAGGAGAAACACTCTCTTTGATTAAGAATCTGGCCACAGAACAGAAACTGTGACGAGTGATTAATCTCCATCCTCAGAAAGGCCGCTGCAAGTCAGGTGGCTCCAGGCCAGGTCAGACTCGCAGACACCAGAACCCAAGGGACGCTCAAACCACTCAGTCCAAACATTTTTAAACAGTGCACAGTTAATCCTCATAGCAGAGGAAGTATTACCTTTGGCTGGGCCACTGAAGTGTTATGAGAGCCTGCATGGGCAGGAGAGCGAGAGAAGGAGAGCAAGACAATCTTAAGGAGAAACAATTACATGGCCTTTAAGTGATTCCATTCAAGGGATAATGGAAATAAATGGTGCTAATCAGTAGCTGGTCTGTTAAAAGGGCTCCGCAGGCCTGGCTTTCATCAGGGCTATGATGAAGCCATGGGGGGCGGGGGGGGGGGGGTGTAAAACACATGTGTCAGCGTCTGCATGCCGGTGGATAGAAACGTAATATCCCGCTCACAAAGAAAGAATCAATTCAAGACCAAGAAAATGCAACTACCCAAACTGCGTCCCCACAACTCCAGACATGGAGCAGAAAAGGTGTTACCCTTAGCAAACAGGCCTGGGAGTGCAGGACAAAATCCTTGTCTGATGATACTGAACTGATACCACAGGAAGTGACCTCACAAAAAATGTCACATCTGTGCTTTTGAATACCCTCTACTCACTTCCTGCTCCATGATCAGCCAGACTCAGTTTACAGACATGTGAACCCTCACTATTCTTAAATTTTGTCATTTTTGGGGCAATTTTCTCTCCTAAAAAAAGAGGCATAGATGAGGTGATGGTAAGGATATATCAGAAACCATCTGTCTGATTATAGGAAACCCAATTTTAATGCATCCACTCTCATCCTCATACTGTCATAGTGAAACAGACTTGTCTATACTGAAGTCAGGCTCACACAGGTTTGCTAGCATACATCCCTTTGACTACTTTTGTCAACTGCAGACTAGGGCTGAACGATTTATCGATTTCAATCGATTCCGCTACTGAGTTGTAAGTGAATTGCCTTCCTATTTCATGGTCCGAGATTGTTTCAGAAAGGTCCTATCATCAATAGAATCGGCGACCTCCTTTTAACCACCAGCAGCGACATACGTCAGCGTGTCGCACCTTTTGTTTTTGTTAATGGGAAATCACATTAGAATACTGCTAGCCCATCAAAACAACGAGACAGTCAGTAATCCTCACAGCAGCGGAGTCTGTGATCCCCAGAAAAGCCACAGAACCCATAATACAGTTGTGTTTATGTCATATGTTTTTGAGCTCATTGATTTAAGTATTGATTTCCATAGATTAATCTTGTGAAATTAATCTTAATCCCACAACAGTAATAAAATAAAAGCGCCGCTTTAACAGAAATACTAAAAGAACAGATTGCTTTAATCGCTATTACAGTTGGGTATGGGCGCGGTCTTATTATTTAGAAAAGACATTAAAAAGTGACGCATATAATGTTTTCTCATTCGTTTTGTATTCGTTAGAGCAACAAGGCAAAGGGATGATAAGCTGCTTCAATCGAAAACTGCATTTTACGAGCTCATTTCAAATAAAATGCAGGGTTGCCAACTCTGGTCAGCTGCCTGAAGTGAGGCTTTCTGTTTAGATGAGTCCGCACATACATTTACCTGTATGTAAGAGTTTTATTAACATGTAAATAGTCTGTAGGGTTTGCAAACTGCCCTAACACGCGATTAGAAAAATCGCGATTAGTTATTTTCCCCAAATCGTTTAGCATTACTGCAGACCATCAAAGACGTTTTCCCTCAGAACAACAGGACTCAAGGAGGCTGCTACCACATTGCTTCTCAGTCTCAGCAGTGACATTCCCAACCCCAAAGGACAGCAGGCAACACACAGTCATGAATGAGAAACCATTCATGCAGCTCACATGTTCACCATATTTGCCTTTTACTTCACACTCAAGGGCAAAATAGCATATCCTTTCCTGGGACTTGGACCTCAAAAATGTAGCTACTACTATGCTGCCTGCTTCACAAAGCTCTCATGTCAGGATCAGAAAATCAGGTGTGAGAAATGTTGAACCCCAGAGGTTTTTCTTTCCCTCTACTTGGGAGTCTTTAGCTCTCTCCTCCTTCTCATCAGGCTCTCCGAACGGCGCTATATAAAGGCGTTATATAAAAATACACTGAATTGGATTGGACTGGTGGTGAGGGACAAGGAGACATCAATAGACCGCCTCTGTCAACCTAGCAACGGTGGAGCTGTTAGTGCATCTGTGCACTGAGCTCACCAGCACACCCACTGCCATCCAAAAAAAAAAAACAAAAATCCCACCTCTCATCAGGAGGTCCAGGGCACAGGGTTAGGAAGACAGCAACCGGAAACGAAAAAAGAAGTTCTTTCCTAATAATAAACACATATTAATCCAGCTGTCCATTTTCAATGTGATTTATCAGTAAAAGGCAAGAGTGGCAGTCATTGTACGGTAGGAATTAATCCAGAAAAGTACCAGTAAAACCAAAGATTTTAATCAAAGCTTGGGATCAACATTTCTCTACTTATTGCTGATTTTCTGGTGCCAACTCAATACAAAGCACATTCATCACCAAGCGATCACAAAAAATAAAAATTCAGAGAAACACCCATCATGGAGAATCCAGCTACTTTGTGTTTTGATGCTGCTGATGAACATGGTGCCTGCATATCACGCATGAAGGCCCGTGTGTTTCGTACACCCTGCCCCCACCCTCTGTCCTCCAGAAACACCCAAAATGGGATCCTTCTGAGTGGTATCATTAACAGCCTGCAGATGTTTTCTTCTGGATATTCGAGTTAGAATACTCCCATGAAGGCTAAATCAAGGAGACTACCACTCTCCAGGGGAGCCTAAGCTGAACAAGGGACAACGACATTGCATGCTTGACCTCCAGGTTTTATGGTGTAGGCATGGTGATTAAAGAGCACAGCGACCAGTTATCCACACATATGAAGCACTAAGAAGAGACCTCTACAACATCACATGGGAATGCTGGGCGCATTCCAGAACATTAGGGGCATTCTGGAACATTGGGCACGTTCCAAAACATCAGACACCAATCACATCTAAGCTCCAAGGGATAACTGCTGCTATTCCCTGCTTACGAAGGCCAGGAGAATCTTTTCCAGGTGAACACACTGTCCATCATTTTAGCTTATGCTAGCTCAGAGCATGGACATAATTGCTTTTGGAAATAAAAGAAGGGCTCAAATGTGTTTCCCATATATAGGACTCTCCACGACAGAAACAAGTTGCCCACAGATGACCCTAAACAGGAAAACAGACCTAAAGAATGAGGTAAAAATAAACCTACACCAAGTTCCTAAGCCAGATTCAATCGACAAACACAAAAGCCTAAAACGAGGTTGTAACTTCTTAAGCTAGGACATACCGATCACAGTGGTTTCTGTGGCTACGGCAATTTTTTTGGACTAAGCTGCTTCATCCACTCCTGGACATTGTCAGAACCCAGCACAGTCCCATTAAGCCGCCAAAACAGCACAGTTTATGTCCAGAAACAAGCACTTTGTGGAGCGTCTAAAGACGATTCCTGAAAAATTGACACTCAGCTGTAGTGTGGTCAAACCTGGCCCCACTGCCTTTGCCCCTTACCACTGAGAAAGGGTCCCCCACGCCCCATGCTTGTTTGTCAGAATATTGAGGATCTTCTGCTTCAGCTGATTGGCCGTCACATGGTCCCGGTGCTTGGCGGCGCTGATCAGGTGATCGCACATCTTCTCCTCCTCCTTCCTGTCCGCTGCATACTGGGCGCAGTTGGACTGGTGGACGGTTCAATGAGGAGACAGGGAGAGGCGCGAAAGAGAGAGAGAGACAAGCTTATCATACCAAAGGCTGATCCACACAACCTTTCACACGCTCTTTAAGATGGACCCGTAGGAAAAACTATTACCAGATGATTCAATGGACAGCTACAATTTTCAGGGAAAAAAACAGCAGAACATCATTATTTGCAGTCTAGGGTAAATGTTGAAAGGACTTTATTATATAATGATGTTAGAATGATCTTAACAAGACAATACATGGACCCTAGGTCATGATGTTAGAAAGGGTGATATCATACCCATTGACTTAATCACAGAAGATGTTTCGCTCCAGAAATAACCATGGAAAGATGGTCCCTCCTTACTTAGGACCACATGCACTGGCGTGTGATATACCCATGATGCAAAGGGGGCGGGTGGGGCAAGTTGTGCACAGCAACCCCATGACGACACGCATCCAAGCTGTCAAGGTTAATGGACCCAACAGGAAGCAGAAACGGGCACCCTGGGACAGGAGGGCGGGCGATCAACTGCTCACCGCTGAAGTCATTTATTTGTCCCCACAGAAAGGGAACGGGAGGGGGCACTAATTGTCTGTTATTAGACCAGCTCATTAAGTACCATGTGGTTAATGACACCCATTCATCACAATGTGTGTGCACTGGACAGTGCTAATTTATTAGCGATGCAGCGATGTATGTGACCGATGCACTAAAATGCCGTGGGGGCCAGTTCTGCTCCATGATAAAAAGGAGGGACCGAGGAAGGGTGTTCTCCAGGCGTGAGACAAGGCTCAGCCTGAAGGGCACAGCAGCGTCTGCACAGGAGGCCGGCCTACTGTCCCTATGTGCCGGCAGCACTAATCTGGAACGGCACAGCGGAAATACAATAATAAAGAAAAACGTCCCCCAATGGCCGTGCACGATGGAGACGACGGGGTGGGCGGCTCAGCTAATATCCCAAAATCTAATTTGCTAACAGAAGCAGAGAGCTGATTGAATTTCCTGCTTTTATATTCGAATCCTGTCAGATATTGTACCTCAGCGCTACATCCAAAAGGCACATAACTCAATCTGGCTGCTTGTCATCTCCGGTTAATGTGTGCCAAGCTGACCGGACAGTGGTGTGTTATTCATCAGTGTGCAGGAAGAACTGGGGATGGGGGTGTAAACAGGTTGCGAGATATCCACTGGACGTCCCATGCCAGAGTCTGGTAACAAGCAGACAATGGTTGCCAGGTGAGAGCAGTCGGTTGGCTACAGTTCCATGCACAGATACTTCAAAGGGGGCAGTAGTTCATATGTGGGGGACATAAAGTACAAGTATGGGTGTGTGGCTTAGGGTGCAAATGTGGAGGTGAATAGAATCTTGCGGGTGTGGGTGGGATCGGGACAGAATCTTGCGGGTGTGGGCGGGAGCGGGACAGAATCTTGCGGGTGTGGGCGGGAGCG